>JBANDG010000006.1:0-600000 GCA_037951595.1 Ogataea sonorensis | reverse complement strand
GTTCCTGTTTCTGCCGAACAAGACTTCTCAAACTCTGAATTAGAACAACACAATCCGGTTGACGACAAATCCAATGACAAATCCCTTTCAAGTGATCTTTCTAAAAGTAATAATAGACAATCGTCAAGAACTCCGTCACTAACGGGTTCTGTCTCAACTATTTTGAGGTCGATTTCAACCACTGTTAAAAGATCATTTTCAGGTCAAGATTTGGATGCTGTAGTCACTAAGAACAATGATGGACCTGTCAATAACAAAGAAAGACAATTCTCACAGCAAAGTGACTCCACTACTGCTACAACTATAGACGATGCTGATTTTGTTTCTGCTGAAGAAGGTAATTCTAGTTATGATAATAGTGACGAAATGGACCAGCAAAAACATTTATACTTAAATGAAACTTATAGTAGCAATAATACAATTGCACGCCACCTGAATTATGATACTACACAAGAAGATACCATTGACTTGTCAAACGATGATGTTGTTGAAAAAACTGATCTTTTGGCAGACAAATCCAGTTTGGAAGAACAAGCGAATGAAGCAAAAATTGAAGCCGAACAAATCATACTAAATGAACAACTAGGTGACAACAAATCGGAGAAGCAAAATGAGACTAAATTAGATGAAGACCTTGGGGTCAATAACATTGAATCTAACGAGCAAGAAACATCACAATCCTCTGATTCTTCCAATGGCAGTTTCGCACCTGAAAAGTTTGTGTTAAATATTGGAAATTTTGATGATGATCCATATTCGTTTTCATCAGATTTATCGATGGAAGACTCCAACAAATCAATAGAAGTTGGTAAAAGATCCACTTCAACTAGTAAAAGAGTCATTAGTGCTGAATTATCACCAAAGGCTGAACTTTTATCAATTTGGTCAACCCAGGAAGAGTTCAAGAAACTTCCGCACCGCAACTATAGTTCCGCATACCAAAGTGTATGTGATCCTGTTACTTCACAATTTGTTGTCAAAAAAGATCATTATAAAGCTGTTAGTGTTGTCACTCATAAATTTTCTGCTTCAACTATAAATTCATCAGCACATCAATCTATTCCAAATTCTAGTACTAGAAAGACTCCTTCTCGCTCTGCAAATACTTCAACATCTAATAGATCAGCAAATGTTACATATAATAACCCGTTGAACGATTCAACAACCAATAATCAAACTGAATCTTCTGGAGATAAAACTCAAATTTCCAACCAGATTTTGGAAAATGTTTCAACAAATCAAGTTAAACATGTAGAAGAATTGGAAGAACCTGATAAATCATCATTTCATTTATCGGATGTCATTTTTGAATCAGACAGCGACAATTCATTTTTGAAAGAGTTACAAAATTGGGAAGCTGAACAAGAAAAGTTAAATTTGCAAAGCTCAAATAAAGACATTGAGCTGACAAAAAAGAACAGTGCTGCACTGGGAAATGTTTGGCGTAAAGGCACATTATCATCCAGAAGAACAGTTTCTGGTAAAAAACATAGTAACAATATCAAGTTCCCGCAACTTTCAATTGATGAAATGGAGAATTTCATGATTCACAAAAGAATGGCAAGTGATGAATTTCAAATTAAAAAAGCCAATAATCAGTTTGTACTAGAAAACAGTTTCAATCATTTGGAACAAAAGGCGAAAATGATGCAAGTCAACACCAATAATGATTCAAGAAGTTTGTTTAGTGCTTACGATGATAGAATTTCTGTCATTGTTCCGGAACTTTCAATAGCAACGGGATATGACAACAGTCAAAGCCAACAAATTAATAATCATGGAATTTCTACTAAAGATACAACAGAGGAGCATGATTATCTTGATAATTTGAGTGTATCCAGTGTATTCTATGATCCAGATCAGACCAAAAACCCAGATGTTTCAATGGCTGTTTCCAGATATGGTGATGTTGTACCACAAAATAAAAGAGAATTAATGCAAGATCCAAACTCTTCCATGATTTTGAAAGGTAATATGACTCCTTCAAAACTTCAAACATTAGTGAAATCAGATCCAAAATTAGGGGTCAAAACCACTCAGTCCAATGACACACATGCAGTGAAACAGTTGGGAACGATAAATAATGGAAAAACTACCACAGATAAACAAACGGCTGTTGACTCATCTGTTGATTCTGACAGGACAGGACGTTTCTTCCTTAGAATCATGTCATTGATGGATTTGAATCTTCCTGACCTTGAGCGTAGAAACGCCAAATTCCAAATTTACCTAGATAACGGTATTCATTGCTTAACAACAGATTACTTTGCTTTAAAGACGAGATCGGTTGATATCAACAAAGAATTTGAATTGATTGCTGCAGACGGTCTTGATCTAATCATCACATTGAAAATGAAGTATGACAAACTTCAACCTCGTGTAGTTGAAGTCAAAGAGACAAGAAAAGTCAAATCAAAGAGTTTCATAGCCAGATGTTTTGGTGCCAAAGATATCTTGACAACTACAAAGTATATCTCTAAAGAACCTGAGTTTGATCCTTTGCCAAATTTGGTTGCAACAGATGGTTCTTTTGCTAAATTTCATATCAAGTTTGATGCTATTAAGCATGCTATTACTGGTAAAGCTAATATTATCAAGCTCGATGGTATAAATGAATGGAAAAAGTATACTGATTCCAACACCAATAAATCTAATTTTGCGCAACCGTTTAAAATTTGCTCAATGTCATTCAATATGTTATATATACCGAGAACTTCTGAGTTTGAAAATCTACCGATAAGCATAAAAAATGCTGAAGAGCAACTCAAAAAAGTTCAGGAAACTTTAAATTTGAATTACGAAGGATACATGTATCAAGAGGGTGGGGATGTTGAAGTCTGGTGTAGAAGATTTTTCAAATTATCTGGTGATAATTTAACAGCTTTCAACGAGTCGACAAAGAAGATAAAAGCCAGATTCAACTTGAAGAGGGCAATTGAAATTATTTATCCTGGAAAATCCAACTACGACGAAATCAATGATGGATTATCAAAACATATCTCTGACACTAAAGCAAAATTTAAAGCAAGAGACTTCAGTGAAACTCTACTCTTGGGAGAAGCCTTTAGAATTAAATTTTTAAATGGTGAATTGATCGATTTTGGCTGTGATTCTAAAGCTGAAAAGGATCAATGGGTTCGTTTACTAGAAAGTATCATTGTTCAAAACAATTTCAGAAGACAACCTTGGGTCAAGATGATGTTGGAAAAACGAAATATCGAATACGTTTCGACTGTTTAGTTTACCTACAAGATCTATTGTTATGAAGTTGGTTGTTGTTTACGTGCGTTTGGGCTAAACATATGTTTGGTTGACTGAGTGTTTCGATGTTTTTTGTTTACCCTTTTACTCTCTTTCTCTTTCTTTCTCTTGCTATTCTTTCAAAAAATAATTTTCTATTTCATACGTATGATGTCTTCAGACATGTGGAGTCATCTTTTTATTTAATCTTATTTGCTTTTCCTTGTTTGTTTACGTTTGTACTTTAACTCTAATTTTTTACCTAAAACAACTGTATGAGATCGATGATTCATGTTTTCTCTCTGTCATTTTATGTAAACCTAACGTCATTTCGGAACATCTGTAGTCAAATCTTGCTACCCAAACCCTTGACTAAGCAACATCAACACACTCTGATCAATGTTCTGGCCAGTATGAAGCTCATCGCGGCCAGCCTCCAAAATAACCGGTGAGACCGATTTTAAGAAAAGATTCCCGATTAGGAAGTTGCATCTTGATCTTAAAATTTGTTGCCGCACCCATAAAAAGAAGGCGCCGCATTTAAAACGGTGTGTCCGATTGTTCTTTAACAGGAAATATTTGATCTTATCAATAGTAAGACAATAAGTGCTGTTTTCTTGGTTTCATCACAAGTTGTAGATGTTGATGAGCAGATGATGAGGTTGCTTTGTTTTTTGCCATTAGAAACTAGTCAATTGACATTAGTATAAAAGGAGCAGAATTTCCAATTGTTGAAACTGTCAAAAGAGGCACTAAGAAGCAATTTAATCTTAAAGATCAACAAAACAAGTAACGCTGAATTACTCTAGCAATTATCAAACAACATTTAACAAATTAAACATGCCATCCTCAACAGCATTAGAAATTTTTCCATTGGAGAACCAACCTTTTGGTGCAAAGATTCGATTACCAGAATACACTTCTGATCCATCTGCTTTGAATGAAGAAGATTTCCAGAAACTACGTTCTGCTTTATTAACTTATTCAGTTGTAGTCATTCCAAATCAAGAAAAACTATCACCAGAATCTCAACATGCACTTACTATCAGATTTGATCCAACCGCTGGTACTAATTACGGTCATGATGAGAAAATATTCCATTCTGAGAAATCAATTTTGGCAAAAGACGGTAAATCTGTTCCAAGAAGACCAGAGGTGATGATGGTTGGTAATGGTTCATTTGAAGCTGGACATGAAGGAATGAAAGCTTTCACTTTGGAGCATCCTACACATTTTCACTTCCACAAGGACACTTTGTCGGATGAAGAAGTTGCAAATAAACAAACTAGATTCTACAGATGGCATATAGATGCTGCATTATACGAACTGGCTCCTCCAGTGGTTACAACATTATTGGGTTTAATTGTTCCATCTGCTGATGAAAGACTAAAGATTGTCTATGAAGATACTAAAGAGACTAAAGATGTTGCTAAAGGTGCTACTGCTTTTGCTTCTGGTAAAATTGCATTTGACTTGTTGTCTGATGAAGACAAGGAATTTGCTTTAAACACCACTGTTGTTTATGCTCCTCACCCTTATATGTACATCAACCAGTGTAAAGCCACATCAGATGGTTTGACTATTGAATCTGAAACACCACCTAAAGAAGTCCCATTAGATGAGTTACCTTCATGGGAAGATGCCAAAATCAAAAGACTACCTTTGGTCTGGACTAATCCAGAGACTAAAAATCCACATTTACAAGTTCACGGTTGTTGTGTGTATCAATTAGTTAATTCTCAAACTGGTGAAGTTATTGCAGAGCTTGAAGATGCTAGAAAGATTGTTCAAAAATTGATGAGACCTGCCATTTCTCCTCAACATATATACTGCCACGACTGGGAACAAGGTGATTTGTGCATTTTTCACAATAGAGGTGTTATTCATTCTGTTACAGGTGAGTTTGCTCCTGATGAAAAGAGATTGATGCATCAATGTAACGTTGCCAGTGGAGAAGATCCGCTATTATTCAAATGATTCATACTTTTAATGTGTTTTGTCTTTTTCTCTTTTTTTTTTCTTTGGTTTCTTTTCTTTCCGCATATTTTATACATTAGTATTTCCCATGATTTTATGACGTATTTTTAGGTACATCTTTTAGTTCTTTCAATAAGATTCATTTTTATTCTAATTTTTTATTTCACTATTTGTAATCCTTCTTGTAAATTGTTACTGATCAACTTGAACAAAATGACAGATTCCACAGTTCCAGCATGGAAAAGACTAGGTTTTAAAAGTCTGTTTGACTCTTGAGAAAGGTCTATCAAATGCACAATGCAATTTCATCCTTATCGGTACATGAGTTTCAACTTAGGTTGTTATCACATAGCGTAGTTAAACAGCGATTTTATTCAATAAACTAAAAGTACAAAATTTTTATAAAAAATTCATTATAGCGTCAAAGTACAAGGATTAATCACTGTCTTACTGGTCGTTTCCTATTTTTATTACCGTTATCGCGTTCCCTGTAATTATTTTTGGATTTCACACCAAGTTCAACATCCCTATCACTCTGATCTCTCTGATCCCTTATATTGGGTAGCGTTGGTAAGCCTTTGGCAGCAGGTGGTTCTGGGGTTAGCGAGTTTGACTGTGGTCTTGATGGAAGGTTGGGTATACTTGGTAAATTTGGCAAGCTAGTGTTGTTGCCTCCGTCATGAGAAGGTGTTTGCTCTTTCAAAAAGTTTTTGTTGTTATTCATATTGTTCGTGTTGGTATTGTTATTATTACTATTAGTATTACTATTATTGTTGTTGTTGTTATTCATCATTTGATTATTAAACATGTTAGGCATGTTTCCCATGTTCCCCATATTTCCCATGTTTCCCATGTTAGGCATGTTAGGCATACCTTGCATGAATGGCATCCCCATTGGATTCATCATGAAAGGTGGTGGCATTGAAGGATTTGACAAGCCAGGAGCTGTAATTCCAGCAGCAATGGCAGCTGTTAAACTTGGAGGTATTGATCCGCTAGCTATCATTTGGGATATAACTTTCACTGGATTAAACTCTGCGCGAAGTTTCTCCTGTTTGGAGCAGTATGCAAGCCATGAAAGTTCATCAAATCCAAAATTAAAGTAATCTGATATATCAGCTCCGGGAAGTCTCCATGGTTTATCTTTAAGTTCATCTAAAGCCAATTGAGTGATTGGAACTTCTTGATACAATCCTACTTTTTCTATATCTAAACCGTTTGATTCTGTAAGGATCGGCACTGTTTGTTGTGGGGCAGATGTTGATGTAGCAGTAGTAGCTTTGGAGAGACCATTGCTGGTTGTTTGCGCTGTGGATGGTGTCTTGGATTCAGCTGAACCAATTATAAACTCGACATCAGAGTCACTATCGGACTCATAGTCACTCGAATCATCGCCTTCACTTGCAACCTTACTATTGGATAAATCCTGCTCATTCGACTCGTCGGCATCCATGACTTCATCACCGTCTTTTGCCTCAATCACAGTATTCTGCTGTTGTTCGTCAACCTGGTCACCTGACCCATATAAGTACTCCTCATTATCCGGGTCCATTTTTATATTTTTGTTCGTATCCTACCAAACTAAAGTGGACAATTAATAGTCTGTGTATCCAGAATAACCTTCAAATAATGGTTCTCCTGTTCATTCACCTCACTTTGTTTATCGTTTTTTGTCACTTTTAACAATAGTTTATTACTATGTTCAAATTTTTGGTCACTTTACTCTGTTTATTTCTCTTCTGCAGCAGTAAACTGAACATGTGGCTAGAGAAACTATTTTTTTGTGGCTGGTTAGTTCATTTATAATTTTTTGTCTTCTTGTGTGGCTTAGCTTTTTTGCTTGTGTAATGTCTTATGTAATGCAAAAATGTTATTATATTTTCTGTATCACGTGATATCTTTAACATTTTTTGCTAACCCTCGCAAACCCTCAAATTTTCCCCTTGTACACAAAAACTCTCTGTTTCGCACACAAGGCTTCGCCATTCCTTCCTGGTGCACTGCGCTAAGGGGTAAGATTAGGCAGAAAACACCTCGCACCTCATTTGGCCATTTGTGGAAAATTTTTCAGGCAAAGACTTTCCATCGAATGGATACTGCTCTGCCAAAGTGTCGCTACGGGCAGTCTCAGTTTCGTTTTTTCACTTCATTCACAATGTTCACTATGGGCTTGAGGAGAGTATGTGTGTGAGTGTATGTGTGTAGTGTCTAGAGTAGTAGTAACAGTAGTAGTAGTAGTAACCTTTCTTTATTCTTTGACGGGGAACAAAAGAGTTGCTTGAAATAAAAGCATTTTTAAAGATTATATTACTGTTTAGAGTTTAATTACAATTTAAAAAAGTTCTTAGAACAATCAAGTATAAACTGTAAATAATTATACAAAATGTATGTGAATATAGAATTATCAACAATTACAGAGAGATAGAGAGATAGAGAGATTTATCAGGGTGTTGTTGTTCAACAGATATTGATTGCAATGAAAATAAACTTGAGTGACAGTATTGAGTATCAAACTTTAGTTAGAGAAGAGCATCGTTTCAATCAGTACAAGATTATTACATTCTATTTGAGAGATAAACAGCAGATGACAAGTTGTTGAAGAATTACACTGATAGAGCTAGATTTAGATTTACCATGTGCCTGTGTTTACCTTACCTAGTGTCACAACCAACTTGAAAAAGATACAACTTAAACCCAGAAACATACATAGAGTTTTTAAAGACATTATGCAACTTGTTTCCATTTCTACTCCCTATAGCAAGGTTGTTTAAAAAATCATATTTACCATCCATTGAAAATCCATACTACCTTGACTATTCAAGTTGTCATTGTCATTTACATTTACTTTTAGCTTCTTTCCACTGAATAGTAGCCATCTGTTTGGAAAAACTATACTTAATAACATGTCGTTTGCAACAAGTTGATTTATCCATAGTTTTTTTTACAATCATTTTGTAACCTAATATCTCTCAGTCCTCTGAAGGCATTATCAGACTGTTGATACTAACATTAAATTTTACTCTAATTTTTCCCTAATTAATACAGGTCCAAGAGAACAAAGAAGGTCGGTATCACCGGTAAGTACGGTGTCAGATATGGTTCATCCTTAAGAAGACAATGTAAGAAATTAGAAGTTCAACAACACGCTAGATACGATTGTTCTTTCTGTGGTAAGAAATCCGTCAAGAGATCTTCTACTGGTATCTGGAACTGTAAGTCCTGTAACAAAACCGTTGCAGGTGGTGCTTACACTGTCTCTACTGCTGCTGCTGCTACTATCAGATCAACTATCAGACGTTTAAGAGAATTAGCTGAAGCTTAAATCAATTGGTTTTGGGTTACTCGTTCTATTTCTTTTAAAATATTTATAGTTATATTTGTCAAAGCATCTTAATAAAATACAGTTTTATTTCTTTTCAAAAAATTGTTGCTGTATCGGTTCAGTCAGCTCTTCATATATGCATTTTTGCATGTCTTTACATTTCCCTTGTGGGTAATTTTAAACCTGGTTTGAAGCCGAAACTGTAAAGTTTAGTTTGTTGATGGGTTTTGACTTGTACATCCATCAGTCTTTCCCAATCTAGGATGACCGAACATCACTTAGCACTCGATTCGAGCGTCAAGTTAGATTCTGAGATTTTTTTTGTTTCTTTTCACCTTTCTTTTTCTTCTCTTATCTGTTTACTTAAATTTTTGGTTACAAACTGTAATCTGCACCAAAAACATGCGGTTTGACCTTTATCAAGGTCGTTTCAGTTTTGTCTATTTACGAGGTCTGAACGACAGACTAACTACGTTTACGGGTAGAACGAAAAACAGCACCTATTCAATCAGTACAACTAATTCAATAAAACCTTTACGTCTTTTCTTCAACTCTTTCTATGTCTAGTTGATTTGAACTACACTTGAAAACATACAAGTATGCCATCATAAAATCTTTAAGCTTGCTACAGGTAACAAATTTTAATACATTTGATATAGATAAATGTCTCTTATCAGATAGCTTGTTGAGTTTTACATAACTAACTTAACAAATACATTCAAAAATTTAAGAATCAAAAAAAAATTTGAAATTTGGTGCATGCGGGGTTTGAACCCGCGACCATCGCGTTGCTCCCGAAGAAACAATGTATGTGTGACATTGGTATAATCGTCACTGTACGACTATAAGCACGATGCTCTTGACCTCTGAGCTAATGCACCGAATTCGGAATGTTTTTGGTTTTGGGTTTTCATACTGTGTCTATTTTCAAAGTTTATTATTTTGTTCAAGTTGTGACTTTAGTTTGTTTTATCTAGCTGTTTATTTGTTTTCTGAATTGGTACACCTTTTGATTTATACTGTTATATGTTCTCTCATCATTTCTTTACGTAGTTCAACTTAAAACTTGATCCTGTGAGTACATTAAGGCCTTAATTTTAGCAATCTAAAACAAAGACTTGACTTTTAGACCACTTTTATTTTTTTCAGAAACAAAACCTTTTAATTCAACCAATTTTGTTAATAACCGTCATAAAGTTGGTTAAATATGACGAGGAGCTCAAAATAAACACGTTTTCACTTTGCGTGTAACAGTTGAGTGCTTGGTCAATGAACTGTAGACACAGAATTTGGAGTTGAAAAATAATTTGTGTTTTTATGAGAGTTAAAGTATCGTTCAGTTGATAAAGTTCTTAATACTTGATCAGCATCAACTGAAATGTAAAATATATAACTAGACAAATGAGTTGTAATATAAGTTTGTGTAAATTGTTTAATAACGTACTATGGTGCTTATTAACAAGAAATAAACGACAGTCCGCAAAAAACTCATTCGTTCGACAAATTCAGAGAATCTCACTAGTTATTGCTACAATTCAATAAACTGAAGTCAAAGCACATGAGTAATAAGAGTTGTTTGATTTTACACTAAAACGTTATTCTCAAGAAACGTTTAAGGTTTGAAGTGTGGTACAAGTTGAACTAAAACACAGGCTCAGTTACAATTAGGAAGAATTCAACTTTGGATGTTGCCAAATTACAACCTTCACGATTGTTGATTCAAGATAATAAATGAACCAACTGAAACGATTTTCACTAAAGCGTCAAGTCAGATAATTGGATATAAAATTAGTACTAGTTAAAAATGTGAGATGAAGTACAAGGAAAAAGGTTAGAAGTAAAAGTTTGAACTACTTGAGTAAAACTGAATAGTAACAGGGCAGTCAATACAGTTGATCATTATTAATCAAGAACGAATTGAACTTAAGGTTAACAAATTATAAGGTTGCAGAATAAGTTACAAAAGAATGAACTGTAGTGTATGATGGTGAAATGATTAATGAAATTGAGAATCAATCAACAAGATAAAGTGAGTCTATTAATGCACTATAACACGATAAAGTCAATTTAAGTATTACATGATGCAAGTAATGAATTGAAAAAGGAATGAGAGATCGAGAACTTGGAAGATAGGAGAGAGTGCTTATCCCAAGATACTGTACACTACTCTTGTAGTAAATCTATAAGAACTACCACTATGAAAATCACACACATGATTCTTAAGTAAGACTCTTCCAACAACTGTTACGATGCAGTGAATCCAGTAGTTTGGGGTAACGTGCCTGACAACGTCCAACGCTGATAACAAGGTCTATTATCCACTTAAATGAACGTATCGACAGTTGTTGTGTCCCTAGTTTGTTCACATATATTAGTTCAAAACCATACTATTCGAACAAGGCCTTAATTTTTCTTTACCTTTTAGTTTTCCAACAAAAATGTGACACTCTAACTGAGATGTAACATGTTTTGCTACTAAAGACACTCTTGCCAAACGATTACAAAAAGACAAGCTGATATTGTGTGAGTTGAATCATGTAACCTCCGACTTATGAATATTTGTAATGGCAGAAAGTTCAAAGAATGGCGTTTAAGATAAAGACGAATAGATGCGGATGTCAAGATGTCCAAAGTTACCTAATAATTATCAGTCTGAAGTCTCATAGAAAAGCTTGTAACATGTAATATAGTTCATGTTTCAGCTGGGCAAAATATAGGAAGTGATATAGAACTGATCAATATATCCATTAAGCTCAATTAACATTCCACAAAACGAGCAATCTACCTTTAAATCAACACTTCATTCATACGCATGAATATGTTCGTAAAAGTTTAGTATTTGTGCTAATCTGCAGAAATATCCTGATCATATCAGTATGGTAATTCAGTGAACACGCAAATTCCACCTCGTTGTAAGAAACGTCCTAATTAGATCACCGAGTCTGCTTTATTGCTCAAAGAGTTAGATTATATCGCAAGTTGTGTAACTTAAGGAATTTGCTATGATGGTAGTCAAATCACCAATCCATATCTGAGCTGGTTTGCATGTTTCTAAAGCTAAACAGTCTTAGTAAGAGCTATATTTCAGATACAAAATAACGTTTCTCCACACGGTGAATTTTCGCAGATACTTTTTTTCTTTCTTTTTCTTTAAATTGAAAAAAAAAAAAATTTCACTATAGTATTTCTGTGTATGGATCAATCTTATCACGATCAGTATAAAATAGGGACAGTCAGGTCAAGTATCATAGTATGCTGAACATCACAATATGAGTTTACTTCAAAGACTTCGCATACCCGGATATGGTGGTACGCAAACAAGACGATTACTTTCACTCAAGAGATATCAATCTACAGGTATTACAGATCTGCAAAAAGAGTATCCTGAATTTTTAAAATTCAACGAGCCAGCAGATTACATACAGCCAAGACCTGCTAAGAATGATCCTATAATAGTTTCAATGTCTTCTGGAGTTGACTCTTCAGTTACTGCACTAATGTACGCAAAGATGTATCCCAATGTGAGAGGTATATTCATGGCGAATTGGTCATCTGATTCGATTGGAGGCGCTAAAAAATGTACTACTGAAAGAGATTGGAATCAGGTTCAAGAAGTTGCAGAGCAAATTGGGATACCTTGCACTAGAGTCAATTTTGAGAAAGAGTATTGGACACATGTTTTCCAGCCAATGTTAGAAATGTATCAAAAGGGGTTAACTCCGAATCCCGATGTTGGTTGTAATAAATATGTGAAGTTTGGTAAAATGATTGAACATTTGAGTAATGAGTTTAAAGATAGTGGCGAAAATTGGTGGTTAGTTACAGGTCACTATGCAAAGATCATGCAGCATAAGAAGAGTCAAGAGTATCATTTATTAAGATCAGATTACATGCCGAAAGATCAATCGTACTATTTAAGTCAAATTCCTGAGAATATATTGGGTAGAATTTTGATGCCTATTGGACATTACAGCAAACCTGAAATAAGAAACATTGCTCAAAAATACAACTTGTTGACTAAAGACAAGCCGGATTCTCAAGGGTTATGTTTTGTGTCTCAAATTGGTAAATTTAATGATTTTTTGGACGAGTATTTAGAATCAAAACCTGGGAATATAGTGACTAGCGATGGTAAAATTTGGGGTACACATAAAGGATTATGGCACGGCACAATTGGTCAAAGATCACGAATTTCTATGCCCCAAGGGGATCCAAAATACAAAGGTATATGGCAAATTTCATCTAAAAATTTTGAAAAAAACGAATTAGTTATATCCAAAAAGGGAGACTATGAAGCTTTCTATAAGAATCTCGTTTATGTTAGCGATTGGACTTGGATGAATAAAAACTTGAATTTAGAAAACCTACCAAAAGATTTAACAATCCAGTCTAGATCGTTACAAGAGCCAGATAAAGTGGATTCCATCAGTGTTGAAAATGACAGAATTTTGTTCAAATTGAAAGAAAGAGTTTTCGGTATTGCTCCTGGCCAAAATCTTGTATTGTATGATGGTAATAGAGTGTTGGGATGCGGTGTTATCACTGATATGGGCAATGCTTGAATACTATAGCATTTATAGAAAAAACTTGTATATACGCTGAATATAAACCTGTCTTTAATTGTGGCATTATTTCACCTCTTGCTTTTGATTTATTTTATTATTGAGAGTTGACTCCAACCGCACCAGTTTGTCTTGGATACCAGAGTAGAAATTGTTTTGCTCGTATAGTAGGATAGCATTTGTTTCGAGAAGCCTTATAGAGCGAGCAATCAGTTGATTTATCGTGTTTGTCACTTTTGAGTAATAGCCAAGAGTTTGCGTATACTGACTTTCAGAGACTGAATTTAGTTTGTACAAGTTGGAGAAGCTGCTGAAATCTTTTTCCAAACTGTCCAGCTTCTCGAGCTGCTCTATCAACGTGTCAAATGCCAGTAAATACGAGGTTAAAACGTTAATATTGATCTCAACAATGGACTTTTTATCGTTCGTAGTTAGATTTGCTGTATTTTCGTCTAATTGTCGCTGCTGCTGGTGCTTTTCTTCACTGGAATTGGCAGGTAGTTGTTGATAAATTCCAATCTTGCGCAAATTATGAAGCAGATTTTCAACTTTACCGTTTTTTTCTGTAATTTGTTGCATTTTCAGTAGCTGTGACTGTACCTGTCTTAATACTGGCATGTCTCTGGGCGTATCAGCTAGTTTTGCTTCTAACATATCCAGCCTTGAACATATCGCGTACCGTGATTCCGAATCAAGCATTTTGATTAATATTGTGTTGTAGTTTTGAGATTGATAGTCGACTAGCGTCCTGCCTTATTTCATTCAATTTAACAGATTGCAAACGTGCAGCTATACCACCATACCTGGTTGAACATAAGCTTGCTTGACTCACTCTTGAGTTCAACCAACCTCCTGCTCGGACTGGTTGGACATGTCCAGATATCAAGGGGTGTGTCAAATCGAGCCGCAATTAATTATTTTAACTAACTTCTTTTTTTTCACACCCCATAAAAAAACGGTTACGCAGCCCGGACTGTTATAAGTCTACCGCGCCTTATTCTGATGCTTCTTTCTTTTGAACGTTAGATAACAAATTACGTCATATTACTTATTACGTAACATATAGTGTAATACTTACTTATTGTCTCAACTCGACTCACACTCGCTGCCATGTCCTCTGTGGTGGTGTTCTCTGTCTGTCCGGTAGCCTTGTGGCCTAACCTCCCCGGTAGTCTTGCCCGTCCGCTGTGTGTCTCCCGCGTCTTGCGATCCCTCTCCTTTCTGTTGCTGTAATGCCCGAGAGATTGTGCGCTGTTTTGTTTCAACTATTGAGGCTGGAGACAGACAGACAACTGACTTTTATCTTGTGTTGCGCAAGTGTATGTGCTTTATTTTTAACTACATTGGGCCGTTTGTTATATTTAGCTTTATCTCTTTTTGTCTTTCAAAATTCTACTTGTTCCAAATCGTAACTAAGTTAGGAGAATATCAATATATTATAATGGTATGTGCAATTTAGCTATCAAGCTCGAATACAGTGAAACAAACCGTTCGTTGTTGGTTTTCGGTTTTGCTTTTTCTTATATTTGCCATTGAAGATGTGTTTTCAAGTCAATTGAGATAGTCAAGTCACCAATTGGTCGTTGAGGATCTGACTTTTGATTCTTTTGACATGTGTCTCATGTGTTTCAGCACTCGGTTACCAGAATTGCTCATATACTAACACAAAAGCGATTTTGTTTTCTTCTTCACACGAACGAAAACTCACACACTCATTTTCTGCTTTATTAATACAGTCTAGATCAGGGTATGTTTCCAATTGATAAATCTACACAATCGTGTAAACATTCAATCACTCAATCACCAAATCACTCATTCAGCTTACTAACAACTTACCCCAAAATGACTGAAAAATGAAATATGACCCAAGGAATACCTATTTCTTTACTTTTTCATTTTTCTTCTCTTTTATCTAAATCACATATTTTTCATTCAGTGTCGCAGTTTCAGATGAAGCTTTAAAAGCTTTCAACGATTTAAAATTAGGTAAAAAATTCAGATACGTCATTTACCAATTGAATGACCAAAAAACCGAGATTGTTGTTGCAAAGACTTCAGCAGACGGTTCATATGACGATTTCTTAGAAGAATTACCAGAAAATGACTGTAAATACGCCGTTTACGATTTTGAATACGAAATCGGTAATGGTGAAGGTAAAAGATCCAAGATTGTCTTTTACCAATGGTCCCCAGATACCGCAAATGTCAGAGCTAAGATGGTGTACGCTTCTTCAAAAGATGCTTTGAGAAGAGCTTTTAACGGTGTCTCTACTGATATTCAAGGTACCGATTTCAGTGAAGTTGCTTACGAATCCGTTTTGGAAAGAGTTAGTAGAGGTGCTGGTTCACACTAAATGTATAGTTAAACCATTGATTTTTTTTTTTCAATATAATAAGCACTGTTGTTTTTTAAACAGAGAAAAAAAAGACACCATCATTTTTGTGAAGTAATATAAATTTATACTGACTTTTCCAGTCACTTATCAGTCAATCTATATTCAATTTGAGTAGCATGCTTATGATCAGACAGTAATCAGTAATCAGTAATCAGTAATTGCAACTTAGTATCCATCCCAGTAAGAGAGACTCTGGCTGCCATGCCAGCCTGCCTGCTCTCATCTCCGGTGTTTTGCACGCGGCAACGGTTTTGTTCCTCTGCTTTATTTAAATCAAGGCACAGGGCGGGACAAAGAGGTGCCAGCGAGATCTTGTCCGCGAAACCAGGAAAGGCCTCTGCTAAGTCTGTTTGATAACTAAGCAACAGTTAAGCTGTTGTTTTTAGTAATTACATAGATGGTAAAGATAGTATGCTAATCAACAACTCAACACAACTTGCACTCGAGTCTGTGTGATTAGCCATTAGAGATAAAAAATTCAGTTTAAAACACACACACACACACTCACACACTCACGTTCATCACACTGGTTTCTCCACTTCACATAATCCCAGGGGTGTGGATTTTTTATCAAAAAACCTCTAATATCAAGATGGCTGAATTTAAACCACCTCGAGCTAACCTTGAACAGAAGATTTACATGTTAGATTACTATCATAACTCAAGAAGATCACAGTCTGAAACGGTTCAATTTTTCAAAAACAAATTTTCCATTTCAACCTCTAGTTTCAGTGAATGGATCAAAAATGAAGACGAATTACGGCAAAGATGGCAGGACACTGCTCATGTTGACTCTGCTACGGGATACTCTCTGAGGACTAAGAAACGTAAAGTTACATACAAATACGAAGAGATAAACAAGGCCATGCACCAGGTCGTCGAGGATAGACTAGCTGCTAATTTACCAGTCAATGAGCCCATTTTAAGAGAGTATTGGTCAAAATTCGCTAAACAATATGGTGTACAGGACCCGAAAAGAGCTGAAAGTTTCAGTCACGGTTGGTTATCAACATTTAAGAAACGTCATGGGTTGCTCAAAAAATTCAACAAGCAAAGTAAAAATTTCATGAATGATTCATTGACTAGTGTTGAACAAGATTCTGAAACTGTACCATCGGGTGGTTCAAACAACGAGACCAGTAATAACATCAACAACAGCAACAACAGTAACAATAACAAAAACAGCAGTAGCAATAACAGTCAGGTGGAAAACCAACCTAGTGACGAAAATCTCAATCTGGAGTATAATTTTCAAAATAACGGGTACCAGTTTTCGAATTTTAGTAATACAAGACAACAGCAAAATATTCACGGACTGGATCAATCTGACAACAGACAAGAATTAGAGTTTAGTTCTGCAAACGCTCAACCTGATGCATCGGCCAGTGCTCAAATTTTGCCATTCAATGGTCCTCAGGACCACGCTGTCCGGAGTCTAGCTCATATTCAAATGATTGAGGGTTCTCTTCCAGCACAGAGTAGAGGTAGTAATCCAGCATCAGCAGCAGCAGCATCAGCAGCAGCAGCAGCAGCAGCAGCAGCAGCGTCGGGAATAGTACCAACAGCAAATGCAGTTGTTTTAGGCGCTGCCAATGAGCAACAATCACAAGGTCCCCAAAACGATCGTCAAAACATGTACCTTTTGAATAACGAACCAAGGGAAAGAGCAATGGTGCAGCAATCTTTGCAATCAACCATGGGATTACCAAGCGGGGGTAATTTCCCACCAGGTTCGATAAATATAACTGGTAATTATCAAATACAGACACCTAACTATGGTAACCACGACAACACAGGTACCAGATTTCAAATCATAGGAGCTCCGAATAGCGTGCAGCAGGCGGGTGGTGGTATCAAATCAGCTGGTCAGAAACAGATACTTGACTCTGCAAACATGAACAGTATAACCACCTCTGGCGGAAATTCGTCAGCGCATATGAGTAGCTTACTGCGGAATAACACTATTGTCGACACATCTGGACTCATGAGTACAAATATACAGTATGTGAATCAAGTTAAAGAACAAAATAGCCAACAAGAACAAGAACAAGGTCAGGGACATGGACAGGGCCAGGGTCAGGGACAAGAACAAGGTCATGAGCACGAGCACGAGCACGGTCAAAGACAGTTTGCTGAATCGCACAATGAGCAAAATGATCTGACTGTTGAAATTACAGATATGGAAAAATTTATTTTTGTTTACTCTAAAAAGTTTTTTGAACAGTTTGAAAACGGCAGTAAGAAAAACGGTAATGGAGAGGGATTCAACGACAATGAAAACGGTAAAGGAGGCGATGGGGATGAGCATAAGATGCAATTCTTTAGTGAATCTAGAAAGATATTCGAGTCTTTTAAACATACTTTCATGCAAGAAAAACTAGCTTATACTTCTAGTGGTAGCAAGAATGCAATTGATGATTTGTTTATGAGATCGAGATAGTGTGCAGTGTTAGCCATTTGAAAATAGACAGGAGACGACAGTCTTTAAAAGTTATACATAAAGATTAGACAAAATAAACCGAAAGAAAAAAAAAAAGAACGCAGAAAAGTAAAATTTAAAAATTAGTTGAAATCTAAGCAATTGTTTCACATTCAACAAAGCAAATTAAGAAAGAAACAGAAAATTGGTAATTCAAAAAGTAAACATTCACACATTCAAGTCAAGTGGATACATCACGTTAAGAAATTGAAACCGCGACTCATTAACTTTAAAGTAAATGAAAGAGAGGCTAGTAGACAATTTAGAGAAAAAGAAACGGGAAAAATTGAGAAATTAATGGACAGAAGAAACAGAAACGAAACCGTCCAATTCTAGCTGATCTGATTACAAGTATAAAGCGAAACTGAAACGCAAGCAAATTCTAATGGAAAATAGTGTGCTAGTTATTATGTTCTCATTAGTGGAGAAGTAGTTATTATTAAAAGGGGGTGTCATCATTAAACAGCACCTGCAGCATCATTAGAAGCTGCTGTTGTCTGCTGCTGTTGTTGTTGCTGCTGCTGCTGTTGTTGTTGCTGTTGTTGTAACATTTCTGTTCCGTAGGCATCATTTTGGGCATCTTGTCCATCTGTACTTTCAATTTCATGGAAATCCAAAATTTCCGAATACATCATGACACGCCATGTATCAACGGGCAAATCTGCATCATTGAAACTCCAGTCGAATTTCTCTTCAGAGATTGGTTCATCTGAAGGATCGTGATATGGTGCTAAATAAGGATGAGCAAGAGCTTGTTCAGCAGTAATTCTCTTACGAGGATCGAAAACCAACATTTTTGATAATAAATCAATAGCTTCAGGTTCCACGCCTTCAAAACGTTGAGTTAATGGGACAGGTTCTCTATGTGGTAAAGATTGAACAAATCTTAGTGTATTTTCAGAACAAATTGTATCTATAACATCAGATGGAGGTGATCCTAATAATTCAGTTATAATTGAAAATTGATGCACATGATCTTTACCAGGGAATAATGGTTTACCTTCAATCATTTCAGCAAATATACAACCAACAGACCAAATATCAACTTCTGTATCATATTTTTGCCAAGTTAACATTATTTCAGGAGCTCTATAATAACGAGTGGAAACGTAACCTGTCATTTGTGGATCTTGGATTCTTGCTAATCCAAAATCACAAATTTTCAAATCACAATTTTCGTTAATCAAGATATTACTAGGTTTTAAGTCTCTGTGAATAACACCTGCAGAATGAACGTATTTCAAACCTCTCAATATTTGATACAAGAAATATTGAATAAACTGCTTTTCTAAAGGTCTTGAAGTAAGCAATCTATGTAAATCTGTACCTTGTAACTCTGTGACAAAATAAATATCTTCTAAAGGAGATAAGAAAATGTCATCTAACGAAATTAAATTCTCATGTCTAAGATGATTCAACAATTTTAATTCTCTATAGGTTCTCTTTGCCAAAACTGTTGTTGAAAATGGTTTCATAACTTTTTTAATAGCCACATTTTGACCAGTTAATTTATCCTTTGCTGAACAAACTAGTCCAAAAGCGCCCATACCAACCGGATTCAAATCCGAGTACCTTGAAGTAGTTTCGAAAACTGTACCAAATATTTGGGTTCTTGTAAATTCCTGTGACATGATGCGAGGCGGTTAAATCGAGGGTATATATATATGCGTGTATATGGTGTATGTGTATATGTGTATGTATATGTATCTGTATTAAATGATACAAACTTGTCTTGAGCTTAGAGGTCAAGCTTTTACAGTGATGAACAAATACAGAGCAAAGAACGAAAAGTTATCTTGTAATCTTGTACAAATGATGATTCTACACCCCAAAAATAACAGCAAAGAATTCTCACATGTACCCGAGCTATACTAGTATAGCAAACGATAAAACAGTATACTACACAAACAACATCCATCATCGTAATAGAGATTGAGAGATTGAGATTGACTACCAGTTCTAGTCTCGTCACTCTCTCACACACACACACTCTCTGTATTTGCAGTATCACCACTGCCTGCTCTTGTTTTGAAAAGAGCATTTCAATACATTACGTCATTGTCAAAAACAATAGCAGTCGGTGCAGAGGTGTTAAGGTCAAGTTTATCGGATTTCTCTCTTTCTGAATTTTCACATCTTGAAAAGACAAGCGCCAGACGGATTTAAACGAGATATGAAGATGGAACAAGGTGTATATTTCTAGCAAAGTTTTGTAGATGATATTGTGAATTTAATTATATATAGAGAAGTATATATAACACCGAGAGTATGAGTTCTTTTGTGCAGTTTGAGAAAGAGGCTGGTGAGCTGGATGCCGAGTATCCTAGCCATGCGGATTTGTTCAAATTTCCAACATTTAAATCCATGGGCTTTCCAACAGATTCACTCGAGGGAAAAGAGCCAGAATCAAAAGTGAACTACTTGTGTGGGAACTCACTTGGGCTTATGCCATTGAGTACACCAAAAGCCATTTCTAAAGAGCTGGAAGCATGGGGTGATAGAGGAGTTGAATCACATTTCCGTCATCCGTTTGCAGGTGAAGACGGGGGTTGTACGTCGTGGGTCGATATCGACTTGCCTGTTGTTCCATTACTTGCGCCAGTTGTTGGAGCGCTTGATACAGAGGTTGCGTGTATGGGCACATTGACGATGAATTTGAACTCCTTGTTGTGTTTTTTTTACAAGCCTCAGCCTGGTAAGAAAAGATTCAAGATTTTGTTTGAAAAAGGATCATTCCCATCTGATTACTACTCGTTTTTAAATCAGGTTAAACTACATGGGTTTGATGAAAAAGATGCATTGGTTCAATTAGAACCACGCGAGGGTGAATATTGCTTGCAAACACAGGATATCTTGGACAAGATTGAAGAGATTGGAGACGAAATTTCTATTGTCTTGTTCCCTGGTATCCAGTATTATACAGGTCAATTGTTTGATATTAAGACAATTACTGCAAAAGCGCATGAGAAAGGTTGTATTGTTGGTTGGGATTTGGCACATGCGGTTGGTAATGTTGAATTGAAATTACACGATTGGGACGTTGATTTTGCAGTTTGGTGCTCGTATAAGTACTTAAATTCAGGGCCTGGTGCAATTGGTGGAATTTTCATTAATGAAAAATATACAAATGAACAACACGGTTGGACGCCTAGACTAGCCGGTTGGTGGGGTAATGATTCAGATGAAAGATTTAAAATGATTGAGAATTTCAAGCCAATTAAAAGTGCGTTGGGATTCCGTCAATCCAATCCAAGTGTAATTGATGTTGTCTCTTTGAAAAATTCATTAGAAATTTTCAGTAAATGTGGCGGTATGGGAAAATTGAGACAAAAATCAGTCAAATTGACCGCATACTTGGAGAAATTGTTGAAAAATTCAAATTATTACAGAAGCTACACTGAGTCTTTAACCGAGGAAAACCCACACTTTATTATATTAACACCACAGGAACCAGATTCAAGAGGCTCCCAATTATCACTCTTATTCAAAGCACCAGTCTTTGAAAAAGAGGGGAATGAAGGAAAGAATGAGAACAATTTGATGGAGAGAGTATTCAAGTTTTTGAATACTCATGGATTGATTTGTGATGAAAGAAGACCTGATGTTATTAGACTTGCACCAACTGCATTGTATAATACATTCAGTGATTGCTTAGAGTGCGCAAAACTGCTCGAAAAAGCGTTTGAGAGTTTGTAAGTGTGAAGTGTGTGTGAGTGGTAGCTGATCTTGCACCAAATTTAGACTAGATTGCCTATTTTCAGTATCGAACAACACCATCAATATTTGCTGTATATAATATACTATACTATACTATACTATACAATACAATAAACATGTGTCAACTCTGAAACTTGTTGTCTTTGCCGGTGTGACAAAAGCTCAGTAGCTTAAATGTCATATCTTATCTACATTGAACAAACGTCGTGTAACGATTCAATCGGAGAAGACCAGATGAAAAAATTAAAGTTTGAGGGAAAGTTACTGTAAAAAGTAAAGTAAAAAGATGAAATCTGTTAGTAGAGTGAGTGTACAGACAGACACATCAGAATAAGCAGTAAATAATGGCCTCTCTTCAAGTGGAGATTAAACAAACTGTGGTACTGTGGTATTGTAATACTGTGGTGCTGTGGTGCCTTGTGTGGTTGTGCATTTCAAACGCCTGTTTGACAGGTGCAAGTGCAAGTGCAAGTGCAAGTGCAATTGCCATGCCATGACACTTCATGTCATTGATGCATTCAACTGAAGTTTACATACGTATACTGCTTCAAACAAGCTTATCTGACTGCTTTCTCATACAGGGACAAGTTTGGGGTCCAGCTGTCAGTATGGCTGTAAAATAGGTGTGTGTGTGTGTGTGTGTGTGTGTCTATGTAGCCGACTCATATAGCTGACTGACTATACAACACACACAGACCTCAGCCCAGCCAAGTGTACAAAAGAGAAAGTTCGGCTAATAAAAGCCAAGTTTGTATTTACATCACACGAGCTACTATACAAAATCTCTGGGTTATTTCAAACTAAGCGATTTTTCTCTCGAAGCAGGCTTGTCATTTCTTCTTTGTTCTTGTAAATCTCTTGTGTCATGTCAATCGTGCTGATTGATTGATTGTTGGCCTCCTCTTTCTCTACAAGTTTGACACATTTTAATGCTGTCTCTCTGTTTCTCTCTTTCTACTTGTTTACCCACAGCCAGGTGACACTTCACCATTTCAATAATAACAATCACATCGACGCGTCGATCGACGTGCTCATTTACTAGTTATAGTTGGCGCCACCCCTGCTAGCGCCCCTCCTCATTGCCACTCTGCACGTGCCACAGAGACATTGCACCCTGATGTGACTCCTCGCTCACGTGATAAGACAAGAGCAGCAACCATTGTAAAAAAACGCCATGGCTGTGCTGTGGTTGCTAAAAACTCCTCGGGGACTCAAAATCTGCCCCCCAATCTGAGCCTCACAGCCAACTGTGGTTTTTTTCTGCATCTTTTTTTTGGTAAAGTCTTGGCTTATTTTTTAGCCCCATAGCCTCACAGTACTACTAAACTATACAAATTCACTTTTTTGCTCTTGTGCTTCTCCATTTTCTGGTGCCTACAGAGTGAAATTTCCATTTTTTTGTCACTCTTTCTTTCTTTTTTTTTTTTTTTTTTATCTCCTGGGATAAAAGTGTCAAATTTGAATATTTTATTGTGGTAGTTTTGGGCTCAAATATCAAATTTGTGCATACAATTGTGACAATAAACTGATAATAGAAACGATGATGAAATTTTGCACCGTACCTGTGTATTATTAATGATAGTTGCCGACATGTTTCCATGTTCTACCGTTTTTTTTGTCTTTTTACCCCCTTTTTATTTTTCAGCAATAAAATAAGTATATATATATATAGCTATTCAAATGTGTCAATTTTATCTTGTAGTTTTTTGATTAGTTTATCTTGATTTGAAATATTATCACGTTTAATTTTGTAGTTCTAGTGGAATTCAGTATAGCCATGACGTCGAATATTGAATTCATTGGAAGCAACTCTTCAGCTTTCCAGAAAAGTAACGATGTTGATGAGACGACAAACTTGATCAACAACAACTCTTCAATTTATCATCCTCACTTGGAAGAGGCAACCGATATTAACGTTGAAGAGTTCAATGAGCCTACTATCCAAGTTACAGATTACTTGAAAAACCTAGTCAAAGACCCAAAAACCCGTACAATCACATATGCTAAATCTTTATTCCCAATAATGGGCTGGATTCATCATTATCCAGTGACGCCAGCGTGGATTTACGGTGATTTTGTGGCAGGTGTGACTGTTGCTATAGTTATGGTCCCACAATCAATGTCTTATGCTACATTGGCTGGTTTGCCTTCTCAATACGGTTTGTACTCTTCATTTGTGGGTGTCTTTATCTATTCATTTTTCGCAACTTCAAAAGATGTCTCAATTGGTCCAGTTGCTGTCATGAGTATGGAAGTTGGTAAGATTATTGCAAGAGTTCAAGATCGTAATGATTCTTTTGAAGCTCCAGTTATCGCTACAGTGGTGGCTTTGTTATGTGGTTGTATTGCTTTTGGTGTCGGATTATTAAGACTTGGATTTATTGTTGAATTGATTTCTCTTCCTGCAGTGTTGGCTTTTATGAGTGGTTCAGCTTTCAATATTATGGTTGGTCAAATTCCTGCCGTGATGGGTTTTAATAAAAGAGTCAATACAAGAGAAGCTCCTTATCTTGTTGTTATCAATATTTTGAAGAATTTAAAACATACCCAAGTTGATGCCGCTTTTGGTTTAGTTTGTTTATTTGTGTTGTATACATGGAAATTTTTAACAAGTCATTTCTATAAGAAATATCCAAAACAAAGATGGATTTTCTATTTAGAACAAATTAGAAGTGCTTTTGTTATCATTATTGCAACTGTCATTTCTTGGGCTATTATTAGACACAGACCAAGATCTGAAAAACCTCCATTCAGTATTAATGGTGTTGTCCCATCAGGTTTGAAACATGTCGGTTTAATGACTTTCCCAGATGGTATTATTGATGCAATTGCCCCTGAATTACCTGTTGCTACCATCATTTTAGTGTTGGAACACATTTCAATTGCAAAATCTTTTGGTAGATTAAACGATTATAAAATTAATCCAAATCAAGAATTAATCGCAATTGGTGTCACCAACTTGATTGGTACTTTTTTCAATGCTTATCCTGCTACAGGTTCATTCTCAAGAACTGCATTAAAATCAAAATGTGGTGTTAGAACCCCATTTGCCGGTATTTTCACAGGTGCTTGTGTTATCTTGTCAATTTACTGTTTTACAGACGCTTTCTACTATATTCCAAAAGCTGCTTTATCTGCTATTATTATTCACGCAGTTAGTGATTTGGTTGCCCATTACAAGATTACTTGGAATTTATGGAGAGTCCAACCAATCGACTGTGGTATTTTCTTGATTGGATTGATTATTACAGTGTTTTCAACTATTGAAAATGGTATTTATTTCTCAATTGCAGCATCTGCAGCTATCTTATTATGGAGACTATGTATTCCAAATGGTACCTTCTTAGGAAGAGTCAAAGTTTTCGAAGTTATTGATCCAAAATTAGTTTCATCAAGTGAAAACTATCATAATGACTCTTTAAACTCTTTCTCAAGCGATTTTGGCGAAGAAAACAAACAGATTTCCCCAGATTTTATTTCAAATTCAAGCGGGTATGCCAACAATAGTATCGATAACGGATTGATTTACAAGACTCGTTACAAATGGGTTCCATTACCTAACCTCAAAGAAGATAATCCTTCATTTGTTCACACCCAATATATTAATGACAAAATTCAAGTTTCTCCACCACCTCCAGGTGTGATTGTTTTCAGACCAAGTGAATCGTTTGTCTATCCAAATGCCTCTGCTCAAGTTGATAACGTGATTGACGCAGTCAAGAAATTCACTAAACCTGCTCAAATTAAGAATATCAAAACTTTTAATAATCCAGGTAAAGCAGATTACTCATTCTACTTGAAAGGTCCATTCAAGAAATATTATGAAAAACATAGAGCAAGTCATATTAATAGAGAGGAGAAAGTCGACACTAGACCACGCTTGAAAGTCATCCATTTCGACTTTTCTCAAGTTATAGGTATAGATACCACCTCTGTCCAGGCGCTAATCGACATGAAAAAGAGTATTGAATTGTATGCAGGCACAGACTTTGAGATTCATTTTTCAGGAATTTTAAATCCATGGGTTAAGCGTGGGCTAATTAATGGTGGATTTGGTGGAACTGTTCATGAAGCTAAAGAAGATATCGATTTGGGCGAAGGTGACATTGAGTCTGTTGCATCCCCTGATATCGAGCGCCAAAAGGAAGCTGTCAGAAGACCAACTTCTGGTCATTACCATGTCGATCATAGGGTTATGACAGTTGCCAGTACCAGTGCTAGTGCTAGTGCCGGCGCTAATAGCATCGCCAATAATGACAGTTCGGGTGATGTGTACTACTCTCTGATTGGTACTAACCATACTTGCTTCCATTTGGACATTCCATCCTATTCCTACCTAGATGAAGAGTGATTTTACCGCTATGACTCTCTTTTGTTGTTTGTGTTTTTATTTTATTCGTTAGATTTTGGGTTTACTTTTACTTCTTATTTGTACATTAGATGTTATATCATGACATAATATTATTTATTTAGTTTATTTGGCTAGTAGACATATACAGCGTAGTTTGTAGAAATCATTCAAACTTCTCTTGCTTTCGGAATCTTTTTAAAGTGATCAGTCTCCAGTATCCATATTATACTGAAGCTCTCTGGAAGCCGAATTTCAACACTAAGTAACACAAAAATGTTGGCTGCTACACGGAACAGTATTATTTTAAACTAATTGTTTCAATAATACATACTAAAATACAAATGAATCATCAGTAAAAGCCAGAGACCTCCCAGCCTTTCACCAAATCCAACCACGATGTTTCTTTATCCAAATCATCATCTTCGTAATCGTCATCGCCGCCGCCACCTAACCCATTACTGACACCTTTTCCTGCACCTGTCTTATGCTCAGTATCTCTGAAATTACGACCTCTCCAAATCTCAAACAGCATTTGCTTACCTATCCACTTATCACCAGCGTCAAACCAAGTTCTACCTAGTATATCAAATCTTGTTTGTAATCCGTATCCGATTGCATCACTACCACTGATGAAAAAACACCAAAATGGGGCAGAAACACTAAAATCCGTATTCGTTCTTAAATCGATAGAAATTCTATGAAGACTCTCTAAATGTATCAATGTCGACAAAACATGATTCTGTAAAAGAGATGGGTCACAGTCTTTGATCAATCTCATAAAGTACAGTAGAATACAGTTATAAAAACTGATACAAAAATGATAAATCACTTCATGAACAATACTGATAAATTTGATTTGCGGGATTGTATTTGAGCTTGCCATAGTTAATAACGATGCCGGATGATATAAATCATACAACGATTCTGAGTTATCACTGTCAATCAAATTCCATGGTATTCTCCAATTCAATAACTCATCTTCAATATCACAGCATATTTTCGGAAAATTTCTTGGGAATATTTTCCTTCTAATAAACCAATTACGGTGATCAGATAGCATCACTACTTTTTCCATTAGTGTAAGTAATGATTCAGGTATACCGTAGTTCATTTCAATTGAAGAGATTTCTGTGTTTTCGTTTTCATACGGAAATGGGAGTTCCTCAAGATTATTGTCGCCATCACGTTTAGAACTTTTAGATTTGTTTTTGTTTTTATTTTTATAGATATTTAGTAAAGGACTTGACGATAACCCTGTTAATTCATCAACTTTGAACTCTTTTTCATTTATGATTTTCCCGTCAATATACTGGATTGCTTTATCTGAAATGGGCGTTCTATTATACGCTGCTCCGTAAATAAGTGGTACTGCACTTTCCACTTTTTTATCAGAACGAGTGACAATGCTATGCGGTGGTTTATCGGAATCACTGGAACTCCCACTTTGATCATATGTATCCTCTTCTTCGTTACCTTCGCTGTCTTCGTTGCCCTCACCAGCATCATCATCATCATCTTCTTCAGAAACATCATCTTTCTGATCTTGATCAAAATGAAACTTGACGGTGAACGTTCTTGGAGGTTTATCCACTACAGCAGGACGCTTGGCCAATCTTGATGGCAATTCAAATTTCTCTTGTCCAATGATTGCTTTTGGTGCGGATTCTGGATCCAATCCTTCACTTTCGTCGTCATTATCATCATCATCATCATCATCCTCATCATCTTCTCCGTCTTCTCCGTCTTCACCTCCTTCATCTGGATTGAGAGCACTATCAGTTAAAATAGAGGATTTAATTTCAATCTTATTGTACTCTTCCGCTTTAAATCCGTCATTAAACAAGAAATTCTTGATCAAGTTGTATTCCGAATCTATGTCTTCATAACCTTCATCTTTGATCTGGTAGTTTTTCACATCAATTGTTGAAGTTGATCTGAAAAAGAAAATCATATATCTAAACCATAATATCAACTTATTTAACTGCTGATCTGAGGAATTTAGTGACTTGACATACTGACAAATTCCATCACCAACTGCAAAGAGTAGTTTATAATTTTGAATAATGTCCATTATTTCATCTTGTTTGATACCTAAGATAAAGACCATTATTAATTCTTTTATAAGACCAACAGATACCAACCTATTCAACAAGTCAGTATTTCCTACTTTCACAACTTCGCTCTCCTCGTATTTACCTATTAAAGCTTCAATCAAGTTTCGAAGATTTATCATTGAAATTTCTCTAAAATGAATATAGCATTTCAAATATAGTAAAGAGCCATCATAGATACCAAACTCGTCAAATAACGTTTGGTATTGAAAAAATGCAGCAATCGCTAATGCCTCGCAAACAAATGTTTGTTTTAAAGTGTAGCAATACAGCTCAAAGTCTTGCTCTTCCTGACTTTCCACACCTTCACTTTCATCGTTTCGTGATTCTGGCATGTACTCAAAAACCAACATCTCTCCAACAATCTTATACAATGAGGGTAGTAGTAGGCTATCCAACACAGATCCTTTGAAACTAAATAAGTTTAATCGTTGACAAGACCTCGCAAATACTCTAATCAAATCTGAAATAGTTGTGTTTGCCATGAGAGACTTGAATGAAACAATACCATGAGAATTATGCTTCAAATCTTGTAAAACTTTACTCAAGTGATCATATGCTATGTCCGATAAAAGTTTCTTATCCATTTTAAATTTATCCACAATTCTAAATTTTAATATCTCGTTTGTATTATAATAGTCTGAGAATACAACTTGCTGTATAGTTTGTAAATTATCAGATTCAGACATGGCATCTCCTAGTAAGGTCTTGTAAGTTAATATAGCATCGATTTGTAATCTTGGATGGATCCATATCTCTCTGGGCAAAATTTCACCTTTTCTTCTTGCTTCTTCTTCTTTCTGTTTCTTAAGAGCTTTTAAAACCTTATCATCACTTCCCAAAGAATGACTCAGTGCTCTTACCGCTTGAAATCGGGCCTGTTTAAATGCATCAACTTGCGATCCTTTATAAGTTTTTCCAACATCAGTATTCAACTTATTGTTGTTCAAATTACTATTGTTTATATGGTTGTACGGTTGAACTGTGTTATGCTGATTATAGGTATTCTGACGAGTTACATTATTGCCACTGTTCAACAATAGTTGTCTCTGCAAATTCCATATCTTAGGTATATCAAAACAACCAAATGGACCCACCTGCTTTGGATAACCTTGGTACTGCTCGTCATTACCTAGTTTTTCCAAATCTGAGTCTATATCATCAAGATACTTGTAAGCTGTATTTTCAGGAAATTTCATAAACGGCACCTGCCGTCTTTGGAAATGTTGTTGGGACTGTTGTAGGTCAGTGTCCGCTCCATTGGACAAGGACTCGTACCCTAGAGATCCGTCTTTCAGGATAATCAATGGCTCGCAGTACTTTAGTTTAATGTCGTACCCAAGACACAAAACTTTAGATTTTTCACATCGCAGACAAATAGGTTTTCTGCCATCACATTTAACTTTTCTGTTTCTACATGTCTCACAACCTGAAAATGATCTTCTCTTGATAGTCAGAACGCTCTTAGAATCTTTCCCACTGGTACCTGCATCTGGCTCACTTATCTTCGCTTTCTTCTTTGGTGGCATCTGAATATTGGACAATAACTAAGAAGAAAATTAAAATCAGCTGCAACAGTGGACATTCATTAGTATGCTGGAAGTTGCACCGTTGGAAAACAGACACCCTTCTTTGCTTTCAATTGAAAAAGACAAATTTGACAAACACAAGTATACAATCTACAAAAGTTCAAATCAATGAAAGTATTTAATCTCAAATCTGAACAGCTGAAAACCAAACAATAGCACAAAACGCACAAATTCTTTTGTTTGTCTTTGGTGCATTTTTTATCAGTATAGATTTTAACAAATGGCAGTTGCAAGCGAGCACATATACACAGCCTTTAAATGTTGATTATAGTTCATTCTTTTGTACACTTTCTTTCAGCATCTGAAAATAGTTGAAGATTACATTTACTAATAAATATGTAGAGATCAAAAAAACACTTAACAAAAACACATACACATACACAAACCATAATTTTTCAAACAACCCCGACTATCAATCGCTCAAATCTATGCGTTCTTCCATGTAAACTTTTCTTAGTTTTTTCTTGTTAGTCTTGACTGGCGATAAAGAGTGTTTTTTAGTCAGTAATGGATTACTGTTCTCTTTATTACCGATTATAGGAGAAGATGCAAACAACGCTGGTGAGTTTAACTTGGAGCCCGATGAAGCTTTAAGTGGTTTGTATTTGATCTTTTTACTGTTGGATTTGCCAGTTTCGTCCTCACTTGATAATGAACTGTTTTTGAAAAGTTCAACTTGCTGATTAACAAGAGATTTTTTAGGAGAAACAGTCTTCTTTTGTGGTTTCTTGGATGATTTTTTCTTACTTGACTTTTTGCTTGTTGAGAAATCAATCACACCCAAAGGTGATGGTTGCATTTTTGATTTTGCACTGTCATCATTGGCACTAGTACTACCACTGAAACCTTGCATGTTACTGCTTGTATTTTGAGGATGGTCTTCAAAAATATCAAACTGATCCAATAATCCATGAGTATTAAAGTCGTCTGACACTGGAGCTGGCGATTTGTATGGTGAAAATGATGCTTCTTTTAAAGGAGATGACTTTAGTGGAGATTTAGAAGGAGATTTAGAAGGAGATCTTGAAGATGCAAATGAGTCAACCAAACTTAGTTTTGTCTTGTAAAGTTCAAGTTCTGATCTGAGATGCTGAATGTCTTTTTTGTATTTACTTTCAGCTTTCTCCAACTCTTGGGTCTTAGCATCTAGTTGAATTTGCAAATCATTAGTTAAAGGAACAGAGTCTTCTTTAACAGGAAGGTGAATTTCAGTATCAAGAGATTTGAATAATTCACTTGCTTGTAAATCTAGATTTGTCTTTTCTGCCAAAACTTTATTTAATTCATTTTTCAATTGCTCTATTTCAGACAATAGTGCTGCTTTTGATGATTCAGCTTCTTGTAATTGATTTTTCAAATTATTGGTTTCCTTGGTAAGTTTGTCATTGATATCTTGAGCGCACTTCATTTGATCTTCAAAACCTTCTTTCAAAGAACTGATAACACCATCTTTTTTTGAATTGAATTCTTCAACTTCTTTGTGAGTCTTGTACAATTCGTTATATTGTTTATCCATATTGATCATTTTTGCCGTTAATTCCTTGATCAAATTTTCTTTAAATGATAATTTTGACTCCAACTCATCTATTTCTTCATTTAAATCTGATTTAGTATCTTTTAAATCTGTCACTAATTTGTCAATTTGACTTTCATAGCTTTTAGACATTTGATTTAAATCAGCTTCACTTTGTTTCAACTTTGATTCCAATTGTTTCAATTTTGCATCTGTTTCTTGTTTCAATTCAATCAACTTGTGTTCAGCATCAGAATTAGATCTTTGAACAAGTGATTGATTTTGCGATTGTAACTCTTCAACTTGTTTTCTATGTCTTTCTTGAACTTCACTCAGCTTGAGATTAGTCTGACTCAATTCGTCATTTGCGTGTCCAAGTTTGTTCTTCAAATCATTTAACTCAACAGTAAAGTTTTCTTCCTTGTGTTTGAATTCATTTTGTAAATGGCTAATTTTTTCAATATACTGTGATGTATTCAAATTCGATTGTTCTAATTGTAATTGCAACTCTGAAATCATTCCGTCTAAGTAAACTTTTTCATTAGAATTTTTGGAAACCAAGTCACTGATTTCGAGTTGTAACTCATTGACAGTAATTTCCAAGTTATTGATTTCCATATTCTTATCGAGTAACTGTGAGTTATATTCATTTTGTAAGGTTGTTAATTGTGTATTTAAATTACTTATTTCATTGATTCTTTCATTATCATTAGCCTGATTTGCTTCTTTCAAATCTTTTTCTATAGTTTGTAATCTTGTTTGAACTTCAACTTCGATTGATTTCTTCAAATTTGCAATTTCATCATTTTTTTGTTCTAGCAAATTGCTCAACTGAATTGAATGACTTTGTTTTAGCTCTTCAATTTGGGCTTTCAATAATTCAATAGAGTTTGACAATGAAGTAATTTCAGACTTTGAATTATTCAACAAGTTGGTTAAATTTTCAACAGTTGTGAGATGATCTGCATTATTATTGTCGTTTTGAAGTTTTAAAGATTCATTCAAATCATTGAACTCTTGACATGCAGTTTTAGAAACTTGTAATTCTTGCTTTAATATCAAAATTTCGTTTTGCTTCAACTCTAACTCATTATTTATGTTTGATATTTTTTCTTTATAACTATTTGCCAATTCGTCCAATTTAGCATCTGTAAGTTTGAGTGAACTTTCTTTAATCTCATAAACTTGTCTTTTATGTCCCATTTGCATATCAGCTAATTTCTTTTCATTTTCTTTATATAATTCTTCTCTTAAATTAGCCTCTGTCTGAACCAGTTCATTTTCTAAAGCTGCTAACTTGTGTTCCAACTTTGATTGATAAATTCTTAAATGATCAATTTCTGCAACAAGTTCAGATTGAATTTTCAAATCACGATCGGAAGAGTTTGAAGATCTTGAAGAACCTCGGGAATAATTAGATGATGCATTGTTTGTAAATTTGGTAATTTTTTGATATTGAACAGGATTAATGTATCTTAAAGTTTGTAAAATTAAACCTTCTTCACCAACGGGATCTAAAGTAACAATGATCGATATTATGCTTTTATTTTTCACATAATCATTGAAAATAAGTCTTGTCAACTTGTTAGTTCTCAGTAATGATTTGTTGAATTGTTTAGTAGCAACAAGCTCTAAACATCTACCTAATTGAGTTAAGGATCCATTCGTAAAACTTGCCTCTTTCAAATTGATACCACTTGTTTGAGAAATTTTTGTTCTTTCTAAACCTGCTAAATCAGCTATAGTCATTCTTGTTGTGTTGACAACTTTACCATAAATTCTCAAGATATTAATGAAAATAAAACAATGAGATCTTGAAGATTCATGATTAATAAAAGTTGTTGATGTTTTTCTATTTTTGAAACCCCTTTCCAAGACATCAACTGAAGATTGGTAATCATTAACCAAAAATTGTGATATATTACGAGGTTTCAATTTATGATCTGTTGGATCTGTCACTATGTCTAGCGAAGATTTGAACCTTTTTGGTGAATCTGAGTTAATAGTTAATAAATCATTGATTGAATCATTATAAATTTCAAACATAGATAAAGTGATTGCATATTGATCGTCTGATTGCTCTAAAGAGCTTTCATTACTAACGTTTGTGTTGTTGTGTAAATTTGGGACTTGTTTGGATAAAGAAGCAAAATTTGAAGAAAGGTTGTTTGTCGGAAGATTTTCAAATATATATTGTAAAGAGTTGAAAGCCAATCCATTATCTTGTAAACCATCACCAAAGATTGTATAACTTTTACCTGAATTAGAAGGGCCCAAAGTGAACAACAAACAATCCTGAGATTTGAGCAGCTTCTCATCTATGATTGGTTTAGCAACAGTGCTGAAGAATTCTTCTTGTGAAGAGTCCTTTGATGTAACAGATTTAAAATCAAAGCAAGTACCATAGTTTTCGAAAACAATTTGGTTAGGATTTGTATTTGACTGTTTGAAAACAGAGGACAAACTGTCTGGCTGTTTCAATCTAAGATGCACTTCCATGTTCTTGTCCGATGTGGTTTAGTCTGGTATGAGTGCTGGAAATAGAACAAAGTGGTTTTGAGCTAGTGATGAACAACAACAATACTATAAAAAAAGACCAATCCTTTTTCAAATGAGATCCACTTGATGTAAAACACTATTCAACTGTTGTCTTTTATCGTTTAATCATTAACTCCTTTTTTTAAGTCTTCCTTTTCGTTTGTTTACTTTTAATTTTGTCTTTGTTTACAATATTTTAAATTAAATGTTTACAATTTCCCATTTTTGGACAGATTTATATTTAATATTGATACACGACCTTTTTTTTAAATTTGATTTTTTTTTAAAAAAAATTAAGCGCCAGATAAAAAAAAAGGGAAGAGGAAACAGAAAAGCACCAACGAGTCGTTAGATTAAAAGAAGGGTATTACAACAAGGCGTATTTAGCTTTGTTTAAGTATTGTATTGTGAAAACTTTCAAACATTAACAAAAGTTGATTTTTGTACACAACATGACGGGAATTATTAATTATGTCAAAAGTAGTAGAACATACTAGCAATATTGAAAAGTTCCATCTTCAGTACCACGAAAACAGTATCTCAAACAATCTTGAGATGCTTCATTTTTCAAGAAACTAACACAACCTAAGTTGCAGCATATTTTACAACTTTTTTCAAACTTCTATTCTTTTTAATATGTGTGGTGACTTCTATTAGTTTCCCCTGTTTGCTAATTATGTCTCTGTGCCAGCCATTGGCCATCTTGTTTATATACAATAAAATTCAAAGCACAGCCGTGAATTTTGTTATTAGCGGTTTTATATAGTAATAATGATGGTGCAGAGATGTCAAGTGTAAAAATGCTATTACTCTTTAAATGTTTAAAAAATTGTTTTCTTTTCCTATGTTGTTTTGACATGTTTCTTTCTAGTTTAGGTTTTCTTTACACAGTTGGTGCTGTTGAATACCATTGAAAGATTTTCAGGACCTAATTTATTAGCTTTCTTTAGCACTTTGTATTGAAATTGGTACATACAAGAAATAACCCAGGATTTATCAAAAGCTATTAGCACGTAGAGTAATGACAGAATCCAAGACGGAATCCAACACTACGGTAGATGCAAAACCGGAAGAGCCTGTAGTGTCGACTGGAATCGGGGCTGATGGTGCTACAAACGAGGTGAAATTGAATGAGAGTGAAATTGAAGGACACACGTTGAGTAAAAAGAGAACTTCAAGTGATTTGCGGGAAGAGGAAGAAGAACAAAATGAGAAAGAAGAACACAATGAGAAAGCAACTCAAGCTGAAACTAAATCAGACGTGAGTGAAGAAACCGAGTTGAAAGAATCGAAAAAGGAGACCGAGGATAAAGATCAGGATGAAAAATCTAACCAACACATCAACAAGCAAGATAAAAAGCAATTGGCAGTTAAAGATGCCGATGAACTTGAACAACCAGACTTGAAAAAACCAAAAATTGAAAATTCAAAAGAACCAGAACATGATTCTGAGAATCTTGAATCCAAAGACAAAGAAGGCACGACGGGAGGAGCAACCGTTCATGATTCAACACCTAAATTTGTGTTTGGTTCTAGAACTCCTTTTGGTTCAACATCTGGATTTTCAATACTCGGCAAGAAAAATGTGTTTGCTAGTACTGATAAGAAAGACTCCAACGATTCAGCAACAGATGACGACAAACACAAAAACAGCGATAGTAACAAAGTAGCAGAACAAGCACAATCTGACACAAAGCCAAAATCAATCTTTGGAGCCTCGTCTTCTTTTGGTAACGCTTTCCAAAGCGCATTAAATAAGAAATCAATCTTTGACTCTCCAGAAATTAGTGAATCTCAAGAACAAAAAGACAAGAAAGAAGAAGATAAGGAAAAGGCAAAAGAAGTTTACAAGACTGTTCATTTGGAAAAACAACAAATTGATTCTGGAGAAGAAGAAGAGACAACTGTTTTCCAAGTGAAAGCCAAACTATATCATTTAGATTTAACTAACGTTTCTGATGGTTGGAAAGAAAAAGGTGTGGGTATACTTAAAGTCAATAAACTTGCTAATGCCAAAAGCGAAGAAAAAAACTACAAATCTAGATTACTTATGAGACAAGACGGTATATTGAAACTGATTTTGAACGTTCCAATAATAAAAGGGTTTGAAATTTTCAAAGGAATGGTTAGCTCTTTAAATAGTGAAAAGTTTATCAGATTCCAAGTTGTGGAGAATTCTAAACCTGCGCAATATGCAATTAAAGTCGGACAAGTGGAAAATGCTGCAAAACTATTTGATTCAATAAAAGAACTTATACCTGAAGATGTGGAGAATAAAGTTTGAATGTATTTTTCCAAAACCTTTGATTAATTAATTAATTAATTAGTATATATATGTATACATATTTATATCTTAACGAATGCAACACTACAAATGGTGGAACCTTTAACTCCACCAAACTCGAAAACAGGATAATCTATCTGTTTCCAAACTTTAAAATCACCGTATTTCAAAATCAATCTTTCCAACTCTTGTTGAGTGAAATTACAACTGGTGATCAACAAGACACCACCTTTCTTCACCAAGTTCTTAACAGTTTGAGGATACACGTCAACTCCTGTCAACTGACCATCATCGCCATATTTCGAATCGCTTAGTCCTATAGCATCTAAAGTACCCTTATCCAAGACAACATCAAATTTCTCCTTATACTCGTTTATAAAACTATCTTGGAAATCCAAGATATCACTTTGATAAAAATCGACATCGTAGTCTTCAGTTTCGGCAATATCTTTAGCAAAGTTAACACTAACTTCACTATAATCTATACCTGTAAGTTCACCTTTCCAACCTTCTTCTAAAATTTGGAAAAGTAAATGACCGTTACCTGTACCCAAATCGCAAATTTTGGACTCCGGCGTTATGAGTTTATCTGTATCTGAAGTTGCTGTTGCATTTTGAAACAAAAATTCAATTATTTTATTTTCAGCGTCTGAATCGGAAAACCAGCACTCTCCTGTATCTTCTGGATTTTCATTGAAATTTTCTTGTTCTAATTTATAAAAATCATCCCAGTATTGTTTTGTACCTAACTTGGAGTGGTTCAATTTTATAGTGTCATTTTCTTCTGCCATGGTTAAACAACGCTCAGTCAATCAATAAGTTAATTATCACTTTTTTCATAGACTGACACTTAAGCTAAAACAAAGTAGCCTTAATACCTGTTTAACTTTTCATGCATGTTGAGCAAGAAGAAGACGAAAATGAAAAATTAAGACAGGTCAATTTTATCGACCCCAAATTGTAAGTCGATCGACTTAACCAAACCGCAAATCAAATTAGATAATTAATTTCATAATCTAAAAAACTTGCATTAGCCACAGTTCAAAAGATGAATTAAAAATGTATTTCCCCAAGCCACATTACACGTGACTTACCTGAACCCCGAGTAAATCCGATCATTTAAAGAAGTCAAAGACATGTAAGAAGTCAAAAAATACTCATACGGAGTCAAGATAAATATGACTCCAGACAATCTGTGTGCGATTAAAATAATGAGGGATATTAAGCAAATGAGTTCTCTTTTCCAATCAGTGCGGGATAAAGAGAGCGTTTGTATAGATAATGTTGCTGGCTACTACTTACTCAAAGTTATATCAAGACATATCAATGTAATACTATACTATCCACTAACTCACCAATCTGTTGTCTGCCACTTTGCTACCTAGCTAGCGATAAGCTATCGTATAATTTACTGTGTACAACCTGTCTTTTCTTAGGGCGTCCTTGTGCATCACTCATACATACATGCCACACGGGAACCGCGATCAGAGACCACATACATACCAACCACACTTTTATTCTTTACTTGTCTTTCTCTCTCAATCAACAGACACACTTCAGTTGCTCATTGCTTGTTTGAGTTTGTATTACTCTATCTAGTAATTATTGTAACAATTCAATTAGCCAGATCTAGATACTGAATCCACAATTTGTCTTTTCCTCTCTCTTGAGTTGTTATTATTCTCTCTCGCATTCTCGGACTCTCATCTTTTTTTTTTTCTCTTTTCCTTTTCAACTCGTCTAGTTTTCAAGCAGTTCTTTGTGTTTGTATATATTCTTTATTTAAATCATTGTATTTCCGCCTTTATATTGTAAGATGCAGTTAGCTAGCTCTAGTTTAAAAAGATTATCTCTTTTCAAAAATCAATTGATACCATTGTCTAGAAAAATGTCAACTACTTCCACCACTCCTATAACCGTTTTAAGATTCGGTCCAATCAGATATGCTCAAGAAGCATGGGACAAATTCGCTTCCGATTACAACGTTAAAGTTGTGGAAAGTGCCGCTACCTCAAGAGAAGAATTCTTGAATGAATTGCAAAGTGGTAAATACAAAGACGTTTCTTACATCACTAGAACTTTTGAAAGTGTTAAACAAACAGGTGTTTACGATAAGGAATTGCTTGAAAAACTATTGAAATACACTAATTTAAAAGCAATCAGTCATAACGGTGCAGGTTATGATCAGGTTGATGCTATAGCTTGTCGTGATTTGAAAATCCAACTATCCAATGTTCCTTCATTAGTCGATGATGCTACTGCAGACACTCATATTTATTTATTATTGGGTGCACTAAGAAATTTCCAAATTTCTTTACTCAATTTAAAAGCAGGTAAATGGCCAACTCAAAAATGTGCTGGCACTCCAGTTGGTCATGATCCTGAAGGAAAAGTCTTAGGTATTTATGGTATGGGTGGTATTGGTAGAGCTGTGAGAGACAGAGCCAAACCATTTGGTTTCAAAAAGATAATCTACCATAATAGAAGCAGACTAAGTCCAGAATTAGAAGACGGCGCCGAATACGTTTCATTCGATGAATTGCTAGCCCAATCTGATGTTATCTCAATCAATATTCCATTAAATCCAAATACTAAACACTCAATCAACACCGAGTCAATCTCTAAGATGAAAGATGGCGTTGTTATTGTTAATACTGCAAGAGGTGGTGTCATTGATGAAGCTTCTCTGATTCCAGCGTTGAAATCAGGTAAAGTTGCCTCCTTTGGTGCTGACGTTTTCGAAAATGAACCAAACGTTAACATGGAATTGATCAATTTACCAAACGTTGTCTCACTACCTCACATGGGTACTCATACCGTTGAAACAATGAAGGCAATGGAAGAGTTTGTTGTTAAAAACGTCGCCACTTATCTAGACACCGGTAAAGTGTTGTCAATTGTCCCAGAATTAAAAGATACTACTTTTTAAGAGTCTAGAAAATTTTGTTTACTGAAACTCTAGGTCAGTTTTTTCTTCTTTAATTGTTTGTGTTTCTTCCTACCGTTTTAAATATATAGATTTAATTTTAGCTCTTCTTTTGGCTTCCAAGACACTAAATACGTGAAATACACACCATTTGAATCAGTACAAACTTGCACTTGTCCTTGAATCTCTTTTTTAAATGTAACCGAACTTAAGCCGCTTAACGGATTTTCTGCTGCATGTAACGATTGCGATAAAAAGAAACGAGAAAAATAGAACAAAAAAAGAAAAGAAAAAAAAAAAAGACGCACGGTTGAAGTAAAGTGAGAGAAACGACCAACATTGTTTTTTGCTTGAATGAAAAAATAAACATTTTTTTATCTTATCTTAAGACATTTATTTGTACTCCTTTCATGAGAACGTTCAAATTGGGGTCAAGCTAGTTTTCAAGCCATTAAAGAAGGTCACCGCATACGTACATCAGTTTCAGGTAGTGAACAAACAATCAAAAATGACAATTTTGACCCCACAAAGACTCGCATACCTTTCGTCAAATAAACATTTATCAGATCTTTGGTACTTAATAGCTACAGTCACAGTTACAGTCTGTAATCAGCCTCAAGAGATACCTAAAATATATCATTATGCTTTACATTTGAAGGAAAATTCAAAAGCAAATACCGCATCGCCAAATGAGCTTTATGAAAAAGTGCTAAATGTTGTTAAAAAATATGAAGATAATAAGTCTGTTGGTGGTAGTAACATCTCGTACTCACCTTATAGTCCTCAAAACCACCAGTTGTTATATCAAACTTCAGATAAGTTCCGTGAAAGTATTTTGAAAACAGCAGCTTTAAGTGGGCTACCCAAGGCCATCAACTCACTAACTACGCTTCGAGACACTACCCCATTAAACCTTCGTTCGGCATCCAAAACTGAAACAAATAGAAAACAAATAACAACTTTTGAAGATTTCCAAAATGAACAACAAAGAGGCTTGAAATTTTGGAAAAATATCTATCAGAAAATTTCAGGTAGGATAATTGATTCAATGTCATCTTCGTATCCTGATTTATGGACTTATACCATCACGAATGTTTATTCACCTTTATTATCATACTGCGGAGTACTGACTCCACAAGAGACTAGTATTATCGTGATTTCCTGTTTGATACCACAAGATGTTAATCCACAGTTGAAAGGTCATTTGAAAGGTGCTAAGAATATCGGCGTCGATTTAGAAGTTATCAAAGAGTGTAGAAATATGGTTATTGAGTTGAGTCAGTGGTGCGGAGTTACTTGGAAATCTGAAGTTGCAAAGTTGTAAAGAACTAAACAAACGCTAGTTTTTTTTTTATACAGTTTATTCAAAATTTTGGTCTCCACTTACGTTTTTTTTTTTTTTTTTTTTTTTTTTTTTTTTTTTGGTCAGCTTTTTTCTTTTCGAATTTTTTTTTTCACCTTTAATAATGCCTGTGAGTCTTAAGCTCATAGTTCATTGACATCTATAGAATAATCATTATCAAGACCCACCAAGGATACTCATTTCTTCTATTTTTTTAGTGGTGAAATTGATCTTTCCTAGAGGATCACTATTAGAGTCATCCTTCTCTGTATTGTCTGCAATTGACGAATCCGACTTGCTCAAAAAGTTTTCATCTTGTAAACTGCTACTATGCGTTTTTTCCTTATCATCTTCTTCGTTATCACTGCTTATCGTCTCATCAATATAGTTTGTACTACTATCTTTATATCCAGATAAAGCAAACTCTCCATTTTTAATCTCTTGTGTTGCTATAGAATTGCTATCAGACAGCTTGTCATCAGATTTATTTTTATCAAAAACAACATTTAATCTTGATGCAAGTTCTTGTTTTCTTTTTATTTCTTCTTCTTCTCTTTGCTTTCGTATTTCTAAAAAATGATTCATCTCTTGATCGCTTTTGCCGAATAACTGATACCAAAATTTGACGTCATTAAAGTTTGGATAAATTACTGGATTTTCAACGTTATCACTAGAGTTGAATTGCGGATTGGTGAATTCTTGTCTTCTAGATTTGAAATAATCCCAAACCGATCTTGTTCTAGTTTCTAAATTCCATTCTTTTTTCTCTCTTTCGCAATCGTATAGAAAAGTTCCATATTGACAAGAATACAAGTGATAAACTAACCTTCTTAGGAATCTTTCGTTAAATTCAAATTGTGTTGGAAATTGTCTTAATAGTTGATAAACTGAATCTAAAAATTGATGGAATATTGGACTTTCAAGTTTTGTAGACTGATGATGTTTAAAATTTTGATTCAGTTGTTTAATTTTTTGAAAATTTGAATCAATTGTATAATTATGAAATTTTGTTTCAGTTTGCAAATGTCCTGAACGCTCATTAAACTTATGACCAAAACTACACCACTCCTTTTCAACTAATATTATAAAACCATCCAGTGTTCTATAATATGGATCAATACAAATTTCAACAAGAGATGCCATCTGAGAAGTTCTATCCCATCCATCAGAGCAATGAATCACAAGATGCATATCATTCAAGTCTATAGATTTAACTAATAAATCAGTCGCTTTAAGCATATTCGCTATATGATCAAGCCAGTTTGATTTCATTAATAATTCTTTATTATACAATTGATTCGAAATATCACCATTCTTCAACACCTCTTTAACTTTATTTAAACTTTCTCTCATTGCATGGATATTTTCAATGTTTAAATAAATTTTTTTACAATTTTGATAATTATCCATTAATTCAGTACCTGCACCAAGTGCTTGTTGAGCCATTGCATTTGTAATTGGTCTTGCATCAACTATTAAATTTGTTGATTTCTCTTTATTGTTTGTTTTGAAAATTTCATTCAATAATTTTTCATCTTGAAATGACCTATTTTGTTTCAAGCCTACTAATGGTTGTGAACATCTAATTATTGTGCATCCATTTTTTTTATAATAGTACGATAAGGCCGGAAATCTATTCTTGGATCTAAATTTAACAGAATGACTCAAAATTGTATCAGAAATCGACTTGGGAACAATTAGTTGGGACGAATAAGTTTTACACAATCTGTAGTCCTTGTTCAAATTTGACAACCTCCAATTTTCGCAGCCGGGATAACTAGACTGGCTATTTGACAATTCATCATTTGTTAACTTCAAACCTTGTCTCTCGTACTCTTTCAAAGGTTGAAAATCATGCCAACTATTGAAAGGAGCTTCAATTTTGACTGGAGAATAAACAAACGCATACGTTTTTTCCAAGTTTTCAATACAAGTTAGTTTTATTATACTTTGGAAAACGTCATTGCATTGCTGTAAATCGCTGAAATCAAATGCCAAGTAAGTAAAATCACGACACCTAATTCTCAAATTGGCTCCATGACACAAAGAGTTATCAATATTATTGTCATCCAAGTACAGCATCGCAGAACCTTTATTAAATTCAACTTTTTCAATCATTGGATAACAACACCACAATTCTCTCATACCAACGGGACCTTTATTCTCAGTTGCTGAGATGGGAGGTAATGTGAATATAAGATGATGCGTAGTCAAATGCAAGGTTCCTCTCATAGAGATACCCCTCCTATGAAGCGTTATATCATCAACTTTTGTTATCTTGATAAACTCCATGTTTGAAAGTTAAACTTGTTCCAATACACCGAATCCAGATATTAGAGCTTGAAAAATACACAACCAAACAAAAAAGGCACTTTGACAATTCTTCTCTGTTCAGATTTGAAAAATCAAATGCCAATTTTTTGACCCACGTTACAGCAATTATCCACAACAATAATGGTTTATCAGTGTCACTCCTTCTCTTTCTCTTTAGAAATCTTCACGAAATCAATCACTCTTCTCGCTGCGGCTCACACTGAACCAACTACAGTAAAGATACCATACACTGATAGATGTATGCAATATACCCTTCAAACAATGAAATCTAAATTTTCTCTATATAACTACAAAACCCTATAGTAATGAACAAAAAGACAATAAAAAACTCGTAAAAACAACATAAACAACCCACATATATAGAACTACTAATCATGCTTTATCGACACCTTTGATCCATTTTTTGGCAATTTCATCTTTAAGCAATGCACTCTTGTTTTTCCAGGAGCCAAGAGACCAGAAATTGTAACTTTTGAAAACAGGAGCAGTCTGATACTGTTTATTTGCCTCGTATGTATCATCTGTAGAAACAGGCTGATATGAAGCAGTTGAGTCATCAGTGATTGATACCTCCCATGGACGGAAGGAGGTATCGTTTGGGATCCACCTTCCTTCCATTCTCCAAATTGGATTGAAGCTCATCTCATTAATTCTGCTGACCGCTCTCTTGTATGCAAACATTTCATCTTCTCCGGTAAATTTACTAATGTCTTTGAAATTTGTTTGGGATGGTGGTGGTGAAGCGGATGGTGAATGGGATGGAGATGGAGATGAATCTGCGTTTGACTGCAAAGATGTAGTGATGCTGCCTGGGTCAACTTCAGGCTGCTTGAAAACATTGGAACCTTCTTCGTATGACTGTATATTAGGTCTGTATGGACTTGATAAGTATAGCTGAGTTTTCGCAAACATTTCCTCTTCTAAGATTTCTTCATTATTTGACTTGTAGGTCTCACTTGATTCACTTGATTTCAAATCTGGGAAAAACAATTCAGATGGATTGGTTTCCATTCTGAATAAAACTTTACATCTTGACTCGTATAATGAGTCCAAGAAAGTTATAAATCTTCTAGCTTCATTTTTACGTTTCATCGTCATTACTGGAATATGGTCAATTATCACAGTATGATATCTTGAGGAGATTGAAATATAATCACTTGGTCCGTAAGTCGAATCAGAAAACAATTGTTCGAAATCAAACTTGACGACACCTTTTGAATGAATTGGAATACTGATCAATCTACCATATGAGGTGAATGAGGTTGGTGATAAATCATTTTGCAAGAATTTTGACACTAAAGTGTCCCATTGTTTGCTATGATCAAAATTATCCTTTTTAATCACAAGATATGGTTCCAACTCCTCGTTTTTCAGAATCATTCTATAATCATTTTCACTATCCATATCAAACACTTGACATCTTAGTTTTAAGATTCTTTCAAAACTCTTGAATTGGGTTCTATTGAAATCAGCAGAATATAGCTCATCTGGCAATCTGTTTGAGGTTGCCACAACAACACCACCAAGCTTAAAGTAGTAAGTAAATAGTATTTTAACTATCTTTGCAGCTGCTAAATCAGGTAACATGAACTCATCAAGCATCAAGACGTAATTTTGGTTAATCATCTTTGATGCAATTTCAAACAAGATAAACTCATTCTCTAACGACAATAAAGTGTGATTGTCTTGATTTGATTTCTTACGACGTTGATAAATGTTGTGAATTTCAGAGTAAACCCATAATATGAATGTATTATAATGGATTCTAAGTTTTCTTTCAATTGGCAATGAGTTTGCAAAAATATCAAGCAGCATTGATTTACCACAACCGACTTCCCCATTAATTAGCAATCCTTGTGGAGATGGGAAATTCTCCAACTCTTCTTCGTCCGTGATTACCTTGATAAGCTCAGTTTTGCGTTTTTCAGATTTGTTCAGTAACCATTGCGGTTTCCTGTACCCGATTGTACTAAAAATCAAGCTATGATCCTTGTTTGGATTGTACTTCATTTCCAATTCTCTAACTAGTTTATTAATCCTGATTGACTTGTCATCTGGGGTATAATTTTTCACTCTGAAGTATAATTTTTGAAACTCGACAGCTGCTCTTAACTGTTTACTATCTGGCCTGAGTATACCTCTAGCAACATAACTGCGATAAATTTGTAAAGGATCAGTCACGATAAGTTCTGAATTTGATCCAGCAGGTTCTTGTAAAAATGGCGTACGATTATCATAACCTCTGGTACCGGAGCTGGCAAATCTTGCAATAATTAGTGTACCGTTTTTCGGAAAATGACTAGTTGTTCTATAAAGTAAAGACATTTTGAGATTTTTAGGGTGAATCACTTATGTGAGAGTGCTCAAATTGAGGAGTAATCTAGATCCAGAGCGTTGATAAAAAACGTACTTGATGCTATCACCTACTATTTATCAGAAAGAATAAAATTCACCATCATGGATGTGGAAAAATAGACAAATTCTAACAGGTTTTGAACATTCCTTTGATTTTAGTTCACAAAGAGACAAACTTTAATATAGCCGCACAGGATGATTTTGACGGTTGATAACGGACATGATTTAAATTTGGGCGTTTATCGAATTTTTAAAATAAAATTACATGTAAGGAACACAAAGATGGGTTTTAATAGTGTAAATACCACAGATGTAAAACACAAGTACAGGTTAGATAAAGTTTATCATTTATAGTTTATATAAACATGTCGATTTTTAAAACAGATAAATAAAGTTGGGGATGGGGATCTGGTATACTGGGCTAGTCCAAGTCACTTTGGTAAGGGAGAGCTTGTTTGGTTCAATTAGATGACATTTTAAAGTGATCAGGTCAATTGAATCTTGGATTGTCTTTTCATCAGCCAGATTTGAGCACCACAAAAAACGAAAAACAAGATGTATAAACCAACAGCACCAAATATGGTCTTTGCCACTCCTTTACCATCTTCTGGATCGTTGATTGATCCCATCAACGCTTCATGATTTGAGTAGAAAAGCGTTCCCAAAACTGATAAGATAACTATACCAAAAGCTGAAACAACTGTACAGAACCAAGCTTTACCTGCCTGTTGAAAGTGATTAAAAAATAAAAAGAAAAGTTTGGGTTATATGTTAGTAAGGGTTCGATGAAGAGTGGCGGTAAGACGCCTGAACAAAGGGAAGAAACTGCTATGCTGGTATGATTTGGTTCAGGGCAGGTCATGATTTCAAGTGAACGCATTTAGTGTAGTGAATAGTCAAGATGCAATCAGTGGAATAGCGGAAAGTGTGATAGATAGAAACAAATTTTTGAAAGGAATGAAATCATTACCATTTGTTCGAGATGTAAAGCGAGATGGAAAGCTATTTTCAACTAGTTTGGTGCTAATTCTGCGATTAAAGCTAGTAAAGTAATTGTAAATATGACAATCACGCTGCGCAGTCAAACTGGGTGTAATTAGTATAGAATTTACCATTCTTTTGAAATTTCAGGTAATTCAATAATGTACCATCTTGGTGTCTTCACTACTAGTAAATATTTAGACTGTTTTCTGATTCATTGTAACGCTGATATTTCAATGTACGTTTGATTTGCTGTAGTAGAGGTAAAGATCAATTGTACAATCTTATTGATTACCTGATATCCGTATTGAGGATGGAATTAATGAGTGCTGAATAGACAAATGATGCAATTTGAGCCATGATCAGAACCTTACAATCTGAAAATAAGGCAGCTTGGTTGAAAAAACAATATGAACAGAGTACATACAGAAACAACTGGCTTCATGACAAATTATATTTTAAACACACAAGGAATGACAACAACACAGGGTAAACAAAAAGTGAATCAATCAAGTCAAGATTCCAATCGTTAATAGTGAATCTACTGTAATAAAGAGGAAACAGTATACATCTGATATCAAATGCAAACTACTCTTCTTATCACTCTCGTACTCAAGATAACAAAGACTCAGTCTTACTTTTACAACACACAAAGACAGCTGCTTTTCTAAAGAGTCTTAACTTATAATTTCAATGCTTACGTACACCATTAAGTAATAATACATCACGTGCACAAAATCACATTTTTACCTATTTATAAGTAATTTTCAAATACACTTACAACAACATGAGAACTAAATAATTGAAAAGGACAAAGTATCATCTAATTAAACCCAGAACTGAATTACACAAAATTTATTAATAAAGAACAAAAAAAAAAAAAGAAAAAAAAACACAAGACAAAAAAAAAACGTATTTATATAAATAATCATAACACTTTCATTAAACTAAACAATTCATTTCACTCGTTTCACTAGTTGTAGACAATCAATTAACTGATTGAAGAATTTTGAACTTCTTCTTCTTCTTCTTCTTGTTGAGCACTCATTTTAGCTCTTTTTCTTAATCTTTCTAATTCTTCAGTATCTCGTTGATTACCCTTTTCGACAACAAGATTTCTTAATAATCTATTTTCCATTTCTAATTGTTGAATTTTACCTTCGAGTGATTTTGCCAGATCATTTAAATCTTTCAGAGTTCTCTCCATTTCTTGCTCTTTCATTTTCTTTTTAATTCTAAAACGTGCAGAAGCAGCAGTATTGCGACGTCTCTTGTCTGTTTCTGAAGATGGGTATTGTGGAGAGTCAATTGAGCCGTTTGAAGACAAGTGATTTTGCGGAGTAACACTACTGTTGCTATTAGTGCTAGTAGGTTGATTATTGGTTTGAATAGAAGTGGCGCTGGTGTTATTATTGGTGAGGTAATTGTTTGAAGTGGTTGGATTTGCATTTGGTTGAGTATTTTGAGGTTGATTTTGACCGATTGAAGGAGTTGCGACAGCAGGAGTGAGCAGTTGGATCTGAGTAGATGCGGAACTATTCACTGGAGAAGCAGCTGCTGGTTGTTGATGAGATGCTGGCGAGGTTGAGTTGTTACTGACAACATCTGAAAAATGATTTATTGGTTCAAATGACGACACTTGCGCCGTAGAGTTTGAAATTGAATTTCTAGTATTGTTGTTATTATTAGTGGTGTTATGTGGTGAAGTTGCGTAAACATTATTATTTTGGAAAAAAGGTGAAGTTGCGATCGAATTTGAAACTTGAGGAGATTGAGAAACTGTTGTTGGGGAAGCGTTATTATTATTGGAGATGTTGTTATTTTCTTGTAAAGATTGTTGAAGTGGTTTATGATAAGCAATCAAAGTTGCCAAAGCTTCAATTTGAGTTTGAGAGAGACCTGCTGCAGTCAAAGTGTTTTGGGCACCTTTTGGAACAGCAATTTTAGGCAGTTGAGCGTCTTCGAAATTGTTGTTCAATTTACCAACATCCACATTAGAGAAGGAGTTTATATGGTTAAAAGATGTTTGTTGTTGTTGTTGAAGTGGTGGTGCTGGTTGAGACATGGATACACTATTAGATTGACCTAGTAATTCATGTATGGTGGAGGGTATGACTCTTGAAGAATCGAGCGACTGTTGTTGTGAATGAATGGAATGATGGATTTGGTTGTTTGGAGAGACATGGTTGAACGCAATGATATTGGAAGAATCATTTGCAATGTTGTTGTTGCTATTATTATTATTGTTACCACCAGTGGTTGTATTGCTATTATTATTAATACCATTATTTTTCAAATGGATTGACAAATCGTCGTTTGAACTTCCTTCAAATTTGTGTTTTTTCGGTTTTTCTTCATCGGGAAAGATAAAAGTATCATCTGCAAAAGCTGCTAATTCAGCGCTCAATTCTTCATCAAAATTTGGTTCATTTGCAGGATCATTTGTTTGTAAGAAATTATCAACATAAACTAATTGTTCTAATAATGCCATTGGAGTATCATCGGCCAAAGAAGTCTGTTGATGAGAATGGTGATGTAAATTTATATTTGGCTGAGTAAAATCGCCCGAACCATCATTATTGAAGTTCGAGGAAGTGAAAGAAGACATTCTAGTTCAACTTAGTAGCAAAGTGTGTTATTGTATAAGATGGGGGGAGGGGGGAGGTTCTCTACAAGTAACTAGTTGTCTATTTGCTTTTGTTTGCTTTTATTTGCTTCTCGAGTTGTATGAAATGGGTTTTCACCAGTGATGGATGATCTATGATATATCGGTCCAGATTGGTGTCAGTAAGTGAATAAGGATGTAAAATGTATATAGAGGATAAAAAGTTGGGCTGATGACTCGATCAAGGTGCAGTTACAAAATGGAAAAGCTGAAGTGAAGTGTAACGAAGTGAAGTGTAACGAAGTGAAGTGTAACGAAGTGAAGTGAAATGAAGTGAAACGATATGATATGATATAATATAAGATAGAAATAAAGTGTAGTGAAAAAACTTGATCAACTAAAAAAAAGTGAAAAATAATCTAGTTGTAAATCTAAAGGTTTAAATTGAAAAGACAAACACACACACACACAAATAAACAAAATGTTAATTACTAATTAATTTGACAGTGCAATGAAATTTAATCCTCGGTAGATAGTATTGAAATATGCACTATATAATATATATAATATATACTATATACACCATATACTATATATTAAAATCTCACTCACTTAAAGAGTCATTCGAATCTATGCAGAAAAATAGTAAGACATTTTATTATTTAGTGCATATAATACATAGTAGTAAGGTTTTAGTATATAGTAAGTTATAGTGTATATAGAGAGAGTAGAGTATAGTATAGTGTAGTGTAGTGTAGTATAATACGATATAGATTATAGTATGGTGTGTAGCTGATTATACTACTACAGCGTACGGTAATGCGGTAGCGTTCAGCGGGCGGGAGACAGGGAGACAGGGAGGCACGTAATGTTTTGCTGTGCTGTGCTGTGCTGTGCTGTGCTGTGCTGTGCTGTGCTGTGCTGTACAGGGCACAGGGACAAAGTCACAATAATAAGCTCATTACACGTGATATGACACAATAATCAAGAGAAAAGTATACAACAGTGGCTGTGGCTGTGGCTATGGCTGTGGCACTGCCTGGCAAGTGAAATGTTTATTTATTTGTTAGACGTCGGCTGCACTTGCTGTTTTTTCAAAATTGCTCGGGCACGTGATAATGCACACGTGAAATGTATCACTTGGATACCATCACATGACATTTATCTTTTACTTCCCTCCCCTTTTGACGTATCGATCAATATTCAATCGACTCTTTACTAGCAGCTCAATAGTCTTATTCACACCAGCTCTGTGCCCTATTTTCTCTCCTTGCTTGACAATATACCCGTTAATATAGTCAATCTCAGTTTTTTGCAATTTCAACACATCTTGTCTCATACTAGAAGAGTTCTTACCATTCAATATCAGTCCACATTCTACAACATAATTCAACAGATGTTCCTTGTTTAAAATCGTATGGTAAAGCTCAGATTTGGTTAAAACTGGGTTAGTCTTGCTTAGAATCTCTAACGTTTCATCAATTATCAACTCAAATAGCTCTCTTATGTTATCCAAGTTACCTTCTGCACCAGATTCACCACAAGACAATTCCCCATTCATACAGTTTAAAATTGATGTAACCGGATTTATACACTGGTTCACAATCAATTTCTCAACTTGGTAAACAAGTAAATCGCAGTATTTATAGTACTTTGTATTCAACATTTGACTTTTACCCAGCTCTGCCAGCACCGAATCAGTCACTGACTTGCTGTCACAATCGTCACCCTGCTCCTGTCCTTGCTCAACTTTACATATCTTTAAATCTCCAAGCCCAACATGGTTGAATGTAAATACCCCGTCTTGGTAAACTCCATGTGAAATCACACCTTGGTAAAAATCCGGTCTTGTTGTCGCATCTGGCCAAATCTCCTCGTTCAGCTCATCTAATACACCAACACCATTCTGAATCAGTAAGATCTTTGTATCTCTATCAATCTTACCAACTAATGGCTTTATCGACTTGACCGTATCAAATGTCTTTACACAGACAATCAGAAAATCAATCTTGTCACCATCAGGGAACTTTTCATTAGCACGTAGCACTCTGTCTATCTGGTACTTATTCACTGTATTGTTATTAAACAATTGTCGTATTTCAATCTTATTATTTGCATCTTTCAGCGCTTTGATCTTTTCTTGGTTTCTCAGAATAAAATTCACTTTAAACTTGCTGGTCAATTGCGATGACACTAGTGAACCTATACTTCCTGCACCAAGAACATACGCATTTCTACTCTTGATCATTTCAAACTTGTCCTAAACAGTGATCAAGTTACAAGCACATCATCATTTAACAATCACTATGTTTCCACTTAACTGTAAATTCTTTATTCACTTCAAGTAAAATTTCACTCTCGGGCATCACTAAAAAATTATCTGTGAGAAAAAGACAAGAAAATCAAAAAAAGAAAAAACACAGCGATAAAAGATTTAATTTAAATCACTATCAGAAGCTACATTGTAACATCTTCTTTTTATTCACTTTATCACATACAATCATTATAAGTTGTTTGAGATACTTTATATACAATGGCTAAAAAAGATCATAATTCGGAATCGGAGTCTAACACTCCAGCAAACACCACAACGGCGTCGAGGTCTTCGACAAAGCAGAGAAACCAGGCACTCGCTCAGCAGCAGAAAGAGTTCTTAGCTAAATACATTCACTCAAATGGACCTGACGATTTCCCAAAAAGCAACCCATTGGATTTTAGTACTTGGTCCGAAGACCAGCTTAGAAAGTATCGTGAATTGTACCTTAATCCAAACCAAATAGTAACCAACGATGTCAAGACTTTCCAAGGTTATCTGTTAGAAGATGGTGGTATTGGTGAACATTCTGAAGCTTTCATTAAAAACGAAGAACTCAAAGAGAAAAACCCTTATGAATATAGAACATACGACGATTTGAGATCAAGCGTAGAGGAACATTTTAATACCCAACTCAATGTTAAAGAGAGTGAAGTTATTATGCACTTCTTATATAGAGTTAAAAACAAAAACAACAAATTCAAAATGCATTTCGATAAAAGAACATAATTGGGTAGGCGGTACGAGCGATTTTTCATTTCCTATAATTATCATTACTATAATTCTTATTTTTCTTTCTCTTCTCATTTTTTTATCTTTCCACTTATATATTTACTCATAAAATTTAAGCTTTTTTTTTTCCGGAGTCTTTTTCAAACAAGACTGAAATTAAATTTAAATACATATATTACTTGTTGTAAAGACCATGATTTCACAATCACTCTATCAACACACCGTCCTTCTCGAAAAGTCTCTTTCTAGCCGCCATAATCAGCTCGATTCTCTTTTCTTCAAAACTTAATCCACCGTACGGCCCACCTTTCTCGTACTGTTCTTTTAACAATCCTGATTTTGCAATACCAACTCTTTCACTTACACTATTATGCTCTGCATGTCCTGAGCCACCAGCACCAGCACCAGCACCAGTGTCAGTTGGCACATGTTCTGGAACGTAACCAGGCGGGAATGGTAACGTTCCCTCTGACAAGTATCTTTCGATTGTCTCACTGACATTACCTGTTCTTTCTAAATCGTACTTGATCTGCTCAACTGATAAAGTGTTAGCCGAGACTTGACGCACGGTATCCACCATCTCAGGCGTCACTATAACGCCTCGTCTTGCTCTTCTATTTGTTGTTCTTGCTGTTGTGGTATTGGACCCAGAACTTGCTGAATCTCTCGCTGGCAAATCACTCTCAGAGTTCATCACCCAGCTGATAAAGATAAACGCTATCACTAACCCTACTATTAACGTTAAAACTGAACTACTCATATTGTATGTTTCTATAATTTCTCACACTCACTCTTGCAGCTATCTCTGATGTCTGAATGATGTGCTTAGACACGTTGTAACGTTCTTAATTATATCTGAACTTATAGTCACTGGTCACTAGTCCACTGATTTCAACTTGTCTTTGCGTTTCTCTTTATGGAGCGATTTTTAAATCTGTATTACATAATCTGGCGTTTAAATAAAATTTCAGCGCTTCTCTTTGTTGATTTCTTATTCTGACTGAATTTCAATCTATTGATTTATACATAACTCATATACATAAAGTGCAGTCGATTAAAGACTAGGTGTATCACTTGTCATTAGTGGACGATAAATCAGTAGTTAACAAAGTTGGGGCAATCCTTCTCTTTTTCTTAGTACTCTCTGCTTTGGCAGAAACGCCATCACCAAACTTAACACTAGGTAATAATTCTTCTTCGTTATCATTCGAGTCTTTTGCTTCGTTTACATCGGTAATATCAATCACTTCCACCTCGGTCAGTCCTATTTTTTTCGACAGAGAATCAGAAATAGATAATGGGGTAGGAGTTCTAGTAATAATTGGAGTATGAGAACCCATTTTGTCACTGCTCAATTTATCGTCATTCGAGAGTTTATCTCCAGAATCAACCACTGAACCAGCTGAGTTGTTTCCTAAAAGATCAATTATTGAATGCGATGTCTTTTGCTTGTAATTTTGAGGGTTTGGTGAAACAATTGTAGGTGTATTACTTGCTGTAGCTGATGCACTTGATGCACTAGATACACTCGACACACTTGCACTACCCCCAACGCCAGCGCCAGCATGTGAATCTGTATCATCTGGTGTAATTTTAATTTTCGGTTTAGAAATTGGATTTCGTTTCAAAAAATCAGGTAAGTCAAAAGTCTCAACTTGTTGTAATATACTCTCATCAATGACAATACTTGAAACAAACCCATCAGCAGATGAAACCATTAGTATTTTACCATCACTCGACCAACTCAAATCTGTAATGACAGCATAGTGTAAATTAGTCACAATACCTATAGCTTTCAATCGTTGAGTATCATAAATCAACACCGAGTCTTGTGTGGCCACAGCAAAGATCATTCTGTAATTCATACTAAAACTACATGGTTCATTTGGTATTATCTTGTATATGACGGGGCTGAATCGAATAGCAATTGCAGGTTTTTTGAAACCTGGCAAATGAGCCACAGGTGGTTTATTCAATCCAAATCTAGTATGAATATAAACAGTGTTGACTATCTCTTCACTTGAATTTGTACTATCCAAGGCATTTTTGTAAATACCACTAGACGTGAAAAGTAGTAATCCGTCAGGTGAAAAACTTAGTCTTCTGAAAAAAGACTGCAAAGTTTCATTATGGTAAAGTTGATAATTTTTGTAAACTATATTGTTATTACACGGTGGCATAATTGCTGGAGGTGGTGGTGGTGATGTCGCTTTTGTCGTTGAAAGTGCTATTGAGTGTGTTGAACTCGTTGATGAGTTTGAATGCGTCCTTTTGTGTCTTGGTGTCTGTGAAGGTGGCTCCATTGTAGAAACTGACGTGCTTATTGAGCACGTATCCAAATTGTTGTTATTATTACTACTACTATTGTTATTAATATTACTCATGTTGATAGGATCTGCAAAATTCTTTTTTGCTAAATTTTCAGTAGTCAATTTGGTAGCAGAAATATTTGTAGGCTTGTGATGTTGACTCGATAATTTTGAAGTTGGTAATTCTGCTCTTTGAATTTTGAAAAAAGTTGTTGGTGACACAGTCAACTCTTTATCTGTTTCGTTTGTGATTTTGAAAATATGAACCGATCTATCGGCAGACTGTGAGCAAATATATTCATTTCTTGGATCCCAACAGACACCTTGGATATAATGAGAATGTTCAGATATCTGGTTGAAGATTTTCCCATTTGAGGCATTGTAAATTCTAGTTATATTGTCCATTGAACCACAACATATATATTTGGAATCTGGGGACCAGCTTATATCATAAATTTCTGAAATCGTTCCAGTTGGTCTACAAGTTGTTTTCAAAAACCAACTTTCACGATCATCTTCATCATTATTACTACCAAACTCTTTTATTATATTCTCCGAGAGTGACCAAATCATAATCAATCCATCGTCTGATGCGGTAGCTAGTAATTCACCAGTTGGATCAAATCTAACACAGTTGACCGCCTGTGTATGTTTAGAAAGCGTGCTCAAATACTCAACACCTTCAACTTCATGCTCATCGTGATTGTACTTCAATTTCCATATTCTTACTAGGTTATCTCCACCGCCGGTAGCCAATCTCGCTGATGGCTCACCCTTACCGTTCGGCTGGAAATCAAGTGAATAAACAGGTAAATTATTATCATGCCAATGCAATGTCAATGTCTTTGCATTCAGTGGTTTGACATTTTGAACGGGGTTCATTTGAGCAGTTTGTCTGTTTTAAAAGTGTAGTCTTCAATTCCAAATAAGGTATCACAGGTATCAAACTAATAACTAAAAACGGTAACAATAACCAACAATGGCACTTCCCACAAAACAAATTCTATCCAAATGTTCAAGTTAACTTTAGTTGATAAACAAGGATATCAATTGACATTGCTAGCATTCCAGTTATAAAGTTATATGGTTTGCAAATGTGTTTTAAACAGGTGAATCACGTTCAGAATTAAATGTCAAAACATTCTTTCTTCAATTACGTAATTTGAGTTTGTCGCATACATATTAAATTATCTGTTTTTCTTTTCTGGCGCTTATTTTTTAAACTTATTCACTTTAAGATTATTCAGTCCTTTAAATGATTGAAAGTATTATGATTAGCAAGAGGAAATTAAAAGTTTGGCTTCAGAATAGTTATAACAAACAAATTATTAAATTAAAATAGAGGTGGAGAATTGTAAAAATGATTAAAAAAGTAAAAAACACCCAACGATAAAAAAAATTTATTATAAAAAAAGTAACACACAAATCACATTTAAAGGAGACTTAGTTGTAACTGACCAAAAAAGCCACTCACATCATGTCTATAAAATTACACAATAATAATACAAAGAATCTTATTAAAAAACAGAGAGGTTCAGTCAATTCTAACTTACAAATTGAAAAATTTCTTGAACTTATTACCTACTGACTTCTCACCTTTGTGTGAACCATTTGTCTGTGAAGCATTTTGGGAATCTTGCTTATCTCTCAAATTAGACTCGGCAACAAACTTTGCAGAATTTGGATCAGATACAAGCGATGGAGGTTGGTCTAGTTGGTTGGAAGGGAAATCATGTTCTGGCAGAGCAACAGTGATTGATTTTCTTTTTTGAGGGGATGATTGTAATTGTGGCTCAGAAACCGATGACCTTTTAACATTATCAGAGATTAAGTTGTTAGTCAACACAGAAGCGGGTATCGAAACATCATTTTTATTGTTTTTTTTACCAAAACTGAAGAATTTTCTTTTTGATGATTTAGTTGATGTTGTAAATGAAGTATTTTGATTATCTATTGAATTTTTAGCACTCTGAGGTGTAGTTCCGTTAGTTTCTTTGTTTAAGCTTTGAGAATTTTGTAAATTTTTTGCATTTTCAACAGCCATCAATCTTTGATTAGTTGCAAGTTTCATTTCTTGTTTGCGCCCGATTTTTTCCAACTTTCTGATTCTCTTTTCATCAGCTTTAGCCAGCTTCTCGTTTCTTTTATTAATCTTTTTAAGTTCTTCTTCATTTCTCAAACTATGCGTTTTGAAACCTAAACCCACATTATTAGACTGATATGTGTATCTTTTCTCACTATTGTCAGTTGGTAATGACTGCTCAATTGAAGAAGTCATTGACATTGTACGTCTTCCACTACCTGCAGCCAGAGGAGTGATGGTGGTCGTCAATCTCTTTCTAGATATTGAACTTTGATCATTTCCATTGATATTATTTTGAATACTGCCATTGACTGAGTACCTGTCAATTGATTGAGCTAGTCCTTGTTGTTCTTGTTGTTGCTGCTGTTGTTCAGGCAAAAACTGTGGGGGCTGTTCATCACCATAAACTTTTTTCATTGCAATTTGCAGAGCAGCTTGATACATTTCCTCTTCAGTTTGTGGTTGTTTCTTAACAGGTTTATTGACTGGTGGCTGTTTTGGAATTTCGTGATACTGGGTAAAACCTGAAATTTTAACCTGCTTCTTGGAGGACGACATTGACGAAGTTAAGGAATTTGTTCTTGTATGTTGGACACTATTTGGAGGTTGTAAAGTAGATGTGAATTGCTCTGAGGTTTGAAATTGAGGTGAGTTTTTCAAAGCTCCACGCAATGGAACTTTAGGAGATTGTTGTGTATACGAGGATGAATTATAAGACCGTATATCTTCCGTAGTTTTTTCCGGTTCCATCTGAGTCGATTGTTGTGATATTTGAACTAGATTTGCGGTCTGCTGCTGCTGTTGTTGTTGTTGCTGTAAAAGTGGCTCCAGGTCTTCGCCAAATTGAGACTTCTTTGGTTTTGCAAAGTCCTGAACAGCGTCTGAATAGACCGAAGTAGATTCAGACTCTATTTCGGTGAGCTCGGTCTTTTTAACTGCTTTAGCATGTGGGACCACCTGTTCCTCTTCCTTTAATGAGCCATTTGCTGCATAATCATCCCGTGGACTTTCAATTATAGCTTCTGTCAATTTTCTAAAACTGTGCCCTCCAGTTTGATGATTTCCAATCTCACTAGGTTCAATGACTTGAGCTTGTGGTCTTTTCTCAACAACAGGCTCAGTGAGAGTAATGTCACCATTACTAGGAACAACATCATCTTTATCACTAATAGGTGCGACATCATCTTCTTCTACAATTTGTTCCAAGTACGGTTGTTGATCAATGTAATCTTCTTTAATCTTCTTCTCATTTTTTTGTATTTCCAATTCTGGCACACGTCCGTCACCTGTACTCAAATTCTCGATTGGTATATCAAAATGATCAACATCATCATGTGCATGATAAAAATCGTCATCAAAGGCTTCAGAATCACTCAATATTGATCCTGCATAATTATCCACAATTGTTGGTTTCACCACGGTTGTCTTGATAATCTCATAGTCACCCCTTTTTTCAATTGTTATCTTGGTAATCGACTTGGTATTTCCATCTAAATCTCTTTCTTTTGTTGTTTTCACAATAGTGGTGATATCAGAAGTTGGTTTACCACCTGGAATTTTTCTCTTTGTAGTTGTGGTAGTTGTCGTACTTCCAGATGTGAATCTTGGTGATGTGGAACTTAACGAATTCGACCTAGAATTGATACCTGTTGGTCTGTAAGTAGTTGAAGACAGCGAGTTAGTTCTGCTACTTATTCCTCTTTGCTGTTGTTGTTGCTTTTGAGCTAAATATGGATTGAGCTGCCCTGGTTGAAAAGAGTTTGATCTTCTTAATGGTTGCTGATTTGGTTTTCTGAAACTTCTTGATGAAAGGGACATTGTTCTACCTGCAGATGTATTACCCACTGATAATGGACGATGACTCTTCAAAGCAGCTGCCGCAGCTGCACTTGATAAGCTTGTCATTGAATTACTTCTTGAAAAATTCCCAGTAGCCGCATTTGCTGCCAAATAAGCTGGGGATTGAGTTGGGGTGGAATAAATTGATGAGTTGTCATTCTGCAAACCTTGATTACCATAATAATAAACTCCAGAATTTCTTGACTGCTGGAAGAAGTGGGAGAGGGGTAAAAAAAGCACCATTGTTAGTATAAAGTATCAAAAGACAAAATTGGAAACAATTGATGATGATAAAAAGCACAATCAACATACCCTTCTGGATGGCTTTCTGGTAAAAAAATCACCTAGACCCATTGTGACTTGCCCTCTATATAGAAAGAATGTACCAACAATGAAAAATAGAATAAAAATACAACAGTAGTTGAACCAATGCTTCTAAAGAGAAATCAACTGACCTGTGTCTACTTTAACTTTATAAAAGTTGACTAGATTGATAAACAAACTTTTGACAACTGTATTGTGTGTATACACTACCAAGTAAAAAATCAAAAACGATAAACACTATCAGCCAGCAATTGTTTCAATTGTTTCAATTCCATTCAACACTGAAAATATGTATATAAATAGTAATAAGCAAGTGTTTAAAAGCTATCAAAGTTGCTAAAATTGTAACTGAAATAATAAATGCTAGTGATGTTAAGGATGACAGTAGTAGTACCACCGATACTAAAGCACAACAGACACATACAAAGCCCAAACAGAACAAACAAAACACTATTGAAGCAAACAATAGAAATAGTAAATGCTGCGCCACATCGAGGCTTTTCTGTTTTTTTGCCAATTTTTCTGGTTTTCTCATCAGCCACAAAATTTGACATAAGTGACACATTTAAAAATATGACAGAATTTATAAATATTTGCTTGTGCGGCTATTGCACAGCCCGATTATAATAATTTTAGGCAGTGCAATCTTTTAAACCGGACTATTAACAGATATAAATAGATAGAGAGATATAAATGGCTGAGTTCATTTGGCTTGACTGTTGCTGTTTTTTACTTTATTCATCTTGTTTGTCACTTTTTACCAGGAGAAGGATATTGATAAGTCATCAACATTTAATAAATACTTAGTGACAGCTTGCTAAGAATTGAAAAATAAAATGAAGATGGCGGGTAATTTGCTACAAAGCGATGAGTCTCTTGATGAGAACAAGAGTAGTGTTCAACAGATAATATTGAACCTGGAGATTATATCTTCGATTTTTCTTATTATATTAGAACAGTTTCTTTCTTTTATAACTTATTTGCTGCCTGACCCGCTGATTGATTTTTTCACTCACGTTGTGAAGTTTATTTTCCAATTCGGCAAAGGACAACACAAGAACATATACAACAGATTACTGTCACATGATTTCAACTTGAAAAAGAGAAAAATTGATAAAAATACAGCCAACAGCGACGAAATAGTCAAGATTGAAAAATTAAGAAGTGCTGACAGTTTTAAAGAACTGTGTTCAATCAATGGTTTCAAAGTTGAAAACCATCTGGTCAAGACAAAAGATGGTTATCTGCTAACGCTACACAGACTAAAACCCGACTTGAATGGATACAAGCCAAATGGAGAAGCTGTATATTTTCAACATGGGTTATTAATGTGTAGTGAAGTTTGGATTTTGATGAATAATGAAAATGATAATCTACCATTTGAACTATGTAAACAAGGGTATGATGTTTTTCTCGGTAATAACAGAGGTAATAAGTATTCAAACAAGCATGAAAAATATTCCATTGATGATGAACAGTTTTGGAATTTTTCAATAGATGAATTTGCAATGTTTGATATTCCAGCTTCTATTGATTATATTTTGGATATAGGTCAAGTTGAAAATTTGACTTATATTGGGTTTAGTCAAGGTTGTTCTCAAGTATTAGCTTCAATCTCGATTAATAATGACTTGAATATTAAGATCAAAAATTTAATTTTAATCTCACCTGCTACTACACCTAAAAAGTTATCAAACTGGTTAATCAACTCCATTGTTAACTTTAAACCAAACTTATTTTTCCTGCTTTTCGGGAAAAAAATCTTGATGAAGTCAACTTTGTTTTGGAAAAAAATCTGTTATCCACCACTTTTCATTAAAATGATTGATTTACCAAACAAGATCTTATTTGATTGGAACTCTTTTAATATCAGTGATACCCAAAAGCTTGTTTCTTATTTCCATTTATACTCGACAACCTCTGTCAAATCTGTTGTTCACTGGTTTCAAATAATAAGGTCAAAGAAGTTCCAAATGTACCAAGAAAATAAAAATTTTGTCCCTTTTGAATATCCTACAAATTCAAATATCAAAATTTCCAGAATATTACTAATTTATGGTATGTCTGATTCTTTGGTCGATATTAAGCAACTACTTGATCAGTTGCCAATTTTTAAAAAAATGTCAATTGTTCAGCTATCTGAAAATGATGTTTACAAAGCTCAGAAAAATGGTGAAAACAAATCAAGCGACATCAAGTTGGAGACTCAAAATCCAGCTGATCAGTCAATATCTAGTGATAACGTCAAAGTTGAGGAAACTGTATTATATTCAGCCTCCCTTTCTTCCTCAGCGGCAACGCTTGATATTAATTCCACTGCCTCATCACATTTACAAGTTGTTGGTGTTGAAAATTACGAGCACTTGGATTTGATTTGGGGTAATAACATTAGTTTTTATGTGAAAGACAATATATTGAGATTTTTACAAAACAAATGCGATGAACAAAGATAATATTATGGTGCACACGGTCTATGGGTTTTATATGAGAGAATTTAGTTTTTTTGTTTGTATTTCTACAACACATTTTTTTTACATGGAAATATTCAAATAAAAGCATGAAATTAATTATGAGGGTTGAATTGTAATTGTAAAACGCACAGACAATCATACACTTTTTCGCAATTTTTTCTTTCTACCACAAGTTGCTATCTTTTTAGCTGTCGTTGTGGTTGTTCTATGACTTTGTTTTGAGATTTGTTTTTTCTTCCAGATGATCAATTTGTATAACTTTCTGTAATTTCGCAAAACGTTTGATATTTTCTGCGCTTCATTTTGCCAATTGAGTTCAACTTGCGAAACGTCTTTAGTATTCGTAATTGCAAAATTTGCACATTTTTCAAGTTCATTGCCCATGTTTGGGAAAGTAAAATTCAGCGGTGATACAGGCGATTGTGAGTGTGATTGAACCTGCGATTGTGATTGTGATTGTAGTTGTAGTTGTAGTTGTAATTGTGGTTCCGTCTGTTGCATATTTTGCTTCTGTTGCAACTGTTGGGTTCCGGATTGCACTTGCGATTGGGGTTCCACCGGTTCTGGTATTGGGTTTTCTACATTTTCAACTTTATCAGACACCACGGTATCTCTTTTCGGCGAAGAAGTGGTGTAACGCTCTTTCACCAACTCAGCAATATCTCCATTCTTACGTGGAGATATTTTCAATGTCACGTTGAATTGCTCTTTTTGCAATAGATCTTTTGACTCATTTGAACTTTCCATTGCTGACTCATTGAACGAGTCCCAGTTTACACTGTCAGATTGGCGTACAAATGTCGTATTTGGTGTCTCTGGCGTTTCTTGTGTATTTGATGATATCAACGGAGTAACAATTGGCTGTTCAGAAAGTTCCTGGTATTGATATTGGGTGGGTTCTGGGTTTAGCAAATCTGCAATTGACGTGTATGTCAGCCTTCTAGGTTTAGCCAAATTGGCGTCTTCATGCAGTGGTGTGCTTGTAGTGGTGATTGCACTTGCGATGGATGTTTCATTTTCAGATTTCAAGTCTGTAAAACGACCCGAGGGAGAATGAGGCCTACTGCTTCGCAATTTATCAGGTATAAATGATAAAGTGACCAGTTTGGAACGTTTTAGCTCTTTGAGGTGATCAGGCAACGAGTCCGGATTGCTTGACCGTAGCCCTCGTATTGGTATTTTTGAAGATTTCATTGATTTTGTTTATATTGATCTGAAGATTTCTAGTATTATGAGGGGTAATAATTGGGTTGGGATGGCTGTTAATGTGGCGGATCTGCAAGAAGAAATGAAAAGCGCACCGAGTGAACAGAAACTTCAATATATGAATGCTTTACAAACAAGCACCTATTGTTTTTCAAAATAGTAGAACGACTTAAACAGGTAAACTGCCAGTTTGTTGAATAATGCGCTTATTACAAACAAAAGTTCTCACAAAAACTTAGCTTCAAAGTCTCTCCTTGTAAAACAACTTTCTGTATTATTTGCAAAACTGTATCTGGTAATTTATATCTAAGATCAGCCTTATCGTGTAGTGATTCTTGAAGCCAGGTAGCAAAATGAGCTATTATTGTGTTAAATAACGAACCTTATGTGAGATTCAGGATACACAGTATACAACAAGCAAGTTTGAATGAAACTATCATTTAAAGTAAAATCAAACAAACAAAATGCAAAAATCCTTTTAATTACAGTGCAATTGTTGCCAATAGAAGGAATAAATATGTACGTTTTTTGCATAAGACTTTTTCACCAAGAGAGGCTTCCATGCGAACGGTAAGGTTCCATACATATTATTTATTAACTAAGTTTAAAAATAATAAAATTTTTTTTTTTGTGTTTTTTTCAGTAAGGGCGGAATGTCGCGTTTCCTGTAAGGGAGCAGGATTTCTGATGAAAAATGACAAAAGCGAGTGATTAAAATGAGTGTATGACTGAATTTGTGCAAATTAAGTTTTTAAATGTGATATATAGGATGTTGAAAAGTGATAAGAATTATTGTATCTATAGATGTGTTTTATTAGAGATGAATGTAAATTATTATATGAGTTTAAACGTAAAAATAACGGTTGCAGAAATTTGATGGTTCGAAGGTAGCAAAGGGATACGTGAAATTATGGAATAGGGGAATGACAGACTGATTGTAATTTTTAAATTTAAATAATACTTACATACAAAAGTATATGAACCGAATTAACTGGTTCCAAGAATAAGTAATATTACAATGAAACGAACTGATGTTTAATTCGCCATTCGTTTGTGTTACACAGTAAAGAGTGTTTAACTGTCTGGTTTAAGTAAGATGAAAACAGTTATGGTTAGAAAATTACTCCTTGTTTTGAATACCCCTGGTTGTTGTTCATGGTTGTAATTTTTTGTGGGCATTACAACTCCTACCTACAGTTGCCAATGTAAAAAAAAAAAAAAAAAAAAAAAAAAAAAAAAAAAAAAAAGTACAACTCTCAAAAGAGTACACAATAAAGCATACTCTAGATCTTGAATGTAATGCTACTAAAATTTGTTGGTAGCGGAGGTAAAAAAGGCACAAAACTGTGTGAGCATTTAATTTTTTGGTAATAACGCAATCTACTTCACAAATCCGGTACTCACATCAATAAGATTCGGATTTTACAAAATCACAAAATAACTAGATTGCAACATGGTTTAAACAACTAAATATGTAGTTTTCATCTTTTTCCTCATGAGATTGCTGAAAACTGTCAAACTTAAAGTTCTTTGTTAAAGCAAGATGTGAAAAAAAAAATTTAGATTTCTTTTTTATGTGCTTCACTTTCAAGTTTTTTTAAACTTTTCTTTTTCATCGGACTGCGTTGACACTTTCTTATTTAACCTTCTAGTCTTGCTCTCAAATGTTTTTACTGATCCTTATTTGACGTAAAATTGACTGATGTACGGTTTTTGATGTGCACCCCAATGATTGTTTACACTGCACAGAGGCTTGACTCAATTTGTGCTTCATGTGTTTGTAGTACCCGTGGGGTAAACTTTGAACCTGCGTTAGTTTTTTTGTTTGACTCGGACTCCATCCCTCAGCAACAGACAGGCACAGGCATTCTTTTGTAGGGTAGGGTAGTAGGCAGCATTTCTTTGACAGGTGGATGCAAAGGGGACTAGCGCGGAGTTCGAGAGGAGGGGAGGGTAGGAGGGGCGCAGCGTGCTAGAGTGTGTATGTGTATGGCAGTGGAGTGCACTGCGGGCCGCGGTAAAGAAACGTGCGGGAACCAAAAACTTTCAGGAGAAACCCGTGTGTTTGTGGGTCTGCTATTTTTTTCTCTTGACAGATTTTCACAAGCACAAAGAAATTTATAATGATCGACACACCGATAAGTGTTGTTGCACTGCCATATATATACAATTGTAGCACTGATTTATATACATTTCCAAGAAACAAAAGCAAATTTGTTAACGTTGACGGATCCCCCAGAAGGATTTTAGATGCTGTTTCCGATAAAGTGGAGAGATGTAGAGTGTACTTGGCAAATGTTAATATAGTGGTTGATTAGTAAAATAGGTTGTTACAAAGGTAACCAATAACCATTTCATACAACACACAACACACACGGCCCTGATTCGCTGTCTTGGGATGGGTCTGGAATAGAATAGCCTAAATGATTTTGTATCACTTAAGATGCTATGCTGATGTGGCTAGTGCGACTAATAGGTGCAGCGAAAAGGCTTCAAGATACCATTTGCCACGTTTTGGCTCTACAGAAGTAGGGAAAGGATATATAGAGTGGGAGTAATAAGTAAGAGTGCACGTTTTTTTTTTTTTCTTGCTCTTAGTTGCCCAGCAATTCAAAAAACGCTTTTGCCACACCGCCAATAAGCCGTTGCAGTTTTATTTGTGCTTTTTTTTTTTTTTCTTAAAACTTTATTTTTCTTTTTCTCGGTTTGCTTCGTATCTGGCTCGCGGCCAGAAGCGGAGTTACCTGTGCTCTACTATACTGGTCGCCTGCGCGCGCGGGCTAGAGCCAGGGTCAAGACTGGCTGGGTATGGGTTATTGCCTATTACTGCTAACCAACCACCAAGGTTAGGGTTTGCACGAACATTCACTATCAAAATGGATCTGCAATAACGTTGCCGTGACAATAGATTACTAGCAAAGAGAAAATCTTTATGTCGATACACCTACGTATTTTTGTACATTTTTCCATGCTAATCTTTGATCTCCCTTGGATCTGAAGATTGCTATAATTTATATGTTAAAAAGGAGAGGTTGATTTATACTAGCAAAACAAGTAATAAAAATGAGCAAAAATTCAGAAACAAAAAAAAGACTCAAAAAAAAAACATAAATTAGCATATTGTGCAGTAGTAGGAAGTAGTGTAGATAAAAAAATGACAAATTTGCGCCTGTCTCAGAGTCAGAGTTGTGAATTGCCAATAGCCGAACAACTGGACATCAAGGTGTAAACAACCCACAAGGGAGGTACCGGTGAAGAGAGGTGAAATTGTGGGTGGTGCAAGTCATTTTCTGCAGGGTTGGGGAATGGGTTTGGTGTGAGTTACACAAAATTACATCCCGCCTACCAGGCAAGGTAAATAATTATATTACCGAGCAAACACCTGTTTGTGTGCGCTGCCCAACAGCACATGATGAACGTGACCTTTCACTTATGGTGCACACCACGTTGGACACCAGGAGAGCCAGGGGTGGGTGGCAAAGTTGCCGAGCAGTGCGCGGAGGGATGGGAGGTTAAGTAAATATGCAACTTTGCAGCGGCTATGTTTTGGTGTTGTGCAGATAAAAAACCACTTTACACGTTGACTTTCTTATCTCCAGTGACATGATATTGTTTTCAAAAAGCCACTTAATTAAACTTTTAATTTAGTGTCAAACAATAACAAACTATTACTCGAAAGAAGAAAAAAAACTTTTCTCTGTACCTTAGAATGTTGAACAGAATGAATTATAATAATTTTTTGTTTTTTTGAGATTCAATTTGCTATGTGTGCTATAACGGATCCCATATACAAAAAGACATTAAAAACAGTAAAACACTTTATAGACACATCAGATCAGATGAAAAACACTCACAACGCTAGACAAGTCAAATCTACTTTTTTTTTTTACTCGCACCCGCCACAGCCTCACAACTTTTTTTAACTTTTAACAGTTTTTTTCTTGCTTGTTAATTTTCTACATATGCATATGTATGTAAGTTCACCGTTATGCATGATGCAGCTAGTAAGTGAGATAAAGAGCATTTTTAACACACACACAAACAAACAGTTTGTCAGTGACCTGTGAAAATTGCGTTGTTTCGCATTCCGCATGCAAATTGTTTGTTTATTTTTCTTGCTGGCTGGCTGGCTGGCTGTGTGTGAGTGAGTAGTTTTCATCTGTAAACAATAGACTGGGCTAAAACAAACTATTTTCTGCCTCTGACGCAGGTGGTAACGGTTTTCTCCAACAAAGAATTGCACAAACAAAATTTGACTAAAACAGTTTTCTTTTTTCAAACCTCTATTGTTGTCAGTTTTTTTTTTCCTATATATTCAAATTTGCTGTAATAAATAAATGTATGAGGTTTAGAAATAATTAATTATTTAAACAATAGCACGTAATTCACAGGAGCTATCTAAATTTTGTAACTTGTGTAATTTATGCAAATACATACATATTATATTAACTAACACTCACTCACCTTTTTGCTCGCACGCTTTATGCCACACTTGTACCGAACAATAGATTATTTCTGTTTTTCTCCATTTCAAGACAAGATTGGTAACTCATTCTCGCTCTCCAGCAACTGTTCTCCTTCCACTTTGCTTTTTTTCTAACACTTGACGTTAAAACGGTTTTCGCTTTTCCCAGATTTCGAATATCTTAGCTTAGCTTTTGCAGTTTCTTATATATTTATATATATACCTACACTAATTCCACAAGTCTTTTAATTTATATTTTTTAAGTACCATTTCAAACGATTTTGGGTTTATTATATTCACGTCTTTTTTTTTTTTTTTTGTTTTTATCTTTTCCGCTATTAGCTATCAAATCAATAACCATGATATCAGTCAGTCAACGCATACCGATGGCTGACGAAAATGCTTTATCATCGAGTCTTGACTCACCAACTAATTCCACATCCACGTCCACTTTTGTGGAATCATCACTGAGTAATACACATATGCAGACACCGAAACTTGACGATGTGTTGGACGATAAAATACCCGAAGATAGTTTGTTTTTCAGAGATAATTTTGTTAATTTCTTAATACGGAAGCACTGCTTAGACAACTTGGATTTCTACTCTGAGTTGAAGTCGTTTTTAACTTATAATTCAGACAACTTGAATTGTTGGAACAGTATATATCAAGAATATATTCAAATCAATGCTCCTCGTGAAATAAACTTACCTGGTGATTTGAAATCGAGCTTGAGCTTGAACAGTTTTCCTTGCCCGCTCATTTTGCAAAACTTTCTCAAGATTTCTAAAGATTACTTACATCAATCATACCAAGAATTTACAAATGAATTATTATCGAATCAAAACACCATAATACGGAATGATGAAGCTGAAACTAGAGTTGGAAATGAATCTCCATCTGCAGCAATAAATTCATCAGCTTCAGATTGTTTGTTTATACCTAACCAACAACAACAACTCACATTTGACGAAATGCGCAAGTACAGAGGAAATTCACAGTCTTCGAACTGCTCTTCATTGTTGAATGACAGAGAACGCGGTGACAGTTTTTCTTCAAACTCGTTCACTGTCAACTCGTCATCTTCAAACTCATTACCTACAGCAGCAGCTTACTCTTATACTTCTCCTTCGAATACCACAGTCTCAACATCGATTTCTTCGTCAACGTGGAATAAGTTGGGCAAAAAATTTAAATGGAGAAGATCGTCAAATACCTCGTCCAATGGAAATGGATCCGATTAGATTCAATAACCAAATTGTTGCTTACATTTTTTTTTGTGCTTTCATTCCCCTCCACGCTATACATGTCATTTCGTTTTATTTCCCGTCTTTCCCTTGAACTTTGCTTTTTACTTCACCGGTCATAAATTATCTATTCACTGTATTTTTATGGTTTTTGCATACTTTCTGTTATATTATTCGTTTACTCTCTATAGACTTTTTTTCTTTTCTTACTCCTTTCTGTTAGATTTACCAGTTCTTAGCAGGACTACATGATGTTTTCAATACTTTATAGCTTTTTAATATACCCTCCCGTCTAAGGTACAACGCCAGTACGTTGGAACATTATTACATTCTGATCAAGATACAAGTAAATTTGTAGTCAAAAATCCAACTCCACCAAGGTTGATCATTAAGTTTATTACACTGCCATAAGTAAAGTCATCAACTATTTCAATAACATGTTGTTTCGGTTATATCTTTACTTACTACAAGACAGTTTGCAAAAATTAATGAAATTGGTCATATCGGTAAATCTCGGTAAGCTGGCTATAGCATCTCACAATTTTACTAGCCGAGAAAAAAAAGAAAAAAAAAAAAAAAAAATTGAGAGAGAAAAACAAAAAGCAAAAAAAAAGACAAAAATTTACTTGACCGTTAAAAGGCCAAGAAAATGACTACAATATCACATCATTTTTCTAGAACCATTTATTTGCTTTTCAGAAGAGGAATCATAACAATTATGAGTTTTGTAAAGGCACACAAAATGCGAATTTTGTGAGTATTGCAATGACTTGATTGTCATATTGAGAGCCAATGAGGTTGAGTGCTTGAACCGGAACTTTCCTTAATTATTCATCGCAATTGTAAAATTTATATCATCAGCTGATGCAAACTGGTATTGTATTACAATAGCCAGCTTGATTTTGAAGTGTAACGGTACATCAAGTAGTAAAAATGTTGTTCATAACAATAGATGTAAACAAATTTGATGCTTGAGTAAAAGACTCTATTGTGCTCGTGAGTACTAGCCACACCCATCTGCATCCTTGCACATCCCTTTTACTTAAATATTGAACTGGTAATACCGACTAGACAGGTGGATAAATGGACAACAAAATATAATTGGCTACTGGCTGTTTATCGGCTGACTTACTATACTAGCATTAATCTAGAGCAATTAAGTGTCTAGATTCACGAATGACTCGGTAGTAACTCTAAATTCTAGCCAGTGAGTTATACTAATAACTTTGGCAGTTTTCAAAACCCTTGCTTAGCTACTACTTACTTATAAACACTACAAACTCATCCTGCACAAGAGCCAAAACTGTCCTGCAACACAGCCATTTTGACATATAACCGTAACGGCGGCATAAAGCATGTGGCGAGTGTAGATTTTAAGCAATGTGGCGCAGTATTTTGAGGCTAGACAAGTTCAAACTCAAGATGAGTTACATATCTATCTGATTTAACCTTATCTTGGTGGTTTTGCAATTACACTTCACTAAATCTTGACTGGACCATCTTCTTATCACTTGACTATTTTTTTTTCTGTTTTATGGTTTTTATCTGTAGTTTATAATTAATAACTAATGCTTTGTAATTTCTAATAGTAATTTATTCGTTTAGTTGATTATCTGTATTTGTGATCAATTAATTTTGAGACTTTATTTTGTTTTAGATAAAGACGTTGGGTGGTTAAATATCAACGTTTTAGTGTGTTTTTTTTGTTTTTAAAAGGATGATATAAAATGATGTTTTTCATTCGCCAATAGAGCAATTTACAAGTTTTAAACTAGACTCTTTCAAACCTAATTGTTCGCCTGTAGATTCAAATTTTTTTACAAAATGTCTGACACAAAACAATTGCAAAATACTAAAACTTTCCCTTTGAAACTATTAAACACAGAGATTTTGACTTTCCACCTAATCAAATATATGGATAAAAAAAGTATTGAATCATTGTTTTTAACTTGTAAACGTTTTCACACCATTTTGAGTTGATCTGGAAAGGTATGGGAAGAACTTTACCAAAAAACATTTGAAGATGACATAGTCCTATTAACAAGTGGTAATAGCTGGTATCAGTTGTACACGATGCGTAAACATAGTGAAAATTATACTGAAACTGATTCACTCACTAGATTTAAAGCAAATTCAACAAGAATTTCCAACCAATTAAAATTGCCTCTTAATGAAATCAGATCCAAAATAGCTAAACACGTAAAACGCAAAGAGGATTCAATAAAAAAACAAAAAATCAAAAGAGTACTTCATGATTTGGACACCAATGTGAAATTGGTTGATTATGATGGGAACAAGTTGTTGAGCAATATTAAGTACATTAAAGAATATCGTAAAACTAGTGGTTTTCAAAGCTGTATTATTAACAATGTTGGACTTGTAGCATGGGTGATGCCACTTCAATATTCTCCTCTTACATTAACTGTTATGCCAAGAATACTTTTAGATCCTGAAATTGCAGACACTATTGTTGATTATGCTTTACTTCACGATTGTTTAATATATGTTACAAACAAGGGGAGAGTGTATAAGGTTAAAATGAATGAGTTTATTTTAGAACAAGAAGATTTAGAAACTCAAATTGTGATTAAAAGACTTGATAGGTTTGAGTCATGTATCGAAGAAAACAGAAATTCCAAGATTGATGAAATATTGGGCGATCTTACTACATTCTTTTTGTTTACAAATGATGGTCAGGTATTAATGGGCAACACTGATTATGATGAACCAATTTTATGGAATGAAATGCGATACAAATGCATTGTCTTGGTTATGGCTGGTGATAATTATGCTAGAGCTGAAAAATTTTCTCAGATTTGTTTTTCATGGGAAAGAACGTTACTTTGGTTGTTTTTGGGTGCCTTTGCAGACATTAATGATTTTCTCGTACATGATTCTGATTATCAGCACGAGAAAGATTTTATCAGCTCTCCCCCGGATATGTGTCTTGGTGTGAGTTGGTCAAGCTTTTATTATAGTTGGTATTACGATACTTTTGCTTGGTATGACGATGATGATTTTAAGGATGGCGAACCTGTTGTTGATTACGTTCGTTGGTTTTGGTAAAAAAATAATGGCTGGGCAACTATCCGTTTCACTAAAGTTTTTTTGTTAATAATCTTACGTAAAATTGATAATTTGTTAATGGCAAGGTGAAGGGTCATATTTACTGATTGTTCCGTTCCAGTGAAACAAAAAAGTTGTAGCTGCATGATAAAAATTATACCTTTATGTGAAGACTAAAAACCATTTAAAATCGTCTGAGTTTCCCTGCTAAATATTTCTCAAGTAGAAGGTAAAAAAAAAAAGCTAAAAAATTACTTTGATAGCGGCTTTTAGTAACTGTTTGACGCTTTGTGTGGGGAAAAAAGTGATAAAATTATTTGTACATGTTTATCCTCTTGATCAGTTTGTATTAAGAAGTACTGAAACCAAACGACGGAATTAACAAAAAGCATAAATTAGGCTTGTAGTGACATTTTTGATTTTACTGAGTGGATTTTCCCAATGCTATCAAACCGAGAAGTTGTTGTTTTTCATTTAATAATGTATTCCAATGAGAAAGTTGTTTAATCTTCTGGCTGTATGGTAGGAGATTTTGAACAAACTTTCAAACTACGGTAATCTAAATCTTTGAGTTCGTAAAAATTGATCACATGTACGAGATATGCAAGCATAGTGAGCTAGTAAAACGCACTTATATGAGTATCAATTAATCCCGCACAATGTTATCCGAGAAACATTTTAGATTAGCAATTTTTACTTATCTCATTATACAAAAAGCGTGTTGTCCAACAGTTGGACACTCAATTTATTAACTATGACCATGAACTATCTATGCGTCGTGCAAAAATAAGTTGTTGAATCTCAAAGCCTCAAAATAAAACACATTTAATTTGGTTTCTTTATTATGTCTCTATAATAAATTAGTCAAACCTTTCAATCCTGGTAATTTGTCAGCTTCATACCACAAATTACTCTCGAATTGTGTATATTCAAAGTGAAATCAAGTGAGAAGTAATCGCTCAGCCTATCAAATCGTTCAAAAAATCATCATCCTTTTCTTGGTCTATATTTATATGCACATTTCTTTTTGTACTCATCTCTGATAATTTTGATTTACCACTCGAAGACTGCAAGAGAGAATCCAAATCAAAATTACTCTTTGTCTTTGTACCAATTTGTTCGGCCTCATTATTTGAATTGGTGGTTCCATTGAAGCTCAGCAGTTCATCAAGTTGTTCATTAATGTTTCCTGTTTTGATATCCATATCATCAAATAGCATATCGTAGTCAGACTTGGTGTTTTTAGCTGCACTGTTTTTAAATTTACCATCAAGCATATCTCTATAATAATCCTTGTCTTTGATAGTATCTAAAACTAAAACTTTGCCCTTTTCAGTCTTATTCGTTGGCTGATCTTGATGGCCAAATCTACTCTTCATAGAGCTCAAAAATTTCAATCTGTCAGATTTTTCTTGCATTTTAAAAAACTCTTCACGTTCTTTGTCGCTTAATACTGAAATATTTTTCGTCTTGTCATTTTGTTTTATTGTTGGTCCTTGATCGGCTATTGACCAATTCAGTAGTTGCTCATTAGTAAGTTTCTCAATACTCATATTAGTCTGTTTTTTATCACTTAATGACCAATCTTTTTCAAAATTTGATTTCTGTAATTTATCCAAAACCAACTCATTTTGGAGCTTGGTGATCAACTCTTCCTGTTTTCTTTTCTCTTCTTCTTCGGCTAGCTGATCTGGATCTTTTGGTATCAAACCGTCTAATTCGGATTCCAGTTCAGATTTAAATCTCCAATTATTGGACTGCAATTTCTTCTTCCTACTTGGATTCACCACTGGTTTCTCCAAGTCATTCTCAATACCATCATTTTTGCCGTCTTTCTCTTCCCCTGTATCCACACCCTGTTGAACATCTAGTCCAGGATCATCTGACTGTTCTTTGTTCTCGCCGTCAAAGCCACTTTCAGTACCACTAACACTTTCACTGTCACTTTCACCATCCTCTTTATCCAGCTGACTCTTGGGCTTCCACAGTCCGTGCTTCTTCAAATAACTCTTTTTAGCTTTGTACTTCCACTTGTCGTTGTGCAACACCATCTCTTAATGTTTCTTAATACGAAATTTGGCAAATCCAATAGCAGAACACCGAATTCGATCACTCCAAGAAATAGCCATCTTGAAGTCACTCCTACCCTAAGCACTTAAGTACCATACTTAAACACCACTCACTCTGTCACTCACTTACATAACCGCTTACCTCACCAAGATGACTTTCTCGACTCTTACTATTTGTCTCTTGTGAGTGAGTAATATTGCCGTTATTAAGATAAATGTGGCTGTCTGTTGAAGTTAAGTTGTTCAGTATGTAGTGTAGTTGGGTCTGTTGCTGCTGCTACTAATAATTCATCATTTTCTGTTAAATATACATACTATCACTAATACGCATTTACTTTCGAGTTTACAAGAGTCATGCTAGGATCTCATATAAGAAGCGCTTCGTTGAAGAGACTTGGATTGTCAAAGCTGAATGTCACATCGTTGAGTGGCAGCAGCAGTTCTTTATCCTTAAGGGCTAGTTTTTCAAAACGAAACCTGGTCTCAAGTTTGAAAATGACACGCTTTAAGACCGACATAATATCCACTTGTCAACCGAAAAACGCATACTTATACTCTCAAGTGAGAATGAACTCTATTGCGTCGAGCACAGACGGTCATGAAATCCCAGACTCAATCAAGAATCTGACCATTGAGCAATTTCATCAACACGCAGATGAAACACTAGAATTGGTGTATACTGACTTGGACGAATTCTTTGAAACAAATAACATCATGGACGCAGATGTTGAGGAAAGTGTAGGTATATAGATATAAAAGAGAGAAAAGGACTTTTGATCTGGATGTCTTGCATTCCAGCCATTCACCAGAATTTGAATTACTAACATTTTACATACTGGATTTACATTCACTTTACTCCAATGAATACAATAGGCGGGAATATTGAGTATCAATACAACTGATGGCTCATACGTGTTGAACAAACAGCCTCCTAATAAGCAACTCTGGCTGAGCTCTCCCATTTCAGGCCCTAAAAGATTTGATCTGCTAGACGGAGAATGGATCTCTTTGAGAACAAATGAAAAGTTGAGCGACATATTGCAGCAAGAGATGAACCTTATTTACTCCGATATAAACTCCGAGTTCAAATTCAGTGAAAAGTTGTGATTTTAAGTTGCAACTTTGTATGTAAATAGTCTGAAAGTGTGGCAAAACACTTTATTTATCATTGTGGAGACATGTACCGCAGCTAATCAACAATCAACAATATGGAATGTCAAACCACATTCCAATAGTAGTATTAATACTAGTTATAGGTGTGTTTTCCCAACAGATTTCGATAAATTATAATTTAATTTTAAATAAATTAAGCGCCGAAAAAGAAGTAAATATTAATTTTTTATTACGTCATCATTATTATATATATTTTTTTTTAATTTTTTGTAAATTTCCACGACCTTAAAAAAAAATTTTTATTTTTTCTTTTTCTTTTCTACTTTGGATAGCAAATGGAGACTTTGTTGTAGCTGGTTCTGGAATAGTGTAATTTTTCATCTTTTGCAGGCCAATACCTGGTTTATTAGTTGTCATCTAGTTGTTATATATCTTTTGATAGCGATTGTTAAATTAATATCGATATAGATTTTTTTTTGACTTTTTGTATTTGATCAATTCAACAACAACAGAAAAAAAGAATCAATTTCTAAATTTCAATTCTCAATATGTCTGCTGTTTCTGCATCTAAAGCTAAAAGAGAAGCTAAAAAAGCTGAAAAGGCCGCTGCTGGTAAAGCTAAGCCAAAGAAGTTAACCAAGAAAGAACAAGAAAAGTTAAATCAAGCAGATGATGTTGATGGTGCTGCTGAAGCAATCAATAAATTAAAGATGCAAATGGATAAAGATGGTTTATCTGATAGAGTTACTACTGGTGTTTTGGATTCTTTAGTTACATCAAGAGATATTAAATTATCTTCTGTTTCATTATTGTTCCATGGTAAAGTTTTAATTCAAGATTCTAACTTGGAATTGAATTATGGTAGACGTTACGGTTTATTAGGTGAAAACGGTTGTGGTAAATCGACATTTTTAAGAGCTTTAGCTGCTAGAGAATATCCTGTTCCAGAACACATTGATGTTTATTTGTTAAATGAACCTGCTGAAGCTTCTGAATTTTCAGCTTTAGAATACGTTGTTAGAGAAGCTGAAGCCGAATTAGCTAGATTAGAAAAAGAAGTTGAAGATATCATTATTAGTGAAGGTCCTGAATCTTTATTATTAGAACCATTATATGAAAGAATTGATGATATGGATCCTTCCACTTTTGAATCTAGAGCTGCTGTTATTTTAACAGGTTTAGGTTTCAATGCAAAGACTATTTTAAAAAAGACAAAAGATATGTCTGGTGGTTGGAAAATGAGAGTTGCTTTAGCTAAAGCTTTGTTTGTTAAACCTACTTTATTATTATTAGATGACCCAACTGCCCATTTGGATTTAGAAGCTTGTGTTTGGTTAGAAGAATACTTGAAAAATTTCGATCGTATCTTAATTTTAGTTTCTCATTCTCAAGATTTCTTGAATGGTGTTTGTTCAAATATTATTGATATGAGAGAAAAGAAAATTTGGATGTATGGTGGTAATTATGATGCTTATGTTAAGACTAGAAAAGAATTTGAAACTAATCAAATGAAACAATATCAAAAACAACAGGATGAAATTGTTCATATCAAGAAATTCATTGCCTCTGCTGGTACTTATGCAAATTTGGTTAAACAAGCCAAATCAAGACAAAAGATTTTAGATAAGATGGAAGCTGATGGTTTAATTCAACCTGTTGTTCCTGATAAAGTTTTCTCTTTCAAATTCCCAGAAGTTGAAAGATTACCACCTCCAGTTTTATCCTTTGATGATATCTCATTCGCTTATGATGGAAATCCAGAAAATAATTTATACACAGATTTATCATTTGGTATTGATATGGATTCAAGAGTTGCATTGGTTGGACCAAATGGTGTGGGTAAATCAACTTTATTAAAATTAATGACTGGTGAATTACAACCTCAAAAGGGTAGAGTTTCAAGACATACTCATATCAAGATGGGTGTTTATTCTCAACATTCTGCTGATCAATTAGATTTAACTAAATCTCCATTAGAATTCGTTAGAGATAAATTCTCTCATATTTCACAAGATTTCCAATACTGGAGAGGTCAATTAGGTAGATTCGGTTTAACTGGTGAAGGTCAAACTTCTCAAATGGCTACTTTATCTGAAGGTCAAAGATCAAGAGTTGTTTTCGCTTTGTTAGCTTTAGAAGGTCCAAACATTTTATTGTTGGATGAACCTACTAACGGTTTGGATATCCCAACTATTGATTCTTTAGCTGAAGCTATCAATTCTTTCAATGGTGGTGTTTGTGTTGTTTCTCACGATTTCAGATTATTGGATAAAATTGCAAAAGACATTTACGTTGTTGAAAACCAAACTGCTACTAGATGGGAAGGTTCCATCTTGGACTATAAAGCAAAATTGGCCAAAAATATTGTCTTGTAAATTATTTGTTGTTCTGTTTGGACGGATCTGACAAGATTTTTTACTGTTTCAATATGATAATTTGTTTGACTCTTTTGTTTCTCTTTATTGTTTTTCCTTTTGTCTCTTTTCGTTTTATTACGTTCTCGTTCAGTCACAATTATTATTATTGCATCATGCACTTTTAAAATTGTGTTGATTGATTTCTATATATTTAATTTACTCATTTAGTGGGTTGTTTATTGTTTTTATTTTTGTTTTCCTTTAAACATTTCTGTTGATTTTAAGTTCCAATTTTTTTTTTCTTTTTTTCTTTTTTCTGGATTCCGATTTCTTTTTTTTTCTTTTTTCTTTTTTTTTTTTTTTTGTCTTTTGTAATTTTTATAAAAGTAAAGCTTGTTTCCTTGGTTTTATTTATTCACAAAATGCATTCTTAGAATTACTTACTTACATACCAGTTATTAATCGCTTTGTATATGTAAAAGTTTTTCTGAAGTTATAAAGATTCCTTTTTAACTTCAATCTTCATCTGAACCCTTTGCTCATATCTTTGAGCTCGTTTTAATTGCTCCTTTGTCAAAACAACTTTTAGCTCTTGTGGCTCCTGTTTAACGATTGTTTTTAAAGATTTTTTACCATCATTTTGGTTTGGATTCGTGTCATTTACACCATTATTCAAATCTCTCAAATCAGCAGCAAACAAGACTGAATGCGCCCATCCAGCATACTCACCCCATAACTCTTTGAAAAACGTCTGAATCTTGTTGTACAATTCCTTGTTCATATTCTTTTTCCCGCCTGTTTTGAATTTATAAGTGTTCATAGCTATTTGGTACACATGAGTATCGACTGGAACAACATCGTGTTTATCAAGGGACATCAAAGCCACGCAGTCTGCAACTTTTGGTCCAACACCCTTAAATCGCAGTAGAAAATCATGGCATGTCTGATGCTGCTCACTTCTCATGGAATACAACTTCTGAAACTGTTCTTTGTCGCACAACATTGCTGATGTCTGTTGAATGTATTTGGCTCTGTATCCGAACCCCAAGCTTCGCAACTCTTGCTCCACTTCTTCAGATGCCAGTCTTTCAGGTCTGGGAAAAGTGTAATGTTTGTGTCCTTGAAACTCCGTAATAAACTCTCCGTAGTTTGTGCACAGCGCATCGCACATTTTCGAGATTCGTTTAACATTGTTGTTTGTTGAGCATATAAACGAAACCAAGTTCTCCCATGGGTCTTGTCGAAGCATTCTAATCCCTTCAAAATTTTGCGACTCCCTCGTGAACAATTTATCCATGGAACTCCAATCCGAGTAAAGCTTTTCTAGTTTTATAGGAAGGTTAAAATAGTCATACACGATTTCCTCTACATGTGGATTGTATGGAATCGAGGAGTACTGAAGTGAGTCGGCATCTTGTCGTAACAGTAAAACATGCTGGCCTATGGAGCACGACCATATCTTATCGATGTACTTCCATCTGAACGCTTGTCCACACCTGAGCACTTTTGATATTGATAGTTCCTGTATTGGGAAAGTTAGTATACCTGGAGAGAGAGAAAATATGAAAAAAAAAGAGCGGCGTTCAACTCACTTTCGGATCAAGCTTGATCGATTTCCAAAGAATCTCCTGTGTCATGGTACTTAAGCAAACTATTCAAATAATATTGTAAGTTGTATCAGTATCCGTGGATCATAATAAGGCTCTCCGTACTTGTACTACTATGGTAAGAGTAAATCGTTAAATGCTGAAAAGAGAGTGAAAAAAAAAAAAAAGAACGAAATTGAGCCGTCCTTTGACTAGATACGCGTCAAGAAAAAAGTAGTGATAAAAGTTGATCTATTTCTTCGTGGAGTAGCGTAGTTTAAGTAATTAGATCCCCGTTTGAGTTAGACTTAGATCAAACGTATCTAAAGCTTTGCTCTTGTATGGCAAATGAAAATACGAGGATTAACAAGTACATGCAGTGAGATGGAGCTGGAGCAGATAGACGATCAATTGAAACTTCTCCAGCATACTTTCGCACAGTACAAAAATAGTAAGTGATATAAGGTAAAACGACACGGCAGTTTGTTGACTATAATACTAACATAATTTTACAATACTACAGAGAGGTTAAATGAATTAGAGAACAAGGAGAACACGATAACTGAACAGGAAGCAAAGTATTATAAGGAAACTATTGAGTCTTTGAAAAACGACATTTCAAAATTACAAAGAGAGAAAAGGGAGAACGCTCGAATAATTGAGCAGTTGAAAGTAGAAAAGTACAGTTATAAAAAAGAAAGAGATGCATTGAACGTTGAAAATGATTCTTTGTACAACAACAACGTTAAATTTCAGAAACATTTGAAGAAACTTATGTTTCAATTGCGATGTGCGAAGCAAGAAGTTAAAGCGCTAAAGTCTGGAGAATTGCCCACCAATGATCTCAAAGATCCCAATGAACTACTTGGTCATGATGAAGTTGTAAAGGTTAAACAAGAGAACCGGTCACAATTATTTTCAGACGACTTTACCCCACCTTGGAAGAAACAAAGAACTACATCCCACAATATATTCAACCCTGATCAGAGACTCAAAGAAGAAGAAGGTGATTCGCTAGCTAGACCATCGCAAGGTGACATTTCACCAATTGAAAAGTCTGACGACGAGAACAGTGATGATACAATTCTCTCAGTTATGAACATTCTCAAGAAACCCAAATCACAGATTCAACCTAGAGTGAAACTGGGAAACCTGTACAATGATGAAATTGCAAACTCACAAGAGGTGCAAAGCGAGGAAGACAACGACAACAACGATATGTTCCCTTTACTTCTTACGCAGCCTCGTGTGAAACATGAGTACCAATCGCAAACAGGGGTATTGTCAACAATTCGACAGCCTTCAGAAGGTCAGCTTCAATCTCAGTCTGAATCTCAATCACAGTCTCAGACCCAACTTGAATCCTCATCACCAGTCAAACAAAACAATCATGGAGATGTTATTGATTTTACCTTGAATCCAGCTCGTAATTCTTGCTGGTGGCCTGAAGATTTCAAACCCAACCCACTAACAAACTACGGTTTGAATGACGCATTCAAAATGAGAAGAGTCGACATGAAGTACATTCATCCAGCATTACAAAAACAACTGAAAGGACAGAAAAGATATTTGCAGCAAGAAGCAACAAAAGATTTCTTCAGACTGGCTGGTCCAGTGTCCAATCAGTCGATACCTGGAGTTCAACTCGTATGGAAAACGCCCACTAAGAATCAAGAGGTATCTAGCCATGAGGGAAAGGACAAAGCTCAACAAGATTTTCACACTCCAGCACCATCGTCTACCAGCATGTACTATTTACCAACACCACAAACTACAACGTCTTCACAGCAGTTGAATAACCCTCATATTGATCCTATTTTCAAGTACGATATCAACAATGAAACTATTCAGTCTGGAGTTTTAAATAGTAAAACTGTCAAATTATGGCTGGAATTGCAGGATTCACCACCTGGGAATGATCGTTCAGAGTTCCCAAGTACTCTTGAAGCTCAGCAAGATCGGGAAACTAGTGAATATAGAGCGAGAGTCCAAGCTTTGCGACAGCTATTCCATTGTGTTTTTATGTTAGAGAGCGTTGAGAAAAAACCTAGGTTGTACCATAGTAGTGAAAATAATCACGGTGGGTCAAGAGATGACACTCTGAAGTTCAAACAAGTTGGAAAGTTCTTGTTTAGAAACGAAGAGTGGAATAAGCTTGTACAACAGGGTAAGTTCAAGATTGATGAGAGTATTTTTTACAATGCTGAAAATGTTTAGCGATGTAGCAAAAAAGCCATCAATTAACTGTTACAGACAGGATTAAAATTAGTTAGTTTGATAGTAGAATGATTGAAGTACATATGGATCATAAATCATTTAAATGGAATAAGGAAACACAGAATAAATAGCAGACAAAAAACGCAAATTTAAACCAATTAAAAAGATAGCAGCAGAGAATGCATAAAGTAGTAGCAAACACAAAAACTCAAAATAAAACAGAACAAAACAAAATCAATGATCTAAAAAAAAAGACTATGGGAAACAAAGAATTAACAGTATCAGCAATTCTGGATCACTTTAACAAATTGTCATTTGAATGATACGTTGGTCTGAAATTCATGAAGTTCCACGGCAGTATGTTATTCAAACAACAAAAAGAAAGTAAAAAGAAGTAAAAAAAAAAGTGAATAAACCAAAATAGTATGTATAGGTAGGTATGATAATATATATGTATTAATAATGATGGGAATTAAAAGTTATGATTTCTTTTGTTTTCTTTTTTTTGATTTTCAGAAAAAAATTTAATCCTTCTTTGAAACAGCGCTCTTGAAATCAATGTATCTGTAATAATTAAAGTTGTTTAAAGCTGGGTTCAAGTCTAATGAAGTGCTAACAAATCTTTTAGCACCTTCAGTCAAACCATACCTCACTTCTTCTTCACCATCACCTAAAGTTGGAGTTAAAGAAGTGATTGCATTTCCATAACCATCAGTAATTGGTTTTTTACCTTCACTCAAGCTTGGATCAGGATAAAATCTTTTCAATGGAATCCAACTTTGGAATAATTCATAAGATGCTAAAGTGAAACCAAATTGTGGAGATGATCTACAAATTCTGGCTAAACCACCTTTAAATAAAGCTGTTGGACCTTCTTCTCTAATAATTCTAGTAAAAGCATCAGCAATATTTTTATATGGTTTTTCACCTATTCTTGATTCAGCTTGTAAACGAGTCTTTATAACATCACAAGGAGTTGTCAGATAAGCAGCTGGCATACCTGCTAATGCACCAGATAATAACAATTCCCAGGATTCCAACTGTTGTCTCTTTGTGTGATCCAATGGGTCAAAACCAAAAATATGTTTTTTAATATTAGCATAAGTTGGGAAATAAATAGCTGAAAATGGAACATCTCTCAACATACAAGAAAATGCACCTTTATATAAACCTTTAATACCAAGTTCTTTAACAACATCAACGGCTGATTTTTCAACAGCTGGTAAACCTTCTTTAGCCAGTTGTCTCAGAGTTTCACCTTGAATTTGTAATCTAATTTTGGTAATTTCTAAAGGATTGGTGAAAACAACTTGACAAGCACCAGCAGAAGAACCAGCCAACACTTCCCAACCCATAGTTAATTTCCCATCTTCACAGTAATTTGCACCAATATTTCTAACTATATCATTAACAGTTAATTTAATAGCCTTTTCAGGAGCAACACCAACTAGTTGAGGTAATAAACCTGAATAAAATCCAATTAAACCTTCATGTTTTAACACTTTACGGAAACAATCACCATAAGAAGAATATAAAGAATTACCTTTTTGATTTTGCATTCTAGTCTTGACCAAATCAATTGGGTAAACTACAGTAGCACCAATTGCACCTGCAACTGAACCAAGTAAAAATGAATATGCAGAATTGAAAACTGGATAGAATGAAAATGGACTATCTGTAGCTTCTTGAGATTTAATCAAATCATCAGTCAAGATAGCCAACATATCACCAGAGGTAATAGCAGATGCTTTATTTTGTTGTTGTAATAATAATTGATTCCATTTGAAAAATAAGTTAACCTCTTCAGCAGACAGCTTATCTGAATTTTCAGATTTTTCCATTTGATTGTTATTAGCAAAATTCAAAAAATCACTTGGGGTTATTTGTTTATCATGACTATCGAAATCTCCTGATGAAATTTGTTCATAAATTAAATAATTTAAACTTGGTAATGATTTTAGTAATTTCAACAATTTTATAGAATCATCAAATGATAAATTCGAAGAACCAAATGTTTGTTTTGAAAAAGTTTCCAATTGAGTTAAAATATTTGAAGGTAAACGGGTATGATAAATATCAGATATAATTTTAGTAAAATCATGTATTGAAATTGAAGAATTTGATTGTAATTCATTAAATTTATCTTCAAATTTTAAGACAGGCAATTCATTTAATAATTTCTTGAAATGATCAAAATCAATTGAATCCAACTTCTCACTTGATAAGATTTTACCCACAACTTCAAGATCAGAAGATGTTTTGATTGTTTGATTCAAATTTTTCAAAATTTCTAAAAATCTTTCAGTCTTTATGGAGTTTTTATCATTATTTGAATCATCTAAATTATAAAAATCATGTTCAAATAATTTGAACAATTTAAATAATAACTTGGTTGGATCCACAGAATTATCATTAACTTGTAATAATTCTTTTGAAAAATTTTGGAAATCTTCTTCAGTCAAATAACCTTTTTTAGAATGATCTGCAATGAGATATAATAAACCATATGAATCAATTGGTGAAAAAGATGCAACTTTTGAAAGATAAACATCTTGTTTTTTATCATCATTAACAAGATTCATAAAATCTTGAAATTTCAAAACTTTTTCACCAGATTGAACATCGGCATAAGTTTTGGCAAATTTTGAAAAAATTTTCGACAAATGAACGTCAACTGTTGGTTTCGTAGAACTTGAATTTGTCATATTAACAGTTTGTGCTGATGATGGTGATGATGGAGTGGATGGTGATGAAGATTTCGAAAATGAAAAGGGGCTCGAAGAATTAGGTGACGTTGTCGTTGTTGTAGCCGTTATCATAATTAATAAAAGGAAAAGACAAAATTCAGGTAGGATTCGAATATATATATATATCTAAATGACCTGTATTGTTTGTATAAGGATCAAAATTTCACAACTAGTATGCATGTATGTATGTATGTATCTCTATGTATCTATGTACGTAATGCAAGAACGGTCAATTGGAGATTTGATAATTATAATATGATTCACAAGGCGAAAAATCAATCTCGAAAGAGTCACACGTAGAAAATCGCACCGGGGGGAAAACAAATAACTGCGTGAAATTTTTTTTCTTGTATTTTAACAATAAGGTGCAAATCTCGGGAAATGTAAAGCGCAGCGCAACGAGAAGCCAAATAAAGGAAAAAAAAACACTTTTGCCAGGGTGAGCGTGAGAATATAAGGGGAAAATAAAGAAAAGGCTGTGCACTTTTAATATATTCCAATGATATAGAGTGAGGATGGAAACGGATGTGTGTATCTATGAATAAATCAAACAATCTCCGGGGTATATATATGGATTGATAAGATTGTGAATCAGTCTGCTAAATAGTTATCTATAATGGGATATAGATATTTATTAATGAGTATTGAAACTTTTGATTTTGTGGTTGAATCTACAGACTATTTCAATTTCAAATTCTAAAGAAAAGACCTTGGGACAAAGTAGTTGCAACGTAAACTAAGGGGAAGTAGAGAAAAGTATATATAAAGTTAAAAACAACACCAAAACAAAAAGAAATCTAAAGCAAGTCAAAGTAAATCACAGTAAACGGGCAATTCATAGAATTATGAAAAAGGGAAGATGGTTTATATTTATATTAAACAAAGAGGGTAAGCAAAAGAGGGCTATTATTGGCTGAATCTTGTGTATATCTATTTAATTTTGCCTCTGGTGCTATTGTGTGTATACCGTTGAATACGTCCAACAGTTTTTTTTTTTTTATGTATCCTGTGAGTCGGAGTAAAAATAACGTCTTTTTTCTTGTGTGGTGTGTGTTGTTGTTGTTGATACTGATGATAGTCTATCTGGCATTATACCGTTACTCACTAAGGGCACAGCAAAATAGGTGGGCAAATTGTGGGGAAGGTGAGAAACCAAACGGGAAAAAAGAGGGAAATATTTTTGAGATGCACAGAGTTGGCAGGAGGCAGAAAAAGGGGGTGTTTTTCTCTCTTTACCTTTTAAGTAACGGTCCCAGTGCCGTTGGTAGTGGTGGTGGTGGTCAGTGGCGTTGCCGTTGCTATGGAGATCGTTACTGGAGAGACCATATACAGCTCTTTTTGAAGCTCATCTATACAAGATAAGGTTATTTGATTAGCATAAATAAGACTCAAATCAGACTCAAAGTCCTTGATACTCAGTGTAACACACACACACAATAGAACGATAGATAATAAACACAATAAAGCTGTACTTTTCAAACAAGAAATTAGTTATACTCACTTTAAAATGAGGCGCGCTGTGAGTCATGGTATCGTGTAGCCGGTGGGGGTGTGAGAACGTTGAGCGGATTTTGGTATCGGGAAGAGGGAGGGGAAAAGATGCAGAGTTTAGTCTAATAGCCTTCCTTGGAGGTGATTCATTTTTCCGGAAATTGTTCTCCGGTTTCACACGGCATCTTATAAAACTCAAGTGAGGCATATAAGCACAGGAATCAGGGACAAATGGAAGCGCTTAGCGGTAACTGGGTTTGCGCGCGCAGTCAAAACTAAACTTTGTGTTTGCGTGTGTGTAAAGCTTCCTCATTTCCCACTACTACTCTTTTGTACGCTACTCCGTCTCCACAATCTAGCTCCTTTGTTAGTTGTTCCTGTACCGGTTTCTTAAAATCTAATCTCTGTGTTACCCTCTCTTTTCGATACAATAAAACAAATAAATAGCCTCTGGCGAAGTAAAGCGCAGCTTCCTCCTGTCTTGTTTATTTCAGTTTGTAAATATTATTTGCCAGTATTGATTGAATAAAGTGATTTATTTAGCTAGCTGTCAATGTATTGTTTAGTTAATCCGTTAGCTTCAAAGAGGATTTTACTAAAATGGCTGTGCAACTTCTGCTTATTCCGGGTAACTCTCTCACATTTAAAGAGCTTGGGCATATTTCCTACAATCTCATTACTACTACTACCGTACTGTACTGTTGTATGATGATATTGAATGTTATTCAAAGAGAATTGTAGAATGTTTCTATTGCCAAATTTGAATAAAAACCAGTCTGAATACTGAATCTTAGTAAATATTTGAAAAACACAGTGTCTAATTGTACAGTTTTTCATATCTTTAGTAGCAAGAAGGCAATTGCCTTAATAGCTTACATAAGATCTTCTCCACAAAAAGGCACAGCCTGCAGTTAATTCAACCCTTACTGGAAGAGCGCTAAATTACTCTGTAAGTACTTAATCATTTACAACCTTACAATCTTCATCTAGTCCATACTTGCTATATTTCAGTATACATAACTAAAAGATATATATTTAAATAAATAAAAGTAAACTATAGGGCTAATTCATATATAAATTTTTTTCTTTTTTTTTAATCATTTTCAAAATGTTTTGTCGTCGAGGTGGATGTCGTTATAAATACATTATGTGGAGCTGTAAGTAAATCATCACATAATCTATTTCTTAGTAGAGTTGGCACCATCTTGAGCACCTTCTTTAGCACCAGTAACAGCACCGGAAACGTATTCAACAGCTTCGTTGATAGCTTGTTTACCAGATTCTAAATAGCTGGCAGCAGTTTCACTCAAACTCTTTTTATCTTCAGATAATTCACTCTTGGCGCTATCAGAGCCAGATTGAACCTTGTCACCTAAAGTTTGAGAAGCAGATTTTTGTGATTCTGGGGTAACTGCAGCGGCAAACTTGTCGGCACCATCAGTGACAGCTTCTTGAGCCTTTTCTAAGTAACTCTTTTGAGAGTCTGGTTTAACAGATTCGGTAACCTTGTCAGAGAGATTCTTTCTACCTAAGTCAGACATTGTGTATATTAATTTGTAAGTGTGTATAAAATTTCTATCGATTTATAATTATTAAGACTGATTAGCAGTAATAATAATAATATATTTCTTTGATGGATTGTTGATGATAAATAAATATTAATTATCAAAAGTCATTCCAAACAAAAAAGAAAAGTGGGAGAATATTTACGTCTATTTATATCAATTCTTTCAAAACTTAAAATTGCAATTATTGAAACCACAAAAGAGCAATTTCAGTTGCTTTACAAGTGAAAAAACACACAGTAAAACTAGCATGTGCTGTCATTGCATATTACATCACTTTTCCATAATGCCATGATTGCTCTTTTCATGACTTGTTAAATAATTATGTTGCAATTGATAGCCATCCTTAGTGAGCTTATTACCGTACGTGCATTCAATAACCGTGTCTATACTATTCCATACATACTATTCACACTTTCTTTATTTGTTATATTTTATCGGACACTAAATAGCAATCTACTTACGTCATATAACACTCATTGACAGGACGCGCACAGCCATCTTTGCTCTAGTTTGCTGTTCTTTATTTCAATTTCACTCTTTATTCTTTATTTATTATTGCTATGTGTTGTTTTGTGTGTTGCATTGCTAATTGGTTACGGTAACTATCTTTGGGCTTAGACCTAGGCTTATTTGTAGCAGTTATTGTTCTATAACCCTTTCCATACCCTGGAATCGTAGAATTTTCTGCTTCGTAATACTAGTGTCCTTCCACTGTTATGGGATCTCACCACTTTCTACAAAAATAAGCATTCTTACATGCACATACCTTCCTGTAAACAAGTGTTCAGAAGACTTTGCGACTGGCGTCTACGCAGTTCATCTGTTGATTGGCTTACAGGTTTCCAGATGTGTCTTTACTGCACAGCCATTACATAAGTTTGGTCGTTTCCAACTCTATCTTATACTTTTAATACTGTTTAACGTTTACTTCTAATCACCTAAAACACATACGATTCATAGACATCAGCAGACTGTAAACATACTGTTGATTCTTTTCAGATTGAATAGGTTGTGCTTTCAAATACAGCCCTAGGTCTGAGTTACATTGATTGAGTGGCTTGTAGATGCGAGTTAAATTACACTCATTCGGTTGGCATTTTCTTGCATGCAAAGAACAATTTCAAATTGATACAATTAAAACAAAGACACTAAAAATTATGTAATGTTTAAAAATAGAATTTGTTTACTATGAGTTTACTGTGTGCAATTAACCCACTTTATAAATGAATGAATATATTAAAAAATGTGAGAGTGTAAAGAAAAACTAATAGTATCTTGAAATTCCAGTCAAGTGATAATGCAATATATACCGATTTTTCCCCATACTTGGAAACTGAAGCTGTATACAAGGAGCTCAGTCAATTGTTTGTGTTTTAATTTCACTTGTATCAGCCTCGTGCTGTGAATCACTTTAATAATGTATAATTTTCTCCTTCTTGTTTCTCTTCCTCCATTTCATCATCCTCCTCCTCGTCTTCGTCACTGCTACCATCGTCACCCGTTAACCAACCTTTTGCCCTTTCAACTGCTCTTTCCCATAAATTCCAAAATTTTCTTCTTTTGGTATCACTTAAAATTCCTCTAAAATGGTTAGTGTTTTCCCTTTCTAATTCTTTATTAGCACCACCAATACAATCTATAACGTCACTCATTGAATTCCAAATTTTCACATCTGGGTGTAAACCAGCAGCTATTGCAGCTCCTAAAGCGGTACATTCTGCATTTGGTGATCTAATCACAGACACACAAGGTCCTAAAATGTCTGCTTGAATCTGCATAACTGTATTTGATTTGGACATACCACCATCCACATGTAATGTACCTAATGGATTAGTCATTGGTATTTTTCTTCTGTCGTCTAAAAATTCAGATGAAGAACCAGTGTCTTGAACCATTGCTTTTAAAATTGCCCTAACTTGGAAACAAACACCTTCAATTGCTGCTCTTGCAATATGACTTGCATTTGTATATTGAGTAATACCGAAAATTGTTCCTGTTGTTTTCGAGTCCCAATAAGGTGCAAATAAACCTGAAAATGCAGGAACAAATACAACACCTTTACTATTTGGTACTTGTGCTGCCAATGGTCCAATATCTGATGCTTTGCCAATCAATTTTAAATTGTCTCTTAACCATTGAACACATGATCCAGCCACGGCAATTGAACCTTCTAAACAGTATTGTGGTTCATTACTTGCAATTCCATCAATTGATTCGTCCAATGATGGGATCCAGTAACCAACTGTAGTCACAGCACCGTGTTGAGATATCAATTTCTTATTACCTGTATTGTAAAGTAAAAAAGCACCTGTACCGTATGTACATTTTGCATCACCAGGTTTAACTGCCAATTGACCAACTAAAGAAGCAGATTGGTCACCAAGACAGCCTGTAATTGGAACATCTTTCAATTGATCTCTCAGTATATTTTCCACATCAGTTGATAATAAATGTTTTTTAGTTAATTTAAAAATTTTCATATCTGGAATTTGGAAAATACCATATTTAAAACTTGATGGTAAGATTAATGGTAAATTCAATTTATTTCTATCCACGTTCCAAAAATTCAACAATTGATCATCGTAGTCTTTTGTTTCTAAATTCATAAAACTTGTTCTGGAAGCATTTGTAATATCTGTGACAAACGCCTTTTCTCGAGTTAAGTTATAAATCAACCATGTATCAACAGTACCAAACATTAAATCCTGATCTCCGCTTTCATAGCTGTTTCTGATCTCCTCGCTGTTTTGGTAAAGCCAAATCCATTTCAATGATGAGAAATATGTAGAAACGGGACAACCTGACTTCTCCTTCATAGATTCCAGTAAATCACTTGGTGTAGATTTCAAAACTTGGTTCATCAAAGTTATTGTTCTTGTATCATTCCAAACAATACCGTTATAATATGGCAACCCTGTGGATTTAGACCAAATGATTGTCGTTTCTCTCATATTCGCTATACCAATACTAGCAACTTTGAATCTTTCAGGTATAGAACCGTCTAATGGTTCTTCAGAGTTGATTATTTCCAAATTGGTCATACAAACACCTAAACATTGAATAACATTAGATAAAATCAGAACAGGATCACATTCGACCCAACCTGGTTGCGGAAATGACAATGTTGGCTTTTCAGTGAGATCTTCAATCTCGATAGATGGGTTTAAAATGTCGATTGCTATACCTTCACTTGTGAAAATATCCGGTGAGTTTCTACGAGACGCTTCCTGGGCAGAAGTTGAGTACTCAATCTGATGCTTAAGCAACTCTTCACCTGTCGGCTTGAACAATATAACCCTTGTCGAAGTTGTTCCAACATCTATTGTACATAAAAGGGGTGTAAACTCCGAAGAGGTGTTTGAAGTATCAAATGACATTGAATATGCACCTCAATTTAAAACAAGCAAGTTGAAACTTTTTCTGGTAGTTATTTCCAGTCTAAATCTTACAAAAAAAAAATTTCAAAACTTTACTGAGCTGTCAAGTACTGATATATATACATATATATAAAATCTTGACAGAAAACTGTTTTACTTTACAAATAACCGACATTACACAAGACCAAAATACTTCACTTGCTATATTTACTCATGTATGCAAGATGAAATTTTCAGTGCTCTGTTTTTCTTTTGTTTTTTTCAACTGTTTTCATTTTCAAGTTTTTCCGCTTTTATTTTCAATTTGCGCTGTGGAGATGTGGCGGGGAAACTCCGCCATGCAGATCAGGAAATCTCGCGTTGTTGCCGTTTTTTTTGGCTGTTACACGCTTTCAAGTGAGAGTTAGATCTTTTGTACCCGGGTCGGGTTTAAGTTACTGGGGTATATTGTCTGTTTGATATGATTGGATAGGATATTAAGATAGATACATTAATAGATTAATAGATAGATTGATAGATATAAATTTGTGGGAGCAGCATTAGTGTGTCAGAAGATCCTGCAGTTTCCAGTAACTGGAAGTGTCGCAACGTGTTAGTTTCACACTACTGACTTGAGGATCTGCTTGATCAATTTGTCAACACTTGATTCGCCCCTTCCTCTCCACAGAACTGTCTATTGGGAGTAAAACGCTACACCATTGATCAAAAGTAATAGGATTTAATGAGCACATCTCAAGTATCAGTATGTGCTTCCATCGCATCTTGCTCGTCTTCTTCGTAAATCTCGTCATCGTGGATTGCTTGACACAGACTTGTCCATTCAAACAACTTCTCCGTAGTGTCGTTCTCCAATGGCAGAGCTTCGTGATCAAAGTTTATCACAGCATCACACATGCCAGCTATTTTGTAATTATCCACATCGCCCATCGATCCCATGCCGTCATCTTCTCTTTTGAACAATCCAAGCCTAAACTGCTTCAGGTCTTCACTTATAAGCGGATTCGTCGTGTTGGTTTTTTCATCGAGATCTGAATCAAGAACGCGTTCGATACCAAGCAGTTTGCGTCCTCTCAGGTAATTTGTCACTATCTTGTTGTCACTCTCATTTGGTTGCAATGAATTGTCTGTGTTGAAATCTGACCTCACTTTGTCCGTTTTCTCCAACTCACTGTACCAGAATTTCTTAGCTGTGGTGATCTCACCGGTAAAGTTGATATGCACAGGCAGCACATTAACAGTGTATGTTTTCAACTGCTCTTTCTCGCTCGTGTGCAGCTTGAAAATCGTTTCCTTTTCTGTCATTAGTATAGGTTATCCTTCTATTGTGTTGTGTATCAATTTAGCAGTAATTAGTCATTGGCTTCTTTGACTTACTAAACACAGATCTAAACCACCATAGCCATCTTCTTTATAACTACTAAATAAAGAGTTCATCAGCTAAGTAAGAAAATGAGAAAATAGTAGTCTGTGTACGGATGTGTTGATAGTATCATTTTTACAACTGCACTGCATTTTAACCGTTTGGTGAGATGTTGCTTTACCTGATGGTGATGATTATATGCTTGATATAACAGATCTATTCTAATTACCATCTTTGATAAGCTATACCTTTAACCAAGTGAAATATCTCTGAACTATATACACCCGTTCATATTTAACAACAAAAATATACCGTAACATGTCAGCTGCAAACGCTGCTATACAGTCTGTCAAGCATTATCCATACTTGATCTCCAAGTGAGTACTTCATTATACAATTTCCTACTCCATATTCGTTTCCCGTACCACTGTTTTTCTCTAAAATTATGATGATCAACCATATTTGCGTGAACAATCTCTTAGGTTCTTCCGATGATTAAACACCTATGTTGCCTTCCTTCTGATATTTTGAAAAAAAATTGTGATTTTGGATTCGTTTATTGCTAGCAAGCTACTAATTCTTTACAATCAATCACTTACTAACCTCTATTTTTTTTGTCTCCTTTTGTTACTCCCCCAACATATGCTTTTGTCAACACGAAACAAAGCGGTTTTTTTTTTTGTGGGGAACTCTAGGTTTTCAATCTGCATTAAATTTTACAACAGATGGATTGATCCAATATTTGCTGTTAGTATTGGAGTTGCCTCGTACTATGCTTATGAAAAGAGAGTTGGTCGTGAACCAGGTCATACTTTGAACGACTTGGTCAAGAGAAAGTTGCAAAGATCAGGATGGATATAAATTCGGTTCCCGTGGTTGAGTTACTTTATACTGTACATAGGAGTAGTAAATTTAATTTTACTGTTTTTAAAGATTTATGTGTTTTCAAATAAAGTTTAAATTTAATAATTTTTATACACCATCAGTTTAACCCTGTTGAGGCGAGATGTTAAACTCTCAAATCTAGAGAAGGCTTCTTTCTGCTCAACATTCTCTTGTTCTTTTTCGACAAGTTCTTTCTCTCGTCTTTACCAACACTTATCAAATCTCTACCAAAAGAATCTTTATCTTTGAGTTTATAAATTCTAACAATCCAATTCTCAGAAGTGAAAACTTCTTCCACAACGTCCAAAGTGATACCTTTAGCGTAATTTGAAGATAATCTTTGCTGTCTGACTCTATCAACTGCATCTTGACCTTTGAAAAGATCACCAAATCTATAGTATGACATCTTGTACATTAATGAATCTTTCAAAGTTTCAGTGGCTAGATCGTCAACTTTATACTCTCCCCTATCGGTGAAATAATTTCTCTCGCTGATTTCATCAGGCCAAATACCTTCTGCAATTCTCACCATCCACAAGAATTTATTTATATCATCTCCAGAGTAACCTAATAACCCACCAAAGATGACCAAGACGTAATCCACACCTAATTGTCTCATGACAATTTCAGATTTTTCTTCAGAAATAGACATAGCTTTACCAACTGTAGCAATATGAGTATTGTTCCATGTATTGTTATCAACAAATGTTGTTCTATCAGCCATACCACCAATTTGATATCCGTAATCCCACCATGCCATAACTTTGGAATCTTCAGGCGTATTCATACGTAACCAATAATAAGCCTCTCTGTAATCATCAATGATGTTTTGAGAACCGTCAGCGTTTGTGGAAGCCAACACGACAGAAGGTGAAGAATAAGCATTTGATGTGACCCATGTACAATGTTTAACGTAGAAGTACAAGTAGAAGATAAATGTACCAATGACTGATAATTTAGCAATAACATTTAGTAATGAACCAGAAGAAGAATCATCGTTCTTTGTTCCTTGGTTTGATAATTTTTTGGAAGATGATGATGATGATGTTTTCCATGTGGACAAGTAATCTTTGAAATCTAAGTAAATATCAAATAATCTTCCTAATGAAATACCAGCACAAACACACACAATTGGTGCTAAAGTTAACATCAATCTAACCATGACACCTGCAAAATAAGAACCTAAAACAGAATAAACAACAACAAAGACAGCTTCGTTTGATAATTCTTGGAAACAAAAGTAAACTCCAACTGGGAACAACCAAATCATGAAATTTAAATCAAAAAAGAATGAAGACCATGGAGTTGGTTGATGTTCAGAAACAGATGCAATAATTGGAATATGAATCTTAGCATAATTGGTATCCCATAGAGAATAGAATCTACCAGTCCATGGAGCAATAAGACCCAATTTGGTAGCTAGCACTAAGCCAAAGATACCAATCACAGTGATCAATAAACCAAAAGAGACAATCAATTTCTTGAATTTTTTAGGAGATAAAGTATGTTTTAAATAATCTGCTAACAAAACCAATTGTAATAATCCGAAAACACCAAATGCAGCCATGTGGTCATTCGAACGGATTGGCAAGAATCCCACAAATGGGATTTGCATTGACATTATGGTACCTAATGCATACCAAGTACAATAGGAAGTGTAAATTTTGAAATCAAATCTACCCATTAATAACAAGATGAAAACGTGTAAAGGAATGATATTTGTAATGAAAACATACCCACCCCAGGCACTCACCATATAGAAGTAGAAAATGGCAGCAAAAGAAGCATAAAACACAGAACCCAAGTTGATTGATTTGATCCAGAAGTAGAAAGTGATCATCAATAACGTGATTGCAATGGCTTCGTTATCATAAGAACCGGCAACTGATCTCGAAATGTAACCTGGTGTAATACCCATAAACAAAGCACTAAACAATGCTGCGGTTTTTTTCTTCTTCAAAGTTGTTGTAGAAGCGGTCACTTCCAAAGTTAGCAAGTACATTGCTAAAGAAGTAAGCGAACTGAAAGCTGGAGCCAACAGGACACAAATGTTTCTAATATCGACAGGCAATCCGCAAATCTTCAAAATACGGTATATCACAGAAGATGTCACCATTAAACCCGGATACAAAGTACCACCTGTGACTCTACCCAATGGGTACCATGTCTTGTCGTCAAACCAATTCAAAAATTCATAAAAGGAGTTGTTCACTAGATACTTTGTTGCTCTGAAATTGAACCATGGATCAAACTCGTGAATAATCGACTCAAATCTGATAACCGAAAACAATCTCGAGGAAATTGCAGCAAACGATATCGAAATGAAAATCGACGTGAATATCAACAATTTGGCAAATTTGAGCAAATTGGAGTCCACCACTAAGTATCCTTCTTTGTCCACCGTCACTAGCATCCTGGTGTTTTCTGTCTACTATTTATTTAATACAAGTTGTGTTGCGTCTTTATCAATTCTACAACAATTGTTTTCTAAAACTGTAGTTGACCTAACCAGTAATCTCTCCTGTTTCTAAAAACTCCTTTCTGGCTTTCAAACCTATAGTTACGATGTGAATCTCCATATTTAAACACACCCATTTTCACTACCACCTGTCATATAAGCTCAATTCGGTTCAACTAATCGACAGGACGTGTTTGCCAACGCAGCGCAAAAGGGAATTTTTTCAAGAAATTTAAAGCATTATAAAGAATCATGTAATGACTTATGTAACCGCTTACTTTTTTGGTATTTGCGCTTTTTGCTGGCGGGAGTCTTTGCTGAAATTTGTACCATTTCACTATCAGTTTAACCGTTTATCTGAATTACTACCGGTTCTCTTTTGACTAGTTGATGATTTTCTAGTTTGTGATAGACTCTAAAAGCCGTTCTTTTGCTTTAGAGATTAAGAAGTTGACCGGTTCTGTGAATCTGTGAGCTTGGTGAGATTTGCGAGCATTGTATTGTGCTAGTTAAAGGCGGTTTTTATTATATCAAATTTAGATTTGAATTATTTAGCTTTGCTTGGAGAACAAGGTTCAAGATGGCGTCTCAGAAGACTTTGGAGAGTTTGAACTTGCAGCCCATGACAAGTGGGAATTATACGGCAGCTCTGGATGGCGTGCAGAGTGTCCCTGTGTTGCAGAATCAGCTAGGCGCATTACACTTGGGAAACGAGGACCAGCATCAGGCTAGTCAATTCACGGGTAGCAATGGGCTTGATACTGAGCAGAGCAGTGAAATTTCCAGTACTGGTGTAGCTATAAATCAAAATGGTGGCCAAGTTGATGACAAACGACAGATTTTGGATCAAAGTAAGAATCATACACAGAGTGGTAATTTGGAGCAAGAGTCCATTAGCAATGTGCTTCGGCAAGATGATACACACATCGATCAACAGGAAGATAAAAGTGCTCCTATCACGCCATTAATACTATCTCAAGGACAAGAAAAGACAGAAGAGTTGACACGGGCCACTGAAGCTGGAACAGAGGCAGTGTTGCCTAGTCTAGTGTCGCACGATGGTATGTTGCCACGAGTGAGTATACAGAGTTCCAGCTTAGGAGCACAACAGGGTGTTCACCAACCGGTTGACGAGATAAATCAAAAAGTGATGAGAATGGAAGGTGACAGACCAGCCCAGCAGCTGCACAATGATTTACAAGACAAGATGGAAACGGAATTACGCCAGAATCAATTACACCAACAGCAATTGCATGAAGAGCAGAAACTACAGCAGCAGCAGTTGTACGAACAAAAGAAGATACAGCAGCAGCAGCAGCAGCAGCAACAACAACTACAGCAACAAGCATATGAACAACAGAAGTTACAACAACATCAACAGCAGCAGCAGCAATTACTTGAACAACAGAAAATACAGCAACACCAATTACACGAGCAGCAGAAAATACAACAACAGCAGCAGCAATTATACGAACAACAGAAGATACAACAGCATCAACAGCAGCAGCAACGTCAAACGATGGAAACCAAAATTCTTCCAATAACTGGTGAGCATCATCGTATGGTGCAACCAAGATCGCAATCTCCTGGAGGTCAAAGGCTGACAACGCTGAATCACTCCTCGCCAAGAATCAATGGAGTAAGTAATCCCATCACTTTATATCAAGGTATGAGTGGTGAGGGCCAAGATTCTCCCACTTCAATGTCCTCGAATGAATCAGCAACTGCCATTGCGTCGCCTCCTGTTAGAACTAAGTCACCATTCAGAGATCCAACTAATGCTTATATCAAACAAATCAATGATCAAAGACGGCCTTTGTATACTCCAGCAGTGCTAAGGTCAGATGGACAGTCAGTGTTTGGATCTCCAAACGGTGGATCTACAATGGACACAATTGATGTGTTTCAGAAACCAGATAGAAAACCCGATTTTTCAAGATCGGCTTCCTCTGTCATTTCCTCTTCATCAATCTCTGATTACTGGCATTATTTTGTTGGGAGTTCCAGCAGTATTCAAACTCCGTTGGAAGATGATGGACCAACTAGAAGTCACTGGAAACCAAACAGTAAAAGATTCAATTGTGCCAATTGTAATAGATTATTCCATTTTATGACTGAGAACAGAAGAAAACATCATTGCAGATATTGTGGTGAGATTTTTTGTAGTGACTGTTTGAAGAACTACATTTATTTGGACAAAAACGCTCATTTTACTTTATTCGGTACAAATAACACAGAAGCTGAAATTGACTCTGAAGTTTCGAAAACTACACATGTGGACAATAATGTCGCTTCAACAAACATTCCAGGAACCAGCGATGAAGCCAAAGAAAGCAAGAAATATTTGTGTAAAGTATGCCAAAAGTGTGCACATAAATATGAAAACTATGTGAAGGATCATACAACCAGGGATTTGAATTTAGGTAGCAGTGAAGATCTAAGCAAAAGTAGATTAAACAATGGGAGAAGAGACACTGTAGCTAACATCCAAGCTAACACTATTCCTGTTGATTGGGATTGGAGCTCATTTTGAATCATGGAAAAGAAGTGAAAAGTGGAGGAGCATACTTCAGATCGCTAGGTATAATGACGGTGTTGCTTTTATTTCAATTTTATTTTTCAAATTCCTTTGCTTTTAATTTGTATTCATCTTTTTTAACTCTCGCTTTGTGAAACGAATATAAGTTTAATTGGTATGAATTGAAAATTATAAAATACAAAAAAAATTGAGAGTAAAAAAAATGAAATAAATATTAAAATAGTAGTAACAAAATACAAGCTCAAGATGAAAAATGGAATAAATTTAATTGGAGCTAATTACGTAAAAAAGACTATGTACACAAAATTCACAATAATTGAAATTCTTCATTGACTTTGAGCGTCTTTTTCTCTATTTTCTTTAATAATCTGATCCCTAATCAATCCTAGTTTTTGGTTCTTTTCGCCCAATTTCTTATTAACAACATCTGTTGCCTCATTTTCAGCTTCTGAATAGTCACTAGCAGAAGATGAACTGTTTAAAAATTCAGTTTCACTAGATGATGAGAGACCAGCAGATGATGATAAGTCTCCATCGTTTGAAATGATTGGAACATTCATTGTTAATTTCAATTTACGTTCTGTTAATTCGTCTATGCTCATGTTTGATTTTTCTTGTAATTTCTTTAATTTTTTAGCAGCACGTCTTTGTCTTAATTCCTGAGTCTTTTGTTCCTCGTATTCATCTTCAGAATCTAATAATGATTGTTCTCGTTCTTGTTGTCTCTTCTTTCTTTCTTGTTTTCTTAATTTCTTCATTTCTTGTCTCTTGTCAAATTCAAGTAAATTAAAATCTGGATACAATTTCGGACCGTACTCATTGATACACTCTGTAATTTCCAAAGTCAATTTTTCCCTTTTAGCTTGTAAATCTCTTAAACCTTGTCTATTGACAAGTTCTAACCATAAAGGTCTGATTGATTTGAATAAATCCATACCTCTATCACCAAAGATCAATGCTGAATAGGTTAAAGTAACTGAAAACAAATAAAACAAAATGAAAAGTCTTAAGGTTGATAAATCAGAAACCCCCCAATATTTACGGATGAAGAAGCAACCTAATCCAGAGTAGAAAATGTATAATAAAGGAGCAAAACCAAGACTGACTAAAATTTTCCAAGTAGCAATAACATCTCTAGCCTGAATCTTGACTGTTGAACCGGCCAAAGCTTCACGTCTTTTCTTTTCACTAATTATTTTAGTTGCAATGAAGACAGGGGAAAATAGAATAGCTCCTGGAAGTGCTAAAGATGCTAGAATGACAAGTCTGATCATTGAAGTGAACAAGTGAATAAAAATGTTCCATCTTGAGTCATGTCTATATTGTTCAACCAAGTGGTCAGGAATTTTGAAAATTTTCAACAATTCGTTATATTGTAAGATATCTTTTCTCAATTTTTGGAATCTTGGTTCATTAGCAAAATGTAAGTAACCTTCCAGTAATCTTCTATTCATTTCCAAGATGGCACTTAAAGATAATCGACTGGACATATTATTAGAGTATAATCTTCTAGCAGCTTGAACGCAAATCAATGTTTCATAATCTGGACAAGTAACAGTAACAGATTTCAAACCTTTAGTAATAGTTTCCAATAATTCTTTCACTGCATCTTTTGAAGTAGTAGCATCACTATATTTTTCAACAAGATCTTTAGAAATTGTAATTGGTTTACCAAATTCGACAACGGCTCTAGATCTGAATTTATGTGGGTGGAAATAGTTCATACCACAAGGAACAATCTTAACGTTACAATCAGGATTGGCTTCCATTGCACCTAAAGCCATAATAGCGACACCTGCTTTTAATGGAAGCAGGTCAGGTCTATCATGAGACCCACCTTCTGAGAAAAGACCAATACAGTGCCCACTTGAAAGATGGTCAAAGACTTTGGCATAAACTTCACTTTGATCAACTTTTGGAGCAGTCTTGAAAGAAGTACCATCTTTGAGTAATTTCTTAGCTTCATCTGTTGTCTTTGGAGAGGCAAATCTGAATGGTTTTTTCAAAAGTAATTCGGTATCAGATAAGATTTCTCCTATTTCTGCAGAACCTAAAGATTTAGGTAATGCCATTAAACCTTTTGATTCGCAAGATTTTGTGAAATCTGTATTAGTACCTATAATACGTAATTCATTTTCTGGATCAATTCTAATTGTACCTGTTGCAAGTTTCAAATTATCTTGAGCTCTCTTGACAGGAATGGACATTTGAGATCTTGAAACCAATCCTATAAACTTACGTTTATGCGACTTTTCTGCAATCAAGAAAGATATACGTCTACCAGTTTCATTTTTCACTTGACCCATTAACACGATTGGATCAACAAACTGATTAGCATGTGGTGCTGCAACAAAAATGATTGGACCAGATTTAGGTAACCTAAAAGCACCTCTAGGTCTAATTTCTCTAAAGAAACAGTCAAAAATCACTGTAAAAGTCCATAGAACCAAGTCATAGATAAATTCACGAAATGCTGTTGGTTGTGAATTCTTAGTAGACTTCTTTTGTGCTGTTGAATTTGTGAGTTTCCCACTCTTTTCCTCGTTGGTAACAGAAGTGTCTGTCACAGAAGACATTGTCCGTTAAATATTCTGATCGTTATTGAAATCGGGTAGGAATATTATACAAGTAGAAAGAAAGGAATAGGTTATTAACTATTTATTATATTTGAAGTAGTCTTTTTTGTTTGTTATTAAAAGCAGTATTGAAGAAGAAAAGACACAAGTTAAACAAAGCAAGTATAATGAAGAGCCAGTCTTAAATCTCAGCATACTACTGTTTGCAAACTACTACGAATTGAAGTGAACTGTATGGCTAAGAGATATATCATCAAATGTAACTTGTAAAATTCTACAGCCTTATTGGTACAGTTGTCTAATAGTTTCACTACACTCTTTGTAAAAAGGCTTTAAATTTCTTCTTTGACTTTCTACAAAGACATCCGTACACGGGGTTGTTTCTGATGCGACAAAATTTTATGTTGTGCGTTTATTAAATGGAATGAATTAGCCTGAAATGGGCCAAGTTTGCACTCTTCATGATTTAGCGTTATTTGAGCGGCCGAGTTTTTGTGCTGAACTTCTTAGTATTGCAGCTTTGTGATTAGTAAAACAAAGCAAAAATGCTTAAAGGAATATTTCTGAAATTTGTTACAACCTAGCGCCTATTACAATCAAAGAGGTATATTAATCTTTAAATATATAAATATATACATACATACAGTTTTGGAGATGATACAAAACACATTGTAATAACATTGTAATGTTGTTACTACAATTTGTCAATTAATTTGTGAAGAAGTAATAGATACTTAAAACTCACACACTCTCATTTGTAATAGGCAAAATAGGCTCATGATAGATGATACGATCAGACACATCAATCAGGTAAACAAAACACAGGGCTGTGTTATTACTTAATTTCAAAACAATAAAAAAAAAAAGACAATTTCATAAATTTTTGCTTGGCGGTTTTTAATAATTTCAAATTAGGGCTGTGAAAATTTCTATTGTTTAAATTTTTTTTGTTTTCTTTTTTTTCAATACTTTTGAATGGCTGTGCAATGCAATCAATCGCTTTTATTTTTTCGCATTTTTAATTTTTTCAGTTTTTATTTTCAAATTAAATATTAATTACTAAATTAAGTAAAAAGTAAATAAATGATCCTGCATATTGTAGTTTTTAGTTTGTTTTAGCTCAGACTCCATACGGGAATTAACTACCATCACGTCAATTATAACTGTATAGCTGCTGAGCTTTTCTCTTTTTTTGCTTTATTTTTAAAAGAGTTTTCCTTATATACATACATATACATATATATATATCCTTTTTGGTGGTTCGCTTGTGGGTTCTCGTTCCGGGTTCTCGGTAGTCAGCTTGTGTGTGTGTGTGTGAAGGAAGAAAAGAAAGCCAAAAGCCATTTTGAGTTTTGTATTTTGCATATCATAGCATAGCATAGTGCGGCAGTAGAACTAGCTTGATCTTGTTTTCTTTTTTTCACCTAAATTAGTATTGTTGAGTAAGGTAGTAATTGAAGAGTTCTTCTGTACTTTGCTGTAGGAAACCCCTTAGATAAACAAGAACAAGTGGGTGATTTTTATCAATACTACATAATTTGCTTTAGTGTTTTTTTTTTTTACTCACAATTGAACTGGCAAGCAAAATTAAAGTAGTCCAGCAAAGTCTACAAACAAAGCCAACAGTGTGTGTACGGTCATTTTTGTTCACCACACAAGATTCCATTTTTGTTAACACTCAAACATCATAATTTGACCCTGTTAAACATACAACTCTGAGATTTCTTGGTGGACCATTTCAAAGATTGAGCGCTCAACACAATGTCGAGATTGCAAGTTCAACAACAAACTGCTCTTAGTCTTGCGTGGTTGTTGTTTTTTGCAAACGCTTCATTGTCACTATCGCTTGTTTTGAAAACTTCCCATTCTCATATACCTCTAATCATCTTAGCAGCATCTGAATACACAAGAGGAGCACTTACAGCTATTTTCCAACTTTTGCGTCTTGTGAAAAAACAACACCGATTCCAGTCCTACATCAAATGTGCCCTAATTTTACCAGACATTGCTTCTATGGCTAGTTGCATTTACTGGATAGACAGTATAACTTTTAGCAACGTTTTTGAATCTAAATTGCTCACAAGACAACTTCAAGTGTCACTCATTTCACTTTTCATATTCTCATGTTTTTTAAGAGCAACAACATATTTCACGAGCAATTCCTTAAGTAGCACAGATTCAGATATTGAGAAACATGCTAATGTTGAACAAGAATACCACAATGAAAATTTCACAACACCTAGAACTGGATTTGGATTAACATTAGACAGCGATGATAATGGTCCACTTACATCTTCTACGAAATCCACACAATTACACTCAGTTAAAGTGAAAAACTCCGCACAGACTTTGGTTGCGTCAATCTCAGAGAATGATGACTTCCAAAACGATTTTTACTTTCAACAAATGAGTAATGCTGATAAGAATAGAGATTTCAAGCATTTAAATAATACAATGAAAACAAGCACCATTTGTGATATGCTCCCCGAATTTGATACCCCTCAAACCGGTAATTCAATACATGACAAACTAAACAAATCAGATGCAGATGGAAAAAAGAGTGATCATTTAACTATAGATACTATACTGCCAACCAACACCAGTATACAAGTGAATCACATGCAAATGTTACCACCATCTCAAATGAGCAGTGGGAATTCACAAATACCCTTGCCATCAAACCAAAATCAACCTTCAAATCAACCTTCAACACCACTGACTGGGAATTCTAAAAAACTACCGCTTTTCTCAGAGGCCATCATTGAAGAAGACGATCTCTGTTTTGAAACTGATGAGCCTGAAAAATTGCTGGGTGATTTGACCGAAATACCGGTTCATTCGTTACAAAAATGGCCAATTGGACAATCAACTTCATTGAATCACATATCTTTGGAATCTTGGAAACAAAATGCCGAGGAATGGTTTTTAAGTCGAGAGAGAATGGGTGGTGTTGGAAATAACAATGCTTCATTACTTACAACCACCAACTCGAATTTCCCAGATCTAATGTGCAAGCCTCCAACATTGACAAGATCATATAGTGATCCGTCTTCAGTTCACTCTTCTTCGAGTTCGTCAAAACAAGAAATCAACATGATACAAGCAAATTTACAATCTAATTTCGAGTATCCGAGTAAAACTAGTTTGTTATCACAAATGAATATACACAAATCTTTGATGAATGAATCATTTATATCTTCGTATGAGACATTAACTAGAATAAATCTTTCTCCAAGTTTAGAAGCTGCGAATGAAAAATACAAAGAGAATCGATTCTCAAGTCTGAAGAAGTTGTCAACAACTTTTGATCATCATAAATCCAACTCTGACTTGTTGAATAATTCTTCCCCTTCAAAACTACAACTTTTACCATCCATGTTGAGTGATCAATTTCAAAAACATAATAGGTCACAATCAAGTCATCATAGTCCACAACATAGCCATCAAAGATCCCGATCTTCAAGTCCTTTGAAAAGATTGAAAAGTTTGAAATTGAGAAGAGATTCTGATTCATCTCAAACAGATTCACAATCAAATTCTGAATTAAATTTAGAATTTATTAAAAGTTTACAATCATCTCCTAAACGTCATCATCAACATAAAAAGACTTCTTCAACAATAAGTATAAAAACACCAATTAAAGGTCCCTCATTTGACATGATTATGAGTAATAATAATATAGATTATTCAGACGAATTTGCATACGCTTTGAATTCAGCTGGACTGTTCAAAAGTGGAAAGCAAAGAGACAAGTTTGAAGATACAACAGATGCAAGTGATACCACACCTGAAAGTAATAAAACTGTTAAAAGTGATATTTCCTCTGTACCTTCAATTGTTATTGGAGCTTACGATAGAGAGAAATGGAGAGCTATCAAGAATAAGCTCTTGCAAGAAGAAGCAAAAAATGAAGTTGATAACACAAGTTCTGCAATTTAACTTGTTAAGTAATGTATAGATTACCCCAGGTAAGGTTTTCAATTTTTTTGTCTCACGATACGATTGTACGTGCAGCATGAGAAAAACCTACTGTATAGATAAACATTTACGGATTATTTAAATTTAAAGTACATATGCCTGTAACTGACACCTCTTCAGTCTATTCAAGGCGATGTAACCTTGATAAGACCAAATAAACACATGTGAATTATAGAGTATGTGCACTCAAACCACTAAGGAACTACCGAACTTTGTAATGCACTTACACAGACAGCAGCTGCAAGCCAAGGCAGCAGAATTAAACCCGTATGCGATCTAAAAAAAGAAGAAGCATTCTTCAAAAACCCTGGTAGAATCTATTCAATTTAGTGGTTCAAAGCTACTTTTTCTCTCCTTTACTATATTATTGCAGTGCATATATTCTTTAAAATATGTATGCACTCAAGGATTATTATATGAGATAGCGTATACTGTATTTTGTATAATGTGTACTTTATACTGTATACTGTGTATTGTGTATTGTGTATATAAAACCCCCAACAGTGTAATTTGTAGGCCAACTGCCGTTTGAGAGCCCGAATGTCTAGCGTTCCAATCCCCGGTCCCCGATCGCCAGTCCCCGATCGCCAATTGCTTATCCCCGATGCTCGCCTGTATTTTCCCGGACAATAAGTCTCCTCCCCCCCTTTATGGGCAGACGGACAAATCTTTCACTACCGCCGACAAGCGGATAAATTCAATAGGACAGCGCTTCCGCCGTAATGGTTGGCGGATCATCGCCAGCGATCTCTGCTTCCAACGTGATGTGTGCAATCTGCCCCATATTATATCGTCTTTGGACTACTATTAGATCTCAACATAGATAGATACAAACATTCATCGGTTTGGAAAAGAGATCAAAAATAGTGATATTGTTTGTTCTTCACCAAGTGTTTCTAAAATTGGATTTTGTATCGATTCAATTGGACCGTTTGTTTGTGAACTTAATTGATGTGCTTTTGAGCTGGAGTTAAGAAAATTTTGTTGATTTTCATTTTCACTGCATCAAGTATACGAGCCGGCTTAAACTACAAGAGATTTCGTATTTTTTACCACCACCTGACTCAAGTGATACTAGTTAGTGCCAACTTTGGGAAGACTGAAGATTATTAAGGTTTCCGGAGTATTTGCTAAGATTATTACTCACTGCTGTTCAGTCAATACACGGTAGTGTGTTCAAAATTATATAGGGCAAGAAATTTGGAACAACATGGAAGAAATACCGTCAATAGCGTCGTTACTGAAGCCAAACAACTCATCTCTCAACACGAATGCTCATAGCCACTCGGAGGCACCCTTGCTGAACCAAGCAGGCGGAACTTATTCACATTCACTAAAAAACTATACTTCAACACCCGAATTACGCAGAGTTTCAGTCTCAAACAATGCACTGTATTCCAACCCGACAATTCCTAGTGGAATACCAATCACCACTCAAGCTCCAACTTTGGTCTCACCATCGCAGTATCAACCACAACTACAACCAGTACCACAACAAGTACCACCTCAGTCTCAAACTCCGCTACAGTCACAATACACCACAGCTTTCACCCCAAATATACCACCTGGAACCATACGAACACCACCTCAGTCTAACAATTTGACCGAATACAAGATCGCCAGTCATTCACAATATGGATCAGTCACTGGAACTCATCCACTGTCTTTGTCTTTTAATTCGGCACATTCGTCTTCAAATACAACAACTTCTACTAATAGCTCCATAACGAATAGGCATCCGATTTATAGACGTGCAAGTACTAAAGATCCACTCGATAGATCTCTCAGTTTACAAACATTAGAGACTGACGTATCAGCACCTTCACAGACCAAAGATCAGCATATAAATACTTTAACTGATGTTCAGACCAGTGCTCTTTCCTCGACCAATGACAAGAAAGAGACAGTTTCGCATTTTTACAAAAGAAAAAGAACCGCTGAAGAGCTACAGAACTCGATAGATCCACACGTTTACGTCCCAGCAGATTTATCAACTGACATATCCGATTTTACTAATGAAGATATTGCAATATTAATAAATATTTTACCTGCTGCTGAAGCACATAAATGGAAGTACATCTCAAACAAGGTTTCCAAACTAAGAGCAAAAAAGATAACAGCAGAGTTTTGTTGCCAGAAATACCATGAAATGTTCGAACTGCCCTATACTGCAGATAACAAATCTTTTGACGCAACTCCTTCTTCAAATTATCATATTCCTCAATCAACGGGTGTCGAGGGAATCTTGGGAACATCAATTTCATATATCGTTTGTAAAGACGGTTGGAATTGTGTCAAGCTAACAAAGTAGAGTAACTGACTTTTGCAATGCATCCCAGGAAAAGTTGACAAGTTACCCACCCGAATGTTTTCTCATAATTATTATTTTTCCTATACTCTATTCACTTCCTAATTTTAATCACATTTGCAGTTCTACATTAATATTTAACTCTCCATAATTCACGGACTATGTAAGTTTTTCTCAGTACTACTGCTTATTCATCACTTTTAATACAAAATCACCAACCTCTAACTTTGTTTCGCAAATAAAAAGGGGTAGTAACAAATACTGTACAGCCGATTAAAACCTAAAGGTATAAGAAAACAATTAAGATGCAAGACAATACATCACGAGTCATACCTCTATCTATCTAGCTACTTGATAAGCTCATCGTAGTTGCAAGAGACCATTTCAACTTCAGATTTGTCTGAATTATTTCTCGCACAGCCTGAAACTACACTTTCATGAACTTTGACTTCACTATATCTATAACATGATGGACAGTATGTATTTATTCATGTTTGATTACTTGTTAATGGTTTTTCGCAGACACCATCAAATAAACCATACTAGATAACTTTACTTACATGCAAGATGTTCTCGCACAGTTTAAAGTTTGCTTACAAAAAGAACTGCAATCTGTTATTCCAGAGATATTTGTCCAATGTTCAATCTGGGTCGAAATACACCCCAAGTTTTAAAAGCTATTTGAAGCTCGATAATGGTGAAATTGGATCCTACTTCCACGATGTTCCTTTGAACTTTAACCCGGTAGATAAAACCGCTACTATGGTTGTAGAAATAAGTAGATGGACAAATGGTAAATTTGAAATCAGCAAAGATTTGCCAGCGAATCCAATAGTCCAAGATACGAAAAAAGGCAAGCTACGTTATGTTAACAATATCTATCCACATCATGGGTATCCGCACAATTACGGTGCTTTCCCACAGACTTGGGAAGACCCAACAGAAGTTTCAGAGCTAATTCCAGAACAGGCATTAAAGGGGGATAACGATCCTTTAGACGTGATTGATATCGGTTCTGCAATCTCTCAAATCGGAGACATCAAGAAAGTGAAAATCTTGGGATCCTTAGCATTGATCGATGATGGGGAGTTAGATTGGAAAATCATAGCTATAGATGTTAATGATCCGCTCTCTTCACAAGTCAATAACATCTCTGACGTTGATTCAAAGATGCCTCATTTACTGGAAAACCTGAAAACTTGGTTCAAAAATTACAAACTACCAACGGGAAAGCCAGCCAATGAGTTTGCGTTTAATGGAGAGTACAAAGACGCTGAGTTCACTTTGAAAGTCATCAAGGAGTGTCTGTCCAAATGGGAAAATCTAGTCAAGGGAGAAATTAAAGGCGAAAATTTGCCTGTTACGCAAAACACTACACAATCAGCTACACCCGGATTCCAGGAGAAGCTTGACATTGACTTGGAACTGGTTGGACCAGAGGGTAAAATTCCCCAAGAGACTGAAATAGTCTACTACTATACAAACTAACAAGATCACTGTTTTCTTGATCATATATAGATAGATAAATGTGTAGAAATAATGTACATAGATGGTAATGATACTCTCAACCTTTACATGATTTCTCATCCGTACACCAGAGTTTGAAAAAGTCAAAACGCAAAAAAAAAAAAAAACATTTCAAAATATCAAGAAATAAAGAAGAAAACAATGAATTTGGTTAGGTACTAGTTTAAAGTAAAATCAATTGGAATCAAACACATTCAACACCTTGCGACGTCATAGAATTCAAAACTATTTGTTCTTAAAGGTATTTTATAGTGTTGACGTGCTTAAAAATGGTTCAAAGAAGCTTGAATGCAACATTGGAATCACCAAAAATGGGTGCTGATTGGTAAGTCAACTACACTCGATTGTTGTTGATATTTCCATAATATCTTATATACTAACTGTACTTTATTTTAACCCTTCTTTTCTTTTTTTTGATAGGACTTTTGAGCACACTAACTTACTTCTTGGAAAAGAAGTAAAAGACACTGTCATTTTACAATCGCTGGAAACTTTTTTGTCCGCCAACAAGAATGTCTTTATTGAATCACTGCCTTTCAAAGCCAAGTCAGACTCCAAGTTGGTCAGCTCCACAAATTTTGAAATTCGTTCAATCAGTTACACTAACAATTTACCAGATAAACTCAAAGACATCTCGAAGGATATTTCAAAATTGTTACAGGTAGATCTTCAAGAGGTGGAGAGAATAATGATAACTACAAATAAGAGAATTCCAGCAGAATCATTGTCAGATAATGCAGCATCTGATGTTGGCATAATGACTGTTCATGAAAAAGATAATACTTTCAACTTTTTTTTAAACAAAGTGCTCAAGGAAAGACGCATAGTCTTGAATATCGTTTTACAACTGCTAACTTCCACTATAGTCAACTCTACAAGCATTGCTGACTCACAAGTCATTCAACAAATAATCAATGAAATCGAGCTAAACTCGAACTCTATAGTGAAACAGTTAATCACGGATCTTGAAGATTTGGTTATTTGTTTGAAAAAAATCACAGATACTAGCTCTTCCAACGTTGTTGAAGATGAGTATGGTTTACTCATTTTGGAGATACTAAATTTGCTCCCTCACTTGATCTCATTACCTACATTTAATTTTGAAAAATCAACTGTCGTCTCCTGGTTCCAATTGGTGGAAAAAACAAACTATTTTTTAAACGCAAATATCAAGTCAATTTTTTACAAAGAGTTACATAGTTCAACAGTTGAAAGTTTGTGTACAGTAATTTCTATTTCATTGATTAACTTGGATTTTAATTTTGGATCTTTGTCAGATGAAAACTCTTTTATGAACGATTGTGACAGCATAAAAGAAATCACCGATGGTTTATTTAATCGTGGCTTGAATCCAGTCGTTCTATATGCTTGGAGTATTGCTTTACATCGAAAATTTGTTTCCATTTCCGAACAACCACAACAGCCTAAAAGTCTTGAATTTATAGAGAAGTTTGGTAGTATAGAACACTTGCAAGCAATGTATCTCAAATGTGCATCCACCGCAGAAAGTCTTGATGTTTGTTCGGCAATGATGAATTGTTATGAAATTTTGAAATATGATAAATTGTTTCCAGCTATATTAGGTTCCTTTGTGATTGCATTTGTGCCATACATTAAGTTGGATGATAATATCTTGAAAGTCTTACAAATAATCATGAGCGATGTTCCCGATAATCTTGTTATAAGATTTTTCGAAAATCCTGCTACCGAAGATTTACTTGCTTTGACTAGAGCCAAACTACCTATTGAACTAAAATCATTTATCAGACTAGTAAGTATTAATTTAAATCTGGCTCTTGAAGAATTTGCTAATTTTAGATCATATATGGAAGTTTTTCAGGATGAAAATTTTTATATAAAATATAGAATTGATGATGAAAACCCAAACCTTATAAGATTAGTTCAGGATGTCGATATTTTACCCCCATATGAACCAAATGGTGAACTATCGCTACTTTTGGTTGAAGGAACGAAAGGACAAATCATTCCAGGAGCGTCCAAATCAAATTCAACAATTGTTGCATTTTTATATGAATACAATGGTTGGTCTTTATTAGGTAGAGTGTTGAGAAATATCTCAAAAAAAATTGATACCGATTTGGAGTTGATATCCGAAATATTCAAACTTTTAAACATTGTGGTTAAAGGTGCTAAAAAGGAAGTTGTTGATGATGTTTTGAATGCAATGAAAGCTTTTGTCGATGATGCTGATATAATAGACATCATTTTCCGTATTTTAGACCAAGCTTTACATTTAAGAAACGCTCAAATATTAAAGCATAGTGTAGACTTACTGTCTTCACTAACTGCAAATGGTTACTCTTACAGAGTCTGGTCATACTTATTCAAATCAAGTTTATTGGGTTTTAAAACTAATGGAGGTTTAGCCAATGAAGTACTAGGTACAGTTGAAATGGTCAACTCTGATTTTAGCTTTACCATTTCTTTACTAGAGCTTACACAGACTTTGTTGAATGATTCCATTAACTTAGACAAAAAAGTAACCAATAAACTCAAGTCGGCGGTTATTGAAAAATTAACTTCCCACTTTATTCAAGTTTTTGAAAATTTCTCAAATTGGAGATATTCTAAACCTCATGAAAAGCTTCAAATTGGTTCTTACTCAGTTGCCATTTTTGGTCAAATATTGTCTTCAATATACGACATCGATGACGACTGCAAACCAGAAGATAAAGTTACTTGTGTTTTTGCTGCCGCATGTAATAAGATTACAACAAATTTTTTGGCACCGGAGACTCATTTATTGCGTTCCACAGCTCCATTAGTCAGTTTGATAGAACAGTTATCTAAATCTACTCATGATCTATTCACCAACGATTTAGTTGGGTACTGGCAAAATATTTGGACTCATTCAATTTTTGAATTTGCATCTTCTTTAATTTCAGTTCGTTTCAAATGTCAGAACACCACACCTTCAACCCTTGAAATTTCTTTATATTCAAAATTACCAGAACTTGTCAATATATACTCCAACTATTTAGGTCTTAGACAAGATATCATGAGATTGCTAACTGATTTAGTAAGCGCCAAATGGGATTCAGAACCACCTTCGTTATTGAGTCATTTAAAAGAGAAGCACACCAAGATTTTGTTACAGTCTATGGCCACTGATATGTCGAACAACTATGAGGAATTTAGCTTGAAAGTTTCATTGTATGACTTTTTCGCAGCTGTTATGGAAGGTAACCAAGAAGGACTGTCAATTGTCTTCGTCACTGGCAGAAACATCAAAGACTGGTTATTAAAAGAAAAGAATGAAGAAAAAGAAAAAGCAAAAATAAAAGCTAAAGATTTACCAAATTCTGAGTTCTCGCTTCTCAAGATACTGAAAAATAGTGTTTCGATGTTACAATATTACCCAAACCATGTTGCTTTACATTTGACAGATGCTCTTGCTTTGGCTTTCAATCTTTGGACCACAGCTAAAGAAGACGCTAATGATCAACAATTTATTGAAACTTTAATTCAACAGCTAAACTTGCTACCAGAGTTTCCTAACACCGCAACTGATGATTATGATTCTTTTATCAATTACTGTTATGGTACTAAATTAGTTTCTAAGGTTGCTGAAATTTTATCCTTGTATCTATTTGTTTCTCAAAATGAAGCCTGTAAGCAAAAGATAACTAATTTACTAAACTCAGAAACATTTTTATCATCCCTTGAAGCAAAATTCGAAGTGACTGGGTATAATTCATCATTGGAAACATTGAATTCCGAGTTTGGCAAAAAATGGCCTGGTTTTGACTTGTCAAAATTCTCTCGTTCTTTTGTTTATAGAAGAAATAGATTTGGTATTGAAGCCAACTACTCATTTAAGTTGATGGATTTGTTGTTTGACAGTGATCAAAGCTGGCCTGATTTCAAAAAAGAAATCATTCTTTCCAGTGTTCACTCTCAGATGACATCTGCTCAAATAACCACTGCAAGCTCTTTTGGTGCTCTTATCACCACTTTCTGCAAATCAGATACAAAATCACTGAACCCAAAGTTACTCAATGTTGCTTCTGGTCTTTTAAAGATTAATGATCGCGAAGGAATTCCATCACCTTACTTTCAATCCATTTATTTGGAAAGAATTGAGCTAGCATTCTTGATTTTGTTTGTTTTCAGTAAGAAGCCTAATGTTGTGATTGATGGTAAAACCATATTTCATATTATTTCGTCTTGTTGTCAATTGATGCTATCCAGGGAAGTTGACCTGAATAATGGGTTGACCAACATGCAACATTTGTATTATCGTTCATTATTGAGAGTACTCTTGATTTCTTTGAAATTGATTAAATCAGAGTCGGTTTTACTGGTCGAATACAGTGCCACGTTCGGAGATGTGTTTAGCTCTATTATATCCAGATCTATGAAAACCTTATTTATATCTATTATCAACCAGGCCATTGCTTTGCCAAACAAAGATTTTGGCAAGTCAGAGTTGATGCTCAAACAAATTCAAGATATTTCGTTGATTTTGGCTCTTTTGAAAACTTTCTTGTCCTTTAACTTGCCTAGAAATTTAACAGATTTGATTGCTACATCAATGGTAAAAGATGGTTCAATAAGGTCTGTCTTAAACTTGTATTCATCATCTCATTTAATTAAAGTTGAAAATGAAGCAGTTTTTGCAGAGATCTCTTTGATGTTTATTAATGAACTAGTGAGCTCACCTGTCTTTGGAGAAAAGTTGATAGCAGAGGGTTTGTTCTCCGTGTTAACGGATTCAGCTATCTCTTTGAGAATTCAAAGAGGTAAAGTCTCGCCAATTTCAACTTCTAAAACCAAATTTCATTACTTATGGTCAAATGGTTTGTTATCTATATTTTTAACTTTGATTGCTCATTTTGGAGAGAGAATTTTACCAGAAATTTGCTTATTTACGACAAGTTTCAAAAATCAATTTGAATCTACTATTTTGGGATGGTTAGATTTTGATGTTCCTATTACTACTCCTGCTATTCAAGAAACTTCTCAAATAATCTTACTAGCTAAAGCGCTTAATGCTCTCGAAGTTTATGATTATATAAAAAATTACAACCCCCAAGTTGAGAAAGTAGTTTTGGTTCCTGGTTTAGATACCGAAGAGGAAAGAGTCAATTTTGTCAATGGTTTGAACTATTTGATTTCACATCCGAAATTTTTGTCATTGAAGATTGTACCAACTTACGCAGAAGAACAAAGGATGCTTCAATCAGATCAGAAGTCCTCGTTTGTTGAGTCACTTTTAGAACAAATCAGGGAACTGAAAGAGTCTTTACTTGAATAGACTGTTTCACTAATTTACTATTTGGTTATGATTTTTTTCCCTCTACTTATAGATTATATCGTTTTAATGTACAACATATCACAAATAAAATATTAAACAATTAAAGACAGTAAATTTCGATTAGTTTCAATATGTATTTCAAACCCAATCTCATCATTTTCCCAAAAACATTGCTCTGAAATCAGCATTGGACTTGGGCTTAACTGATTCGCTCGCCTTGGTTTCTGTACCATCAACAGTATTTGACGGCTTCAAGCCAGTGATTTGTTTCACATTGTTTCCATTGTTATTGACGTTATGTTTATCTGTGTGATTTTTTTTATTACTTTGTTTCTTTAGCAAATCATACTTTGATCCTATAGTTATAAATTTGTCACCAATTTTGCAACCATTTAACTTTATTTCAGCTTTACCGCAGTCCGCTAAATTTTCAAACTCCACTAAAGCTCCATAGAGCTCCGGCTTAAGCTCTAACTTACGCACAGGTCCGATCTCTTGTAAAATGGATAGCAAATGAGCTGCTGTAACTTTATCATCTAAATTAAGAATGGCGATAGTTTTAACATTAATCTCTTGTTTTGATTTATGTGTCTTTGTTGGAGTGGAATAGTCAATGGCAAAAGCCGTTTTAGCTCTACGTTCAGCAATCACTGCACTTATTGGTCTACCAAACAGTTCAGTACCATTCATCGTGTCGACAGCTTTTTTTGCATCTTCAACAGTTTTAAAAGAAATGAAAGCAAACCCGTCATTCAATCTTTTCATTTTCTGATTCTTTTTACTTAAGGGTAGATTAATAGATTCAATTTCACCAAACTGTGAGAATGTTGACTTGAGACTTTCCTCATCAATCTTGTAAAAGTCCAATCTACTGATATACACTTCTCTTCCTTCTTCCAATGCTCCTGACCTGGATTTTTTTTCTTCTGGATTTGAGATTTTCACTATTAAGTTATAGGTTCTATTTGTTATCTGGTCTTTCAACTGTTTAGTGTTTAACTCTGCTACAGCTTTCATTGCATCTTCAGCAGACGCAAACTCAACATAACAAAACCTTCTATTCACATTTGTTCTCAATGAAGGTAACCTCACGCTTAGGACTTCGCCAATAGTGGCAAAAATGTCGGCAAGTGAATCTTTTGAAAGAGAAGGAGGAAAGTTCGTGGCCCAAACTGTATTATGCTGTAAATGTGTAACTCGAATTTCGGTCCCATTCAGCATCTTATGGTCCTTTGTTAGACCTGCAAGTAAATCTCGTCCTTCAGTGAACTCAACCGTAGCTTTATTGTTGAATAAATTTATATCTCTTATTTCGCCACAATCTTGAAATAGTTGAACAATGTGTGATTTTTCTGTATTTGAGGGCAAATTTGAAATTAGAAGAGTTAAATACTCTCTGTTTCTACCTGACAAATGAGTTGTTTTGGCGGTTTTTCCCTTCTTCCTCTTTTCGTTCAATTCAATTTCACTTGATTCCGAGAACCTTCTTCTCTTATCATTCAAACTTAATTCAGTGACATTGTCAATCATTTTCTCATCATCGGCAACTTGCATAGAGTCATTCATCTCAGGCTTTTGTTGTTGAGCTAATGTAGTTAAGATTTCAGCGCATGTCTTGTTGCAAACTTCAACTTCTTCATCAGATCCCCAAAGAAGCTCATACCTTGTCCATTCATGCACAAGCCTTTCAGGCCAGTCGAGTTGGAAAATCATTGACACAGCAGCACTGAAAAGGGAACGTATTGCATCGTGATCATCATGTTTTTTCTCAAATTCTAAAGCATACAACCAAATTTCAACTTGTGTATTGGTCACTTCGCTTTCAACTAACTTCGTGACTAATTCCCTAGCATTATCGATTAGCTCGATAGATTCAAGTACTTCAATGCAGAACTTTTCAACTGTATGAAAGACATCATTAATGTTCAAAGCAATAGAAAATATTTTCGGGATACTTTTTAAGAGCCACTCTAGTACGATATCTGTTTCAACAGCTAAAAATTTGTAATATTTTCTCAGTAGTGTGATTAAAAAGTTTATTGTAGCATCAGAACTGTGATTTTCCAACTCGTTGAGAAGATTTATTATTTCGCTGTCTAAATTTTGCAACTGTTTGACTTGAGTGAATGTTTCAATGTAATCAGAAAATAAGGATAGATCTTGTGGAAACTTTTTCAGCATCCTTAAATATAGTTGATCAACGTTGAAGTCAACATTATAGCCAATGTAAGTTTTTACAAGGATACTGACTGGTTCTTCCTTGGACAGCTCATAAAGTGCTCTTTCGAATGTCATCCTTATGAGATTTTTACGATCTACGTTATCTATCTTTTTCAATTTATTGATAAAACCTAAGTAGTCCATCCAAAAGTTGATAGATTTCCCATCAGTTTGAACTCTTAGTTCCCAAGGTTCAAATTTCAACACAAGTTGATTGGTTTGATATTTCAGTTTCGAAGCTTCGTTCATTAACTCGACATAGTTATCCGGAAAATATTGAGTAACAAAGGAAGAGTATCTATTAAAACTGTCTTCTATCGACAAGTGTATAAGGGAAAGGAGATCCAAAAAGCTCTTTTTCAAAAGCAGTATGCTATGTTCGTCATTAGATTCTTTTAACTTTTCTAAACTATAATTGTGATAAAAAGTCCAAACTTTGACTCCATCTCGTATGTCATATTGCGTATTGTAAATAGCAGTTTGAAATACTTCCAAAAGGTTAATGTTGCATTGTTGTAATTCGGATTCTGTGAAGAATGTTAGATACTGTAAGTATTCTGCCCACAAATTCGAATTATGACGATCCTCAAAACTCGTCCGGCTTTGATAGCCCTGAAGCTTTTCCAAGTCAATCATGAGAGGTATATACAGTTAGTCTACACTGTTTTCCAATCAATTTTGACAATAAGCGGTTGTTGCTTCCTGTGTTTTGTTATCTTCAACACTGGTTTCAAGTCCTTTTACAATGAATATTTTGTAGCTTGTGAAATTTTCTAAACATCTTTTAAAAGGCGGTGCAACATTTGTTTTTTCATTTTTAAACCTTTAAAAGCCGCTCGTTGAGGAGGGAATCCTAAAAAGAGATAAACTTTGCTAGGAGGATTTCAAATTTTGATCTGCTAATACACATATCGCTCTATTATAGTTTAATTTCTATACAGTATACATTTAGTAATTGACTAAAAATTTTGCTGATTTGCAGGATGCAAAAAGATTAGTTTTAGTGGTCATCCTTATGGTCACTTTTCGCTTTCGTCTTTTGTTTCTTCTTTTGCTTTTTGGAATTGTCGTCTTCATGTCTTTTTCTCTTTTTATTCGTACTCTTTGATATCTTGCTACCTTTTTCCTTATTTTCTTTCTTCTTCTCACTCTTATCTTTACTAGAGTTTTTAGACTTCTTGGAACTTTTGGCTTTTTTCTCACTTTTATCATCTGCCGTCACATCGCTATCCAGGTTCATCTTTTCATCTTTTAATTCAGACTTTATTTCTTTTTCCAAAGTTTTTTGCTTCTCTTTAGTTTGTTTCTTAGCGCTGTGCTTATCCTTCTTAGATTTCTTTGACTTTTTAATTTTACCGTCTTCACCTTTCAGTTTATGCTTTTTCGCTTTCTCCTTTTTAGATTTTTTACTTTTTGACCTCAATTTCACTTTATCCTCACCATCATCATCACTACTGTCAGATTCCTCATCAGAAGTCAAGTTGAACAGCATCAACTGGCCATCATCAGTAAATTTCGACCTGCTACTATCACTCTCTGTATCGTTTTTCTCTGCAAACTCAGCTTTCACCACAACAACTTCCTTCGATACGCTGCTAATCTCATCTGTGCCCACGGTACCAGCCAGTCCTTCACCTCTAACAAACATTCTATATAAGGGGCTTGTACTTTTAGACATCCCCGAGACAGATCCGGCTCCTTGTTTGAATATCAGTCCGTTTTGAGTCTGGGCGCCAGTTTCAGCAGAGCCTTCTCTAGATGACGACACTTGTAAAGCTTTCAACTGACCATCAAACACACGCTCCCACCAAGCTTCAGACTCGTCTGGATTGTGTCCTAATCCTTTCAAATCTCTCTTGTGCTTGACCAAAATTGGTTTCCGCAAAGAACCTTTACGTAGACCCTCTCCTTCTGTCCAACCGTGTCTCTTCAAATATCCTTTTGTGTCCATTGCAAGTAAAATAAGGTCTTTAGAAGATGTGTTTAACTTTTATCCTTTTCAATGAACTCAACACAGGCTAGAATTCACCTCTTAAGTCTCTTAGTATCATTTTAAAACTATCAGAAATTTTTCACAAGACAAAGAAAAAAAAAAGAAAAAAAAAAAAATTGAGCCGCATAAGTATTTTCCACTTACTTTGACTCTTAAAACGAATTGTTTTATAAATAATTATCTTTGAGATAGGAGAAACTTATAAATGCATATTCCAATATCTTGATAACTGTACGCAAAAAACCATTATATAGAGAAATTATTATAAAAGATTCGTTAAAAATCGGACAAATTTTCATCATCGGGCAATCCAAAATCAAGGATTTCAATACAGGTACGATCGTTTTTTTGCACTGCAGCAACACATCTTCTGTAATCGAATTTGACTTGCCACACACCACCATCAACGTCATTAAGCAAATCTTTAATGAATTTCCCAGTTTTCGTATCCCACATTTTCAACATTCCATTAGACCCAGAAATGATGATATTATCATCATGTTGAACACAAGTGATTGCACCTGTATGACCTCTCAATACATGTCTTGCATCTCCAGTTTCTGGATCCCAAATACGTACCGTTGAATCAGCAGCAGCTGATACTAGTGCATTTCTAGATAAAGTTATTAAACCGACTAACATTTGATGACCTTCCAAAACAGCAACAGCTTCACCAGTATTCATATCCCAGATACGAACAGTATTGTCAATAGAACCTGAGATGCATCTGTTTCTAGCAACATCCAAAACACACGAGTAAACACGATCAGTATGATCTGATAATAGCCACTTACACTCGCCTGTTCTCAAATCCCAAACTCTCACATTGGTGTCGTAACTTATACTGACTAATATATTGGCATATCCGGAAACGGCACGAACAGATCCAGTATGACCTCTTAGCACAGTAACTAAGTATTTGTTTTCATTTTCTTCCAAGTCTAAAGGTTCTTCATTATCATTATCATTGTTGTCATCTTCATTTGACATTGGTAACTTCCAAACATATAATGTTGAGTCTCTTGAACCTGTGACTAATAATGGTTCTTCAGGGAACATTATTGGTTTACCATCATCGTCAATTCCTATCTGTTGAGGTTCCAAGATATCTAAGCATCTAACAGTAGAAGTATGACCTCTGAAAACATGTGTGCATTTACCTGTTTTCATATTCCAAATACGGACTGATCTATCAGTTGAACCTGAAGCTAAAGTATTACCAATATATTTCATTGCCCAAACTCCACCATTATGACCTAACAACACTGAACGGATCTTTCCTGAACGAGTATCATATATTGTAATTTCATGATCATCTGATCCTGCCACAATCTTATCATCGTCAAATTGTAAACAGGTAATAACGTTTGGTCCTTGTTCAGGTAATGTGATTCTACGAGGTTGAAAATTTGGGTCTTTCCATCTTTGTGAAATGATGCATCTTCTCTTGTACATTAATTTTGCTATTTGAGCATTATTTAATAATGGTTTTTGAGATTTTATCCAGTTGAATTCATTATCAAATTCTAATATTGTAGAAATGTAACCGTCTTTAAATAATAAATTTTTCCAAAAATCCAAGCTTCCAATTGAAATTTGATACCAATTTTGGCAAACTTCTGAAGTTTTCAATAATGATTTATAATCCAAGTATTTGAGGATTTTCATTGTGATTTCTGATGGTAGTTGGCTTATTAAATCTTTTCTTAATGATTTTTCAATAGTGTTTTGTAATAATGATAATGTCGTTCTATTTGTTTTTTGTAACAGGGACCAAAGTAAAGTTATGGATTCAACGGAATCATTAGGTAAGTTTCCAACTAGTTTCTTCAACAACTCGTGTGTTGCATTTGCGTTTGAGTTGGAACTGCCAAATAGTTTTACAATCTGTTGGTTAAAGTAGTTATCACAACTATTATAATCTCCAATACAACTTGAAGTATTCAAGACACTACTCCTTTGTGAATCTTCTTCCTGCGTTAGTACTATAAGTTTTTCATCTGAATTTCTATCTTCATTATCATTGACACCACTTGATTGAATAGGTGATGCACTTGGTGAGGGTAGCGGAAGTTGGTGAAAATCTTCGCCAAAATTGGACATGCTTAAATTTAAAGATGATGTTGTAAGTTTTGAAAAATCGTGGGTTATGTTGGTTGTTGGAGAGGTTACATTATTCAATAAAGCGGTGTTATTACTATTAGTTGATCCCGTACTTTCGGAAATTTGTGTTTGTGTTTGTGTTGCAAATGTTGAGGTTTGATTATTGGAGTGGACCAGTCTTTTCTTTGTTGGTGGGTTAGACTCTGTCTCGTCAAATACTATATTCTGGTCGATAGTGGGGATATCGCTCATTTCCATGTCTTCTATTACCGACGGCGTGTTGCCGTTATTAAGTCTCTTTCTTGAATTTATTTGGGAACTTGCAGAATCCAAAACGGAAACGGAGTCTGATGGTATTTGAGCCAAAGATTCAGAGGTAGACGCAGTGGATCTAGAATGTAACGGATCGGGACTCGAAGATAAAGTAGATGTATGCTGAGTTGGGTTTCTGTTGTCACGTACCAAAGTTGGGAAAACACACCTTATATCAATATCAGACAGAGGATATTTTAAAGAGCCCAAACCTGCGCCTCTATGCTGTTGCTGTTGCTGCTGATCTTGCTTAGGACTGTGAGTAACAGTGAGTGCATCAACATTATGGGATGTTGTATTGTTCGATATCTGGCTATTATCAGAGCTCATCTTAATCTGTTTAGTGTCTCAATAGTAAAATGCACACAAACACACAAAACAAGACAACAGCTCTGAATACTAAAGCTTGTTTCCTTGTTCTTTTTGTGTTTTTGTGTTCTTTGGAAGACTACGAGTCACAGATCAAAAAAGAAAGGGAACAACTTAAAGCTAGTTGATCAACACACACACATTCTCTTGTGTTGTCAGGCTCTCAAACTCCCAAACTTGTGATTTCCTCTTCGCTCCCCATTTTCCAAATTTTCAACTGCCGAAAAGAGCAAAATGTGCTTTAGGTAACACATTAGCTAATCATGTAATTTAATTCTTTTATTTAAAATTAAGCGCTGTAATGAGAATTGGTTTTACTTACAATAGTGAATTGATTCATATATGTATCTATACATTTAATTATTTATTTAATTATCTACCTGTTTGTTGTCTCACCTTCAATTGGACTACTGCTTCTTTTTCGGTTTTTTCGACATCATCTTGTTTTGAATCTTTTCAAACTCTTCATCATCAAGATCGTACTCGTTTTCCCTCTTTTTGGCGCTACTGCCCTTGGTTGTCTTTTTACTACTCTTATCTTCATTACTATATTTTGCAATTAGCTGTTCAAAACTATTCTGATTTTGCTGGTTTCTGGATCTGATAAGCTGGGCTAGTGAGTCTTGTGAGCCGTCAAGTTTCACTTTTTGTTTTTTTTGTATTTCTTTCAACGCCAATTCTGCTTCTTTAGACTCATTTGCAACTGATTTCAACTGTTTCTTGATCAATTTTTTCCTATTCTTGACGTAATAATGCCAATTTTTCTGGCATTTCTTATAAGCACTTTCATCTTCATCCATTATCTTTTGCACTATTTGGAAAACTCTATCTTCTTCCGACTCGCTAAATTCCAAATGCGGTATAGACTCGAACAATTTTTCAAAATCACCTTTATAAAACACAATCGACTCTAAGATATCATTATACTCTTCGATAGAGTTCTGGTATTGCTTCTTGTCGTTCTCGATCACTTCTTGTGTGATGTCCACTTTGCTTTTCATGTCCTGGAAGAACGCCAGCCAGTCAAATTCACCATCGGCATCCACATTGTCGCTGCTCAAAGATCCTGTCTTGTCGTACCGTTCTCTTGCATTCAAATCGCTTAATATACTGTAACTGAACTGGATTTTTTCAAATTTGGTCTTGTACTTGAGCTTGTCCTCCTCAGAGGGCAACTTGTCTGGATGGTACTGTAAGCATAGCTTGTAGTATGCTTTTTTGATAACGGTTGGTGGATCAGTCTGCGAGCAGCCTAGCTCTTTATACGGATCAATGTCTGGGAATGGCACTGCGCCCATGGTGTGGTATGGTTTGGTATATTGTAATGTGTTCTTCTAAGTTCTATTAAATGAACAATCAGTGATGATATACTGCTGGTTGAAACAACTAATCACGTACACTAGTTTCATTTCAATCACTTGAGTTTTACGCTATACGCCATACGCGGTGCGCCATACAAAACACTACTCTATTTTTTCACTACGCATCACAAAATCAAACACTCGTTAAATTACTTGCATTACATATTAAATACAAAAAAAGGTGCTAGTATTCAAATCTTACAAATTTTGGTAATTTTTATTCTCTTGTTTGAGCATATTTTTATGATCTGCAGGGTTTGCAGCAGATTCGTACAAGGTGACAATAGGTTCTCTGTTTAGTTGTTTGAATTCTCCACGTAGCTCAATTGAGTAAAGATGCAAGTACTCTTCATCGTTGTTTGACCAGTTGTTTTGGAAAAAGATGCAGAGCGAATTGACACCAGAAAATAAGTGTCTTGGCAGAAAATGTTCCACAAATGTCGAATCGTCTACTAATTCTGAACTAGTGAGACTCTCTGAGTCGTCAATGCCTATTTGCGGGTGCTCAAACTGGTACACCGGTTTTGTAGATTGGATCGATTCGAAATCCAACTGATCGATCTTGTTCTTGTATAGCTTGATTGTCCTTGGACAGTTGTCTGCCACTTTGGAACTTCTTATAATGATTGAGTACAATTTGACATTTCCTGAATCGAAAGGAATTTTCAAGATTAGCTGATTGTCTAGATCGGATTTAAACACTGGCTTTATCTCGTACTTGACAGTTTGCAATTTGAACAACTTGTGTAACTCATCAAGAGGATTAGCCAAGTTTAATGCTGATAGTTTAGAAGTGTCAATTTTCGAATTTAGTGATTGAGATGCATTTGTAGGAATCGGTGGAGCTCCATGCTGGTGCGTATGCGGATGACTGTGATTCTCGTCGTTATTATGATTGTGGTGCTCGTCCTGACACTGATGACCTGACATTTTGTAATAGTGGGGCTTTTGTATGATAAATGTAGTATTCTGTACATTGACATAACAAGTCACACTTGATACTTTAGTAGCCTTTTGCAATGCTTGCCATTTGTACTTAAATACAAGATCGAAATGTATAGATGGCCTGTACGTCGATCGACGCGAGTCGATTTTTTTGTTTGAAAAAAAAAATATCTACAGTTTTACTCTTGATTTAACTGTGCTACACTCTAATTACCTGATTCAAATGGTGGATTTCCAGGGGTTTCATAAGGGAGTTTAATGTGTGTTGAGAACATTCTTGTGAGTAACAAGTTGGTATTGAGAAGGATAAACGCACCATGAAAGAGGAAGCTGAAAGAGAGAGCAAGAGATCGGCTGGTGAAGCTGATTTAGACGTGCAAGATTCGGTTGAGCTCACGCAAAAAGATGATGATTTCGAAGCTACACAGGCAGATAGTGATGGGATTGGGTCGAATAAGAGACAAAAGAAAGCAGAGGTGCCCAGCTCGAGTTCCAGTTCCAGTTCACAGCCAAGACACGAGACATTAGTGGGTGGTAGTAATAGTAGTACAAGGTACTCGCAGACGATGAATATCGAGTCGCAGTTTTCCACTGCCGATGGATCAGTGCTGACACCTAAATACATAGTGAAAAAGAACGATAATATAAACAAGACATTAAACAAGGTATTGAAAAACCTTATGAAAGCTAGTCAGGGTGCAAATGACGAGTACGATATGTTGTTTATTGCTCAAAATGAAGGAATTCAAAAATTGATAACTATAGTGGAGATACTTAAACAGAAATTGAAAAAACATGAAAGTGCAAATGTTAGCAGGAAAGGACAGAATTTCAGTAATGACAAGCTAGCTAAGCTTGAAAATCAATCAGTTATAGTGATTAATGATAAGCAAATCAATGATGAGAGTTTGAAATTTTCAAATTTGAAGCAATTTACTTTTCTGGATTACACAGTGTTGGAAAAGAAGCGCAAAGTGTTAGAAAGAAACAGTGACATAGATAACAATATCAAGCTGAGAAACGAATTTAAGCAAAGCGAACTTAGCGTGATTCAGCTTGAAAAATTACAGAAAACTCCAGTTATATACATTTACTTAAATTTGAACAACTATCAACAATTGCCGGTAAAATTGTTGAAAAAGTATGACAATTTGCTTGAAAGTCAATGGACATTACAAGATGAGTGATTCTAGTTGGTTTAATAGGCGTTATATGATAATATTGTTTATAGAATTAAATAAGAAAAAGAGAAAAAAATTGAAAAAGCTTGAAAGAATAGGCATGAGTAAACGAAAAGAAACTCGTAGCAAGTTGAATTAGTTGAAACCTGAGCAATGCGTACACGGTCAAGTATTAATCAAACATTGTAAGAAGTAGCTACGTCTTTTTTGTCTTTCTATTCGTTTCCATTTTTTTCTTCTGCAACTTTAGTTTTTTTCTGACAGTCTAAGAAATCTTATAATTTTAATGTTGATTGAATATTGTTTCAATGCAAAGTTTTTCTTTTTTTTTTTTTTGAATGTATGTATGTTTTTTTTTGTTGAATAAATATAAATAAAGAGTTCTAGGTGGTAAAGCAACCAGTTCAAAGCTTATTTTTTGAAAGTTTCAATTGACAAGTTACCTGGGAAAGTACCATTTTGTCTTTGTTCATCCCATTCTTCGGTCCAGGTTGTTGGACATAAAGATTGGTAAGTTTGGAAAAAGACTTTACATGGAGCAAAATCTTCACCTTTTAAAGCAACACACTTGTGGTAATCTAAGTAAGATTGGTAACAGTGTTTAGTTTGGTTTTGTTGTGGGAATCTAGCATCGAAACCTGGAGTTTGTAATTTGTAGTCAGCCATTTTTTAAATATGTTGTTATGTTGAATTGGGTGGTTAATAAGAGTTAGTCAACTAAAGAAAGTTTATTGAAATGAGCAAATTAACGTGAGTTAAAAGCAGAGTGTCTTGTGCAATGAATTAAATTTTTTAAAACCCAGTGTGTGTTTGTTAGTTAGTATAGTGACAAGCAGATCGCTGTAGTAAGCAGTACTAAGTTGTAACTAAGATAGGAGCACTGATTGGAGGGTGTAAAGAAAGTCACCAGCTCACCAGCTCACCAGCTCAGCTCACAAACTGATGATGATGCTAAGAGAGAGAGAGAGAGTACAGTAGAACATTAGAACAATACAATATTAGAACTAACACAGTATAAGAGAATGAATGAATGAGTGAATGGCAGACACTAGCTAACTCACCGTAACACACACTGTAGAAAATGGTCAGATGTTCTTCAATTGAGCGCCAAAGCGAAAAAATTTTGTTTAATTTGCGGCTCAAATTTTAATACTAGATGTTTTTAATTATTAGAACAAACGGGCGCTGATTGGTGGAAATTGTAAAGAAATGAGTTATTAAGTATTAATACATCTTTACACTACAAATACTTTTATGCATCTTAACACCAGACAATCTTTTAAAAAAATTTGTTTTACTTGCATCCTTGCACCGTTTTAAATTATTTGTTACACAGCCTTGATTTTTGATTTTAAAAAAATTAGTTTATTTGCACAGCCTGATAATTAATTATTTAAATTTCATTTTGCACAGCCATTTATTATATTGCATACGCTTTAAATTTTTCAGTTTTCTTTTCTTTTTGCTTTACTTTCTAGCTACTATGGGGATCTGACTTACTACTATCTGACTATCTGACTATCTACCTAGGTAAAAGAGTACATCACTGTATTCTTTGATTGATAATTATTAATCACAATTTTCAAATCACAAGTATTTTTATCTCCTTGTGATACAAATTTATGAAGCTTCCATATATTTACATCTACCTAGAATGTCCAGTCGATGTAAGTACTCCTTGTCTCACCTAAACTAATTCCTTTTCTCAGACATATCAATACTAACTACAATTTATATGGTTGTTGTTTTTTATTAAATTCCATTTCTTCTGCTTCTGTTTGTTTCTTAGTGAGCGCATTTGCAGCATTGAACAACTCGGACTCAGACCATTCTGATATAGATAGCGCGCTGGTGTCTCAGGACGAGATCGAGGACGAAATCAATCAGATCGACAACGCTGTCATCACTTATGATAACGACAACGACTCTGAAACACCATTAACCAGCTCGTTACAGCCTATAACTTTACAATTTGGCTCGATACCCGATCAACAGCATCACCCGCTGTCTTCTTCTTCCTTCCCATCTTCTCAAACTCAATTCTCGAGACAACGACAAAATGGTATTACCCCTATTACATGCTCGAAATTTAAACCGACCGATGACAATGTTATCTTTGCTGAAAACTATATAATAGTTGGACTGAAAATCAACGAATACCTCATGATTAAAGGACAGTACCAGCTGACTATCCAACGTGGTGCTATTCAGATCGACTCTATTATTTACCATGCTAATCCGTTCCAAAAATTCAACATCGATGCTTCCTCACTACAATCAATCCCGCTCATCTCGTCAACACAAGTGCTAGACTCTAGTTTGGTGTCTAATACTAAAACCACCGAGAACGAGCACTTGTTTTCCTCCGATTACAAGTCAATTGTACACATTGCCTCTATAGATAACGATTTGAACAAGATTGGGAAATTGTACTCCCAATTGAAAAATATATATCCAGCGTGGACTGAAGAACTAGATACAGAGACCAAGACAGCATCCACTGAAGAATCGTCATTTGAAGAATTGTTTTTCGGCTACTCATTTAAGCTTATTCTCTCTCCATCGGGAAACACAGCCACTGTTGTTTTAAAGAACTGGAAAACAGAATTGCAAAACTTACTTGAAGACTATAAAGATGCAGTTTTAAACAATTCACCGTTTAAGATCCTCGTTATTGGTGCGAAAAACTCGGGTAAATCCACTTTCTTAAAATTACTACTCAACAATCTGACCTCCTTGTCTGATATCTTCAATAGTATAAATATACTTGACATTGACCCGGGACAACCAGAATACTCGTTGCCCAACTGTATATCACTCACTAAACATTCAGAACCAATACACGGCTCGTATTTACCATTCACTAAGTCAAACATGAAGAAAAATATGAAAAACTTATTTGTAGGTTTCAATACACCGCAAAGAGAGCCTTTGAAATACTTACAAAAAATTGAAAATTTAATCAAACTGAACAATAATAATAACGTTTTGATCAATTCTCCAGGTTGGATAAAAGGTTTTGGTATTGATATTTTGAAAAACTTGACAAGGTCGATAAAACCAACTCATTTGATTTATTTAAGTAATGAAGACAATATCGATAACGAGTTGATCAATAACTTGACATTCACAAAACTAGTCAAATTACAAGGTTGTTATTTCAACAATAACAGTACACCTGAATCTCCCCTTGAAATCATCAAGTACTCGCCATCACAAATTCGAAATTTCAAAGTGCTCTCGTATCTACATTACAATTTTGATAACGATACTTTTAATTTTGATCCTTTGCTACTGAAATCGCCATACAGGATATCATACGCTACGAGTACTGAAAACGACTACTTACTGAAATTTAAAGGCATCGCAGGCGTCATTATACTAGACACGACAAACAATTTAAATCAGCAGGACTTGATTGAGTGTCTGGAGTGTCAAATAGTCGGATTAGTGGCCATCCCGCTCGAAACATTCCAAAACAGCTTGACTAGCAATGAAATCAAATTTGACCAGCACAACACCACGTCGTGCTCAGACTTACCAAACTTGGTGCAATCGTACAGTGAGGACTTACTCGTTTCAGAATCTGAATTCATGGGCCTTGGTTTGGTCCATTCGGTGAACCGCCAAGAGCGCTTTATAAACATGTACACTCCTGTCCCACATGCTCAGCTAGTGGAAAAATTCGGCAACAACGATTACAAACTAGTCTTGGTGAAAGGAAGATCAGAAATACCGATCGAAGAACTGCTCCCAAAGATCTTGATTGAAATGAACACCAAGAGTAGCAAAAAAAAGAGAAAACTACTGGTACAAGAGTTCCCGTATATCACATTCAACGGTAACGTGGGTAAAGGTGGTAAAGTGATGAATGTCAGAAGAAATATAAGTAGAAGAGGTCAGCAGTAGTATAGTGGTGTAGTCTGTACGTTAGTTGTAGATATCCATCACAATAATATCCCCAGTATACAAAAATGCTTATCAATAAAACTCTCTCTCATTATCTCTGTGGTGGAAAATTCCATCCGCTCGCATCGTTTTGCCAAATTTGCTCTTTTTTGACTTTTTCACTTTTGGCTGTAGATTTATAAACCATTTTTCTTTCATCACTGATAGAACTCTTATAAATAAACCTTCAACCCTGACTTATAGTTTCCATCTCTGTGCTGAGCATTAGAAACTGTCAACAACTCCTACAATAAACTGAAAAAATGTCCAAGCATACCGCTGAGTTTTTACCGTCACCACAGACTGAAATTTCGTCAATCTTGCAAGGTGGTTACAACCACACTTTACTAAGAGAATGGCAACATGAGAGACAACTAAGTAAAAACATGTTCATTTTCCCTCTTTTCATATCAGATATCGAAGACGAAGAAGAAGCTATTCCATCACTACCAAACATCAAGAGATTCGGCGTTAACAAAATTGTCCCATATGTTGAAACATTAGTTAAGAAAGGATTAAGAGCAGTTATCTTGTTTGGTGTTCCATTGAAAGACGGAGTCAAAGATGACGTTGGTACCGCTGCAGACGATCCAAACGGACCTGTGATTCTCACCATCAAAGCTTTAAAGAAGGCATTCCCTGATTTATACATCATGTGCGATGTTTGTCTATGTGAATACACTTCGCATGGTCATTGTGGTGTTTTGTTCGAAGACGGGTCTATCAACACAGATTTATCAGTCAAGAGAATAGCAGCTGTTGCTGTGAACTACGCAAAAGCAGGCGCCAACTCGGTTGCCCCATCAGACATGATCGATGGTAGAATCAGAGCCATTAAGCAAGGACTAATCGATGCAGGTTTAGCACACAAGACTTTTGTCATGTCTTATGCTGCGAAATTCAGTGGTAACTTGTATGGTCCTTTCAGAGACGCTGCTTGTTCTCAGCCTGGTCAAGGTGATAGAAAATGTTATCAATTACCTTCTGGTGGTAGAGGTTTGGCTAGAAGAGCACTGTTAAGAGACGTCAGAGAAGGTACTGATGGTGTGATTGTCAAACCTTCTACTTTTTACTTGGATATTGTCAAAGACGCTGTTGATTTATGCCAAGATTACCCAATTTGTTGTTATCATGTCAGTGGTGAATATGCCATGTTACATGCTGCTGCTGAAAAGGGTGTTGTGGATTTGAAATCCATTGCTTTTGAAGCTCACTATGGGTTCTTAAGAGCAGGTGCCAGATTGATTATTTCTTACTTCACTCCTGAGTTCTTAGAATGGTTAGATGATCCAATTCAGGCATGATTGGAATAATTGTACTTAATCTTGTAAATACTGAAAATTGTTCCCCTGGTGTTTGTTAATCTTTTTAATTTGTTATACACTATTGTACTAGACTTGAATTAATGAATGACCGCTAATATATTATATTATAGTTACCTAGTTTACAATTTGCTTGTAGTAGTAAAAATTTATATAGAACGACGAGTACTACGACAAACTGCACATATCACACAGAAAACACAGCAATTTGCAACAACTTCAGCTCATCAATGCCGTTGCATTTTGTCTTTGTTTCCCCGTGTGCTCTGGTTCTTGCTCCGATTCCTTTTCATCTTGCTTGATTTCACTCTTTGGAGCGTCAGGTAACACTGGTATATTAGGAACATTGGTGTCTTGCAATTTGTTCTTTTGCTGTTTGGCTAGCTCTTCTCTTTCCAATCTTTCAAACTCCTCATCCACTTCGTCCTCCAGCCCTTGCGACATCAATTCTCCTAGCCTGTCGCTCAACTCCTCTTGGTATCTTATACCTTCCTCAGACTCATCCATAATCTTCTCCACTTTATCAAGACTCATCTCGCTGTTCAACTGCTTAAGCACTTCGTTTCCTTGTTCCAATCCGTACATTACATCTTTCTCAATAAGCTTGAACTCAATAGTACTAATCAATGTCTCCAAAGTATCGGATTGTTTTTCAATTGTTTCGAGTAAATTTTGCTGGTATTTTTTCTTTTTCAATGCTAATATTGCTCTACGCTTGTCATTCTGTCTCACAAACTGCTTCGCCAATTCAGTTTCTCTGTTTATCACCGTCTGAATCTTGACTGTAGATTTGTGCAACTTGTCTCTTTGTAACTTTAGCTGCAAGATTGCTTTATCTTGTGACGTTATCTTTGGTTGTTTCGCCGTACTTGACGACGTTGCGTTACCCATGACGTGGAAGTGATGATGATTAGTAAATGTATCAACAATTTTAAAACAGTACCTGACCTTTAATTGTTTCCAATTCAGCTTTTAGATCTAATTTCAACATGTCAATCTTCAATTTAATCAACTGTACCACTTGTAGAAATAGATAACAATAGAATCAAAATGCACTTTTTGTGTTTTTTGCTATCGCGTCGATCGACTCCAAATTATACTTTTCAATTGCGTCGATTGACTTTTTTTTTCTTTTCTTTTTTTGAAAAATATTTTTTTTTTTTTCTTTTTTCTTGTCACTTATTGAAAATGCTATAGATTATCAACATTAATTAGTTGTAAATGATGGATGTTATTGATAGAATTGAAAAAGATAGCGGAGATTGTAGCTTTTTGTGCAAGTCAAGTAGAAAATGGTCAAGGTCAAGAGCAGCGGGAAAAAGCCGGGCTCCTTACAAAAGGAGATGGATAACAAAGTTTACAATCAGATAATGAATCTCTTGGAAGAGAAAACAGATGAGATGAGATCTCAGGGAGTAGTTAATGGGCCTTTCACAATGGCATTAGCGAAAGATTTGAAAGGGGAGGAGATTTTCAATTTTGTGAAACTTAAAGACAGATACTTCAATAGAGTCAAAGACGATATATTAAGGTACTCCATTGATAGAACATGGAAGACCGTTATTGAAGACGAAGAAGAGGAAATGAGAGGAATGGGGATAGATCCAGAGTCTTTGAACGGTAATGACTACGATGATTTAGAAGGCGCGAGTGATTTCAACGAAGAAGATCTCATGGATGTCAAAGATATAAATCAGGCCAATAAGAGTGTTGTTAGCGTTTGGAATATACCATCGACAAAGGATAATAAAGCTTTGGAAGCTAACACTGGGGTGGACAATAGTACAGCAAACATTACAGAAGAAGAGAAAAAACAAGCAGAAAAAGAAGAACCAGCAGCTGAAGAAACGACTAAAAAATCGAAAAAAAGAGCTAAAGAAAGTGTCAAGGCTTCCAAGAGAGCCAAAATAAATAAAGATAGAACACCTCCAACTTTGACTTTAAGTTCATTAGGTGGCTTGGAAGCTGTCACTGCTGAATTGATGGAAGTGGTTGGTATGCCAATCTTGCATCCAGAAATATATTTGTCCACTGGTATTCAACCACCAAGAGGTGTCTTGTTACACGGTCCGCCAGGTTGTGGTAAGACAACAATCGCTAATGCCTTAGCTGGTGAATTACAAGTTCCATTCATCTCGTTAAGTGCTCCATCTGTGGTGAGTGGAATGTCGGGTGAAAGTGAAAAAAAATTGAGAGAAATTTTTGAAGAAGCTAAACAATTGGCACCATGTTTAGTGTTTTTTGATGAAATTGATGCAATTACTCCAAAGAGAGATGGTGGTGCTCAAAGAGAAATGGAAAGAAGAATTGTGGCCCAATTGTTGACTTCCATGGATGAATTGTCTTTAGATAAGACAGATGGTAAAACTGTTATAGTGATAGGTGCTACTAATAGACCAGATTCTTTAGATGCCGCATTGAGAAGAGCTGGTAGATTTGATAGAGAGATTTGTATCAATGTTCCTAATGAATTATCCAGATTCAACATTTTGGAATCAATGACAAAACCTTTGAAAATCAGTGGTGAATTAGGGTTGATGCAGTTGGCTAAAATGACTCCAGGTTTTGTTGGTGCAGATTTGAAAGCATTAGTTACAGCAGCAGGAATTGCAGCCATAAAGAGAATTTTCACATCGATGAATGAAACAGATCAGCAAAATTTATTACTTGAAGGTGTTCAGCAACAATTACAAAAAGTCGATGACGAACAAGTGAATGAAGAAGTTGAAAAGGCATCTGCGATTGAAAAAGGTGTCGATGGCATGGAATTAGATGAATCTCCAATATTGCCAAATACGCAAATTGTATCCGAAGCACAATTACAATTGAGCAAAATGGATGATAATTTTGCTAAATTATCCACAATTCAAAAATTCTTATTAAAACATCCTTCTCCATTGACTGCAGAACAACTTGAACCATTAACCATAACACATGAAGATTTCATAACTGCGCTTCCTAATATTCAACCAACAGCTAAAAGAGAAGGTTTTGCTACAGTGCCAGATGTCACTTGGGCTCATGTTGGTGCATTGTCTCATATCAGAGTTGAACTTCATATGGCAATTGTGCAGCCTATTAAAAGACCAGAAATTTATGAAAAAGTTGGTATTACAGCTCCATCTGGTGTCTTGATGTGGGGACCACCAGGTTGTGGTAAGACTTTACTAGCTAAAGCTGTGGCTAATGAATCCAAAGCTAATTTTATCTCGGTTAAAGGACCAGAATTGTTGAACAAATATGTTGGTGAATCGGAAAGAGCAGTTCGTCAAGTCTTTGCTAGAGCCAGAGCTTCAGTTCCATGTATTATCTTTTTTGATGAATTGGACGCTTTAGTGCCTAGAAGAGATACAACTTTAAGTGAATCTTCTTCAAGAGTGGTTAATACTTTACTTACAGAGTTGGATGGATTGAATGATCGTAAAGGTATTTTTGTCATTGGAGCCACAAATAGACCTGACATGATTGATCCAGCCATGTTAAGACCAGGAAGATTGGATAAGACTTTATATATTGAATTACCATCTGCTGCTGAGCGTTTAGAGATTATCAAGACTTTGATTAGAGCCAATGGTACTCCTGTTGATAATTCTGTTGATTTACACACCATTGCACATGATGAAAGATGTAGAAATTTCTCAGGTGCAGATTTGTCTTCATTAGTGAGAGAAGCAGCTGTTATTTCATTGAAAAAGAAATTTTTCACTGGTATTTCTCAAGGTGACGAAAAAGTTGAAGGTGAGTTTAATAACGATATTGTTGTCACTAATGATGATTTTGATAAGGCTTTGAACAGTGTGAAACCGTCGGTCAGTGATAAAGATAGAGCTAAATATGAAAGACTGAACAGAAGATTAGGATGGAGTAAAACTGAGTCTAATGATGTTGGTAATGATAATGCTGAAACTGTTTAATGAATTACTCGTGTACGATTAACGTTTTTTTTTTTCTCTTTCTATTCAATGGATCTATGTTTTAGTTATACATGTATACAAAAAAATGAAACTAATTAATTTAATGAATCTAGTCTAGCTTTTAAATTTTGGTGGTGGCATTTCTGTGTAGTTCAAATCGTACAAGTGATCACCGGTACGAATACCTTTATATTTCAAAGAACTGATATCAACATAGTCCTCATTCAAATCTTCAATACGAGTAACACCTAACAACATCATGTCTCTTTTCATCTCGGTTTTCAAGATTTGGATCGCTTTTTGAACACCAGGTTCACCGTAGGCTGCCATTGCGTATAAGAATGGTCTTCCTAAACCGACTCCACTAGCACCTAAACATAGCGCTTTAATAACATCTGATCCTCTTCTAATACCACCATCAACATACAACTCGAAATTTTTATCTAAATTGTGCTCTTTCAACAATTGTTTAGATTCGGCTAAGATTTCTAAAGGTGGCATTGCGAAATCTAATTGTCTTCCACCATGGTTGGAAATCAAAGCTCCTCCAAATCCAAGTTGAGCAGCTTTTAGAACGTCTTCTTTGTTCAAGACACCTTTTAAAACAATTGGTAATTTGGTCAATGATTTCAATTTAAGGAAATCGTCCCAATCTAAATTCAAATATTTAACGCTTGGTGTGACAAACACGGCCAATCCTTCTAAAGTCTCAGCATCTGCACTAACTCTGATCTTGCTATCCTTTTCACGGTTTCCTATAGTTGGTAAATCGACATTGATGAACAAAGCTTTGATATTAGGTTTATTTTGTTCGATATCAGCAAAAATTTCACGAGCGTTATCAAATTGTTGTTTTGTATAGAAATGTAATTGTTGGAAATTTTCCTGGCCTGGTAAAATGTTGGCATAGTATTCTTCAGGAGTGTAAGATAATTGGAATGGGATCAAATGATTGATGCCTTCTTTCCCTGCAGCTCTTTGTACATTCAATTCAGCATCAGGGTGTGCCATACTAGAACCTGCAAAAGCAGTAATATAAAAAGGTGCTTGGAACGTGGTGCCTAGCATTTGAGTTTCCAACTTGACATCTTGAACGTCTACTAAACATCTTGGTCTGAAAAACACTCTGTTATAAGCATAGTGGTTTTCTCTTAGTGAGATTTCATCATCAGAACCTGTTGAATAGTAACCCCAAGTACCTTCTGCTAAGACTTGTTTAGCTACAGTTTCGAAATCGGACAAGCTGAAAATTTGGGATAATGGGGGTTTGTTTTGCACTCTTTTCTGTCTTTCTGCTTCTTTTCTCTCTTCCTGGTCTTCCTCGTCCTCATCTTCGTCCTCTTCATCCTCGTCTACGATAATTATTCTCTGTTTTTTCTTGTGTTTGAAATCGTTCAAGATTGGAGTTTGGAACCATGATGCAACTAGCAAAGAACCAAGAGTTAAACCAATGACACTAAATCTTATTTGTGGCTTGTATGATTGATGGAAATGTTTAGCATTTTGCGTAGTTGAAGACAGAGATCTCTTCAACTCATGCTGAATTAGTCTTGAAGACTGCTTGAAACGCTGTGTGAAGTTACTTCTCATTGCTTGATGTTGTTGACAGACAGTTACTTTAAATATGGGGTTTAATTGGTGGGTCAATGAATAAACTTGTGGATAATTAAAGACTTATATATATATACACTTATGGAAACAAGTTATTCTAAGAAACTCACACTGTTAACCAGTATCGAGTCTGAACAAATCTTATCGTCTTGGCTGTGCCAAGGTACCCTCAGATCTGATTCGGGGTGCGCTTCTAAAAATGATTAATTACCAAATTGGGAAATTGCGATAAGCGGTGTTAGGGTGCGGAAACTGTTGGCGAGAATTTTAGCGGGCAGCATTTTTATTGTGGTGGAGTAGTTAAAGTGATGGTAGTAGTGGAAGTGATATTAACGACACTTTAGTGACTATAGTGACTTTGAATATGCTACTGCATGTAACTAGGCAAGTTTCAGATGTTGTATGTAGTACCAGTACCAGACTGGGCAATAGTGCGATGCGATGCGATGCGCTCCTTCCTTAAATGGTACGTAGCCATTTGGCGCTTTGCCTCAGAACAGACTGTCTATCTGTCTACATTTCATTTGCAATATAAAGTTGAAAAAAGCGTTTTGGAAGATGGAAATTAAACGTCTCTTTTCTTTGTCGGACTCTCACCAGTTGATCAACACCGCCTCAAAAATAGCAGACTCTAGCTTAAGCTGGAGCATTCGTACAAATAAAGTCATTCTGGCCCTCGATCAAATATCTTTGAATCAACAGTATACGGTCAGATTGTATACATATATATTTATATATATATACTTATATATATATACTTATATGCTCAGCTAAGATAGATGCCGTAACCTACAGCGTAATTCCATCCATCCACCTATTAACATATTCACCTATTCACTTTGTTGTCCTTTAAAATTGAATAATTATACATGCACTGCCTTGAAAGAACGCGAACTTTGGCTTAGGCACAGGGACTGAACCAATTTAGTGCAACTTCGTGTATGTTTTGTTTGCAATTTCTACTGCAAAGAATATGCAGAACGGGACTTTTGTATATTCAATGGGATGAAGAAAAGATAGGAGTAGTTTTCGATAACTGGCATACCGAGTTCAATTAACAAATCTGAGTAAATAAAAAAAACTTGCGTAACAGCCAGCTTTCATCTTCATCGTGGTATTTACAACTTGAACCGCCCATACTCTACAGAAAACAAACTACATTTTAAAGCGCTAAACGTAGTTAAAGTCACACTAGAAATACATACATCATCAAGAACAGTACATCACAAGTTGTCTAACAGATGACAATAGCTAGATTATCAGACACAACGTTGGAGGACAGTGAAGTTTTGCCGTCAGCTGATTCAAAACCCGTGAATTTGACGGTTGTTGACCAGAAAATGCAAGCAGAACAAGAACAACAGCAGCAAGATCAGGTATCTGCTTCTAAAAAGCTGAAACTGGGATTGGAACTGGAAACAACAGCAGCAACTTCTGAAGAGCAGACCAGTACTGAAAATGGTCCATCTTCGGCCGATTCGGCCATTTCTAGTATCTCATCGCAAGAGTCTGTTATTTCCGCTAATACAAGCTCGACAAACGCAACGACAGCAACGACATCAACGACAACATCGAATATACTAAATTACTTGAGTCTTCAAAAGATCACATTACCCGCGGGAATTGAAAAGCATCTTGAATTATTAGATAAAACTGCAGATTTGGAACCCGATAAGACGCATATTAATGGTAAAACACAACGATCTTCGAGTCAAAGTCAAAGTCAGTTTGATGAAAACCTAGAGAAGATGGATGTAGATGTTGTGTCTGTATTGGATAAATTGACACAGGTGCAGACGATGTTGAGTGAGTCGGAAACGGTCAAAAATGAGGAAATTTCAGCTGTGTTGGATTATGCAAAGCAGACTATACTAAGGATGAACTTGAACAAGAACTTGATTAAATTCCAACTCAGTTCGAACGAGGAAGATTTCAAGACCGAGCATCATATCTTATTCAGGAACTTGGCTAGATTAGAGCAAAGCAACCAAGTTTTGAAAAATGAGAATGAATTAATCAATTTGAAAAATCTCAAATTAATCAAATACTGTAATCGATTGAAAAATGAGAAACTTAAATCACTGAAACAAGAAAATTCAAACTTGAAAAAAGAATTGTCACTGGCATTAAGTGGCTTACAAACCACAAATAATTATACACTAAGTGTTCATTCTTCCGTGTCATCAAATCCGAAAAAGAGAAAGTACTCATCAAAGTCAAAGTCTGTTGGTGATTCGAGTGAGATTGGAACAACAGGTGATGCGACCTACCAATCACAAGATCCGAATGATGCTCCAATAAGTATATCAAGCTTGAATAGAAGCGGGCATCAGACACAAACACAGATAAGTTTGGGGAATGGTAGTAGTGTCAATATGTTAGATACCTTGGGGAGACTCGCATCTCATGTTTTGAACGATGAGGATTTCATAACTTCTCGATCAAAAGACCTGGGAGCAGAGTGAATTGATTTCATAATTTACTTCCGTCAAGTAAAGCTGATTTGGGCATTGTAACGTTGTGTAACAGTATGAGTTGGAGATTATTCGTCACTCAAGAGTTGTAACTTTTTTTTTTTCTTTTTTTTGTATTCGTCGAGAGAATTTTTCAACTACTAATCATAACAGTTAATGCAAATGTTGTTGAGCGCTTTCCCATCAAGGTGTGTAGAATTAATACTTTGTTAAGGTCAGATCAGATCAGATCAGAGATCAGAAAATGGTGATAAAAAAAAAAAGAGCACTGTAGATGCGTCGATCGACGTGTCTTTGTTTTTTTGCAACTGCTGCGTCGCTTTGCTGTAAGTGATTTCTTCAACACTTTTGTCTTAGACACACACACACACACTCAGTTGCGTCACTGGGCAGAACATGTTTTATTGTCTATTGAACAGAGTTGGAAGTGGTATATCGGAATATCTGTTGTTCAACATATAATTGAATCCCCGATTTATTGTATTTAAGCTTGACTTGATAAACATTGTTGGTAGAGCAAAAAGGAATTAGACCAATTACACGCACAACAAGAAATCAGAAATGTCGTCTTTAGAGAAATCATTAGATGAGATCATCAACGAATCGTCATCATCATCATCTCATCCAGTATGTACCTGATCCCACGCATTGAACAAAATAGCAGCACGATTCTTTGAAAAGGTTTGCTGGCTATCGCACTTTGAAACCCAATTTTTTTACTAACATTTACAACATAAAAATGCAACTTGGTTCAGAGAAGAGGAGGAGCTAGAGGAAGTTCTAGAGGAGGATCGAGACACAGTATAAGAGGCGGCAGACCAGGTCCAGGACCGGGTAGTCGTTATAGAGGAGGCAGCGATCATGTTAGAAAATCGTACAATGACCACCACTCGAACTCAAACTCGTTTCGTAGACGTGGGAACCACTATTCAGATAGAGGTTCGTACGACAGATTCAGTAATTTGCCAATGAACAAAGAAGCTGAGTATTTGTCTAATGGAGATCCATATATAAGAGTTACCAATTTGCATCCAGATTTAAACGAGCAAGATCTCAGAGACTTGTTTTCAATGATTGGTGAGTTGAAATTTGTCAAATTGGAATTCACTACACGTGGAGAATCTACGGGTGTTGCATTTGTCGGTTATAAAGATCCACAATGTTGTGAGTTGGCAATTCGTAAATTTGATGGTAGAAAAGCAGCAGGTCAAATCATATCATTGAGTAATGCTTTACCATTAAGTAAAAGAATTGGAGTTCCTCAAGAGAGAAATTCTGATCCATTTGAAGATTTGACTAGAGCTATTGAGCATGATAAGAGGTCAAGAGGTGGTAGAGGTGGTAGAGGTGGTGCTGGTGGTTCAAGACGTGGTGGTAGAGGTGGCAGAGGAGATGGTGAGAAACCGGCAAAAAGAGGTAAAAAGTCTTTAGAGGAGTTGGATGCTGAGCTTAGTAATTACATGGATGGTGAAAGCACCAAAGTTGAAGAACCACAACAAGGGCAGGAGCCACATCAGGAGCAGCAACCATTCCAGGAGCAGCAACAGCAACAGCAGGAGCAAGGTCAACCACAACAACAGCAAGAACAAGCAGTTGGTGATGCAGCTCCTGCGTTTCCAGCAGTCAGTGAAGGTGATGGAATGGCTTTTGATTGAACGATTGTGGATTACGGACTTTGTAACATTGTATTAATATGAAAATTTGTTTTTTTTTGTTAACTCTATTTTTAAATGTGTGAATTGATTCTAAAAAATGTGATGGATTATTACATGTGGGTAAACAGTGTATAGTTACTAAAACGACTCTGGTATATTCTAATAATAACAAACAGACATTTAATTACAAGTAAGAAAAAAAAGAAAAAAAAAAAGAGAAGGTTTAAAATAAAAATAAAAAGAAGAATTGATTAAATAAAAGAAATAATAAAAAACAACTAAGTTTATCTATTTATGATTAAACATCTTTATTTCAATTCAACAGCTGGGGCACAACCTAAAGCACCTTTAATAGAACCGTATAAAGCAAATTGTAATGAGGTTAAAGTACCAACCATGACTAATCTTGTTGGTAAACCTGCAAATGAACCCTTAATACCTAATTCTTTAGCTAATTGAGCTAATAAACCTAAAGTTGATTGACCTGGAGCTTTTTTAGTTTTATTAACTTTAGATAATAAAGTATCAGCAGGTTGAGAAACAATAGCAGCTGTACAACCAGCAATAACACCAGCACCTAAGTTAATACCAGTAACGGCGGTACCAGATAATTGATCTTTTGGAGTTGGAACAAATGAGTAAATAGCAGCAGAAGCTCTTTCATAAGTTAAGAATTTAGCAATATTATATGGAATTTGTTTGAATAAGATTGGGGTGAAACCATTGTAGAAAGAACCAACACCTTCTTCTTTTAAGATTCTTGAGAAACCACCAATTAAACCATTAGCAAAAGTTGGTTGAGAAACTAATCTAATTCTAGTTGCTTCTAAAGGACATAAAGCGATATCAGCAAAGAATTCAGCAATAGCAGCAGAAGAAATGTAAATAGCATCTTTATATTTAACAGAAGTTTCATAACCTAAAGCATCAATAAAAGTCTTTTTAAATAATTCGTAACCACCGAATTTGAAAGCACCTTGTAAAGAATAACCCAAAACAGTTGGACCTAAACCGGTTAATAAAGCACCAGCACCTTCAGTTGCAACAATTTTTTTAAAAGAACCGAATAAACCACTGTTGTAAACAGTTGGTTCTAATTGAATTCTAGTCTTGATGACATCAATAGGAGTCATGGAACCGTGGGTAACACCACAACCAATAGCACCAGCTAAAGCGAATTTAGCGTAATCAGAAACGGTATAAGAAGGAGTAGCGTGAGCAGACATTTTTAGATTTATTTACTGTTGAAACAACTCGTAAGAATATTATATATATGTATATGTGAGACTGGAGAAACCTAGTAAAAAAGAGAAAAGATAAAAGAAAAATATAAATTATAAATCAATGTTGATCAGATAGAGAAACAAGGAGTAAAATTAAAGAAAAAAATTGATAATAGAATGAATGTTAGAGATTACCAAGATACCAAAGGTGGATGGGATGAATCAATTGGTTGGTTGAAAGAAGAGAGAGGATCAACAACAAGGACAACTACAAGGAGGAGTGAAAGGAAAGTAATAGTAACGACAGTTGAGAGCTGTGAGTTCGGTGCAGAGTTCATTCAGGCTTATGAATATTTGAGACATTATGAATTTTGGCTTGAGTAAGTGAAAGTCTGCGACGGTTTGGAAAAAAGAAAAAAGAGCGTCAAAAAAAAGAAAAGAGAATTGGAAAACTTGAAGAAAAAAAAAGAAAAGAGAAAAATAACAATAAAAAAGTGATTATGTAATGATAATAATTATAAGGGATGAATTTATATATACAGCAAAGAGACTGAGACAGGACAAGAGACAGACTCGGGGGGTCGGGCCTCGAGTTGGCAGGAACTTTGGACTAATTTACTGGCGAAGGTAAAAAAAGTATAGGAACGGTCTACAGCTCAGTCAGTGGCTGGTGAAAAAAAAAAAAAAAGAGACCGAACAAAAAAAAAGCGCAATTGACAATTGCCGCAAGCCGGCGATGAAGAGCAAAAGCGTGTTGTGTTGTAAGGTGCTGTGAGAGTGCTATATTCTCTAGTGCTAATCTCTCTCTCTCTCTCTCTCTCTTACACTCACGCCCGTTTTCTGGCCACATGTTGTCTCAATTACTCTTCATACACTTAGTGAACACTCACTAACTCATTTACTTGGCAGTTCTTACACCATTACATCATTATATATATAGACAATTGTCTATGTCTGTTAAGTACGTGGACTTGTTGCCCCGTAAACGAAAACGAAACGTGAACAAACTACAGTGTAGGTGAGAGACGCCATATATCAAATGCGGTAATTAAAAAAAAATGAAAATAAAAACACAGTAAACAATTAAACGCTTTTTGAGACGGAGCAAACAGGGCCTGATTTACACGGCAAGTGTAAGGGGCAGCAGCAGCAGCAGAGATAACACAGCCACAACAACAGCAACAACGGCACGGCAGCATTAAAAAAAGCCAAAAAAGTAAGTATCTGGTCATGTGTTTTGAATCACGTGTTGTTGATCTTGCGGGAAAGGGGAGTTAAATCTTACTATCACCGAGCATGCACTATTGCATTAAGATCGGAATCTCTCTCTTATTATCTCAATTTATATAGATCACATTATTGACTGTAATTTAGTCGACTCTCATCTAACTCCATTCATAGAGTACATCTGCTCTCTTTGTTAAAGTGTTATTGTAAAGTATTGTGTAATACCTACTTCACCGCTTTGTATCTCTTACAATAGCTAAAAAGAAAACAGACGCGACTGTCAGTTGGTCGATCGACCGGGTCGATTTTTTTTTTGAATCGTCGTTTTTTGGCATAACTCGCATGTACACAAGATTTTCTTATTTATTATGGTTATGCCAAACCATACAGATTTCTTTGATTTTTCAAATCTTACGAGCGAGTGAGTGAGTGTGAGAGAGAGTAATGGTAGTAACAGTGCTAATGCTAATGGTAGTGCTAATGTTCATCATGTTAGCGATATGTATCGTATCTACACACAAACTGTAATTGACTGAGTGAAAAAAACGTATTGTAATCAGTTATCTTAATCAAAGTCGTGCACTTTGGATTAGTAAACAAGTCCATTTTAGAATACTTAATTAGGTGATTTAGTCATTTTGCTAGAATGTAAGTGTGTGCATTGCAATTGGACAATAATGTGTGTTCCGTATCACTGTATGATGTACCTGAATTAAAATTATTATAAGCTAAAGTTGAATGATGTGAGCCAGTACATCTGCAATTCCAATACAACAACAAAACCATTTTACAAAGTTACACCAAACCAGACAGGCAAAAATTTGTCAATTCCTGACTTTCCGTACAAACATTCTTTGTTTAGTTAATGAAGCATAATAATCCAACAATGATTGTTGTATATTTACACGTAGTGATTTCAATGGGATGATTTTAAACCAATACAACACCTTTGACCTACAAATTTTGATCCAACATCATTTACACTCTGATTCATCATGTATCAACACCATAGCGTACAACTTATCGTGGTCATATTGTTATTTAAATGTTAAACACTCAACAAGCAACATCATACTAACAATTTTTTGCTTTGTGAGTTTATTTTATTCTCTTTTTCTTTCCTCCCTTCCTTCCGTATACAGTTGCTTTTACTTTTTAATATTAAAAAATGTCCGCTGTTGCAACCACTTCACCAAATTCCGCTTCATTAGTTAACGCTAAATGGGATATCGTCATTTCTAATGCTATTGTGAAATCAGGTTTAGGTTTTGGAGCTGGTGTCTTGGCTTCTGTTTTGGTGTTTAAAAGAAGAGCTTTCCCAGTTTGGTTAGGTCTAGGTTTCGGTTTAGGTAGAGCTTATTCCGAAGGTGATTCAATTTTCAGAGAATCAGGTCTAAGAGAAGTCAAAGCATAATTGAAATGAAAAAATTAAAAATAATAGATTAAAAAAATCAAATATTAAAGATTGTGTTTACATTGTGAGTTTTTTCTCCCTTTTTTTACAATCTATTCGCTTTATTAATTTTATCCTTTTTTTTTTGCCATTTGTCATTTGTCTTTTGCTTTCTCTTTGTTTTCTTCTTCTTCTTTCCCCATGATACACGATACACGGGATTGCACTCATTGAACCTTTAAACGCGTGTGGGTTTTATGTGTTTACTGGTTTAAAACCACTCATGTCTTTGTACAAAAGTTTTCCATATCAAATTATTTATTTATTTTGATTCAATCATATTCTATATTCTATTATTCTTTTGGTATTAGAAACTCTGTTTGTATTAGTAAGGAACATTTTGAGTGTGTTGTTCGCTGTTCCGTCATTAGCACTCACATGAGTAAACTCTGTAGTTTAGCATAGTCTGTGGTTTTGACTTCTACTTCTGGTGTGTACCATACCACAGAACGCTGTTCTCGCGCGCTGTTTGACCAAGTCAGAAAAATATCTTTTACAAGTCATAGCAGGAGTCTTCACTACTGGAGTCATCACCACATGTTATAACGGTATGACATCAATTTCCTGACATGGTATGTACATCTTGTTCGAAAAGACATGAGAGAGACTAAACAAGCACTAAGTAAGTGAAATTAACAAGGAAATGACTCTTTTCTATTTCAGTAAGGTGATACACTTTACAATTTCTTAGCATCAACATCACTTGTGTCTTACTGGTGAATAACTCTTCTGCTGAACTGTTTTTTGCAAATTCTTCCAAAGGTTTAGTAGTAAACTAAGTTGTTATTTACAATTCTGTGAAAAGTATTTGTCTGATTCTTGCTCAGCAGTTGAAGGTGAAAAACTAAAAAAGAGTCATGATAATAGTATTGACTTATTGATGTTGTTCAATTTGGTGTAAAATCAAACATGAACAAGATATCCCATCGTCAAGATAAACTTCAGAACCCAAAATCCACTGTCTATTTTTAAAGTACAAAGTAAGTGAAAAAATGATATAGTTATATGTACTAAACGTCAACTTGCTGCTAGTTATATTGTAACGTTGCTTTTTACCAAATATAATACCTTAAAAGTGTTATGGGCACCAAAAGGACCCTACATATATCACTTCCTAATTACACATGCGTAAAGACTAAACTTAACAACAGTCAAGCAGCTCGAGGAACTAAAAAACAAACAATCTTTGTTTCTTTCTTTTTATTTTCTCTGTGTTTTTTTCCGGGGTCAACTTTGAAGTCAGATCTGCGTATGCAGAGTAAGAGAATAATGACTTTCCCTTGCTTGACCGAGTCATACAAGTCACTTTTTAACGAGACTCCACCGAAAAATCCCAAACGGGTCAAACGGTTTTTCTATTGAAGTCACATTGCTTACCTAATTTAAGCTGACTTGCACAACTATTTACGCACTAAAATTTGACTTCAACTTTAAGGGTCATGAAGAAGTCAAATTTTTTAACTCTTGTATAGAGGTGCGAGGTGTACACACGTTTAAAATTTGACTCTACATACATGTATATGTAAGGATTCTTTCAAAAGTGCGTTTTATCAGTTATTTTATACATTCTTGGTATCAAACTAACCGAAATTATCAACTTTTTATCAATTTTCTTATCTAAATGACAAAATTCAATCATTTGAATATTCAAATCATTTAAATTTGTTATTTAAGTTCATTTAAACTCAAATTATTCAATACGGACATTCTCAATCCAACTCGCAATTCCAGAAACGAATTAGTCATAATTTCACAACCAATGAAAATTAGCCAAATACTTGTGCCACGGAACAGAAAAAAAAAAAAAAAACACACAAGAAAATTTTCCTCCACCAAAAAGAGAAATTTCGTACTTTTTCCATTTTAATTGAGTTGCGCACGACAACGATTATTAGTAATTCGTATATTTAGTGTTATCAGAATCAACCTTTGGATATCTATTAATTGATGTGTTTTCTCTTAGATGTTGCCGATAATCAACTGTAAATATAACTGGTAAGTAAATAACTACAACTGTTATTTTTTTACCCACTCATTACAACTTGCAATTGCACTTCATTACTCCCAACACAACCAAGAAACAAAAAAAAGGTCGAGTCTGGTGGGCGTCGCCTCTCGGAATAATGTGCATATACGGTTAAAAGCCGCAATCATTTTTTAAACGCACTTGAGTTTTTTTTTACTTGTCTTTTGCCTTGTCTTGCATATTGTATTTTTCAGTCACAGAGCCTAAGCTAACATGTTAACAACTTGTCTTGCTGAAACTGTATTCAACTCACTTAGTATATAAGTATTGATAAGTTGCCTAAAAGTTACAAAACTTGAAACTTGAGTCAAATTATTCAACAATTTTATTTTTCTTCTTAAGACAAAAACTTTAAACAAGCTTTCTCAGTTAAGAAACAAAAAAAAAAAAGTCTATTAAAAGATGACTCAAGATATTTTATACCCTTGTCATAATGAATTTAGAAGTGATACTTTCACTGTTCCAACACAATCTATGATCAACTCCATCACCCAATGTTCTGTTGGTGATTCAGTTTACAAAGAAGATCAGGATACTTTGGACTTGGAGGCAAAAGTTGCTAAACTTGCTGGTAAAGAAGCAGGTTTGTTCTGTTGTTCAGGTACCATGTCAAATCAAATTGGTCTAAGAGCACATTTATTCCAACCACCACACCGTATCTTGTGTGATTATAGAGGACATGTTTATGCTCATGAAGCTGGTGGATTAGCTACTTTATCTCAAGCTATGGTTACTCCTGTTATCCCATCAAACGGTCTTTATCTAACATTAGAAGATATCGTTGATAATTTCATTGCAGATGATGGTGACATTCATATGGCACCAACTAAAGTTGTCTCTTTAGAAAACACAATTCATGGTATTATCATGCCTATTGAAGAAATTGAAAGAATTTCTTTATGGTGTAAAGAAAATGATGTTAGATTACATTTAGACGGTGCAAGATTATGGAACGCTTCATCTGCTACAGGTATCTCTATTGAAGAATATTGCTCTCATTTTGATTCTGTTTCATTATGTTTATCTAAATCTTTAGCAGCTCCAGTTGGTTCTATTTTAGTTGGTGAAAAGAAATTTATTGAAAAATCAAATCATTTTAAAAAACAAAATGGTGGTGGTATAAGGCAGTCTGGTATGCTTGCTAGAATGGCTTCAATCGCTATTGATGAAAATTTCCCAAGATTAAAAGAAGGTCAAGCTTTTGCTAAAGATTTCGGTAATTTCTGTCAAGAACATGGTATCGCATTGGAAGCTCCAGTTGATACAAATTTTGTCTTTTTAGATCCTAAAAAAGTTAAAATAAATCCAACAGTGTTGGATGAAATTGCTAAAAAAAATGATGTTAAAGTTATGGGTTACAGATTTGCATTCCATTTCCAAAATTCTTCAATTGCTGTTGAAAACTTGAAAAAGACAATTTTAGAAGCTTATCAACATTCTCTTGAACATCCATACATTTCAAAAGGTGCTATACGGCTTTACAGATCATCATCAAATAGTTCAGATTCTACCGTTGTCAATGATAATGACAAGGTTAAGAAAATTTAATGATGGTGTGGTTTTTTGGTTTGTTTAAAATGGTGGTTATTTTATTTTATTTTATTAATTAATGGTTTATATCGCGGCGAGTTCACTAATGTTTATATTTTTTTTTCCAACTATCCGATTAGTTGAAGGTTATCTTTAATGATAACATGAAAGAGTCTTAGTTACTTTTTTACCGAGGGAGTTCGAATAACTCTTTACGTGGGTTTGTTCCCAACCTTTCTTTTTTGTTTTTTTTAGACTTTTCTTTGATTAGTCTTTTATCTATATCTTAATATATCAAAGAGATGGGTTCAAATTATACTAAAAGAGTAATTACAGTATCAGATTAGCTCGTAATCAAACAAATAGACAGCGTTTCTTTGTAAGAGTTACCTTGTGTAAATGGTGTACGGATGTCATTGTGTAAATTATTTACAAGACAATAGAAATTTCAAAACAGAGCCATCGGTTGACATTTTTCGCTTGGATTCTTTTTGTTTGGAGATGTTTGATAAATAATTTGACTAACCTGTATTTGGAAATAATAAAGGTACAAAATGAACACAACCCTCTGTCTGCTTGTTTTATCTTGTTATTTGAATTCGGCGTTTTAACGATATTGAAATTAATTACTGTTTGATAACCAAAAATAGCTGTGGGCCTGCTGTTTTTTTGTCTTTTTTTTTGAAGAAAAACTTTTGGAAAACATTCCAGAAAGAAAAAAAAAAAAAGTTGAAAAACACACAGACACACTTTGTTTGATTGATTACTTATAGGTCCTGTATATATAAAAAGCACTCTGATAATCAACTGCATTGAAATCCCGCTATGCTATTTTCTGTCCTGATTGCTCTTTGGGGGCTGGTATGGTTATTTCATCGTTTCGTCTCACTTTTATCTGTTCCGTTGCAAAAATCCATAAAAGCTTTGAACGTATCTGTTCCTAATGTTCCATTGATCTCTGTTGATAAAGTGACACATTCAAGTTTGGTTGTTCACTGGGATTCTTCCTCTCAAGCCGATTTCTCTGAAGAAAATGAAAAAGATTCAACAGCTACAACAACTACAGATGGTCCACCAATCTTGGCAAACCCTTCTCCTAAGGCTATCAGTCATTACGTTCTATATGTGAATGGTATTCAAGCAGCTATCCTCGATGGATCCCAACACTCTTGTATATTGGAAGGCTTATTACCTGAACGTAATTATCAAGTTGATATAGTTTCTTTTAATATGCAAAATTTCAGATCGAAATCATCTTCAATTTACGTGAAAACTAGAATGTTACTAGGAAATGATAAATCTGCTCAACCTTTGGATCACCCTGATGAATTAATGAGAGTGTTGGTGCCAGATAGTGAAAAGGATACAATGACTGAGCATTCAACTTTTAAAAGATCTTCATCACTTGGTAAATCTACTAAAAATTCATCTACATCGGAACGTGATTTATCTTCAAGTAAGCAATCAGAGGAAAATAACAAGATTCCACCACATTTAATAACAGATATTGATGAGTTGAAATTTCAACTTGAAACAGGTTTAGATACAGCCAGAAGTTTAATCAAGACATTCAAAGATGCAAGTCAAGATTTTAAAGAAGAAGAAGAAAATTTGATTATAGCTAAAAATGAAGCCAAAGAAAGACGTAAATTTGAAGATATAAATAAGACAAGTTTAAGACAAGAGATTAAATTTTTAGAAGAAACAAGAATGAAATCTGAGAATAGAATTTCAATCGATGAAGGTAAATTGGCAACAAGATTGAAAAAAATAGAAGCAAAAGAAAAAGAAATGCAAAGTTGGAAAGAAACATTAGCTGAAAAGAAGCAGCAACAATTGCAAATGAAAGCTAATGAAGTTGAAGAGTTGAATAAAATTAAAAAAGATATCGAAACAACAAATAAAGATATTTTTCTTTTACAATCTGAAATTCACGATATTGAAGAAGATATAAAAGATGTCCTAGCAATTAGAAAGAAACTTGATAATAGTAAACAGCAAATCAGTACAGTGTTTGAAGGTATTAAAGCTGCAACTGATAAACAAACTGGATTGCTTAAACCTGAAGGACAACAATTATTCATCACTTTGATAAATTTGAAACCTGAATGGGAAGAAGAATTGAAATATGAATTAATGACTTTGGACGAACAAGCAGAATCTCAATGGAGAGCTGTACAACAAAAAGAATATTATAGATTTGAATTGCTCAAGAAACAGTTGGAAGATAATAAACGTCATGTTAGTACTTCAAATAGACCTACTTCCCAATACTCTTTAGATGATCGAGTGGTTAATGGTTACCTTAGACCATATGGGAATACCACTGTTGGAAACAACAGCAATTCCTCAGGCGGTATTATTTCTAATCAAAATCCAACATATCCAGTTGAATCAATCAGTAGTATGTTATCAACTGCAATGAGCAGGCATCAAGCTTCTTTGCAATACAACAATAACAATGGTAGTAGTAATAATGGCACCAGAATACCGAATGAAACCAATCTATCACTAAATCAAGATGTAGCAAACTTCCCATCCAGTCCCGGTGCCAACACATTATGGGGATCATCAAATAGTTTGAATCTGAAACTTGATACAAGTTCTATTAGAAATCATGGAGGTACTCAAAATGACTATGATCCAATATCTCCAAACGCCGACTTATTGCTACCACAAAACTTAATGGATGATCTAACCCGAAACTTCCATTTCGATTCTCAATCAGTGCAATTGAAAAATCATACTGCTCCTTACTTATCGTCATCATCACCTAGTTCGGGAGATTTTTACAACCAACTGTCATTATCACCAAGAGTTTCACATCTTGATGGACTATCAAACATCAGTTTACAAAATGATATTGGGAAAGTCGATTACTTGCAAGGCATTTCACAGTCACCTTCAAATCATAAAGTTGCTTCTTCTTCAGGCCCTCTAAATACATTAGATCAAAAATTCAACACTACTGGTGATCTGTTATCTACATTGGGCTCTCATAACTCTCAAGCGAATATGATCAATTCCAATCATACTTTGCAACCTTCTTCAGACGTTATGAGTAATAATTTCTTTGATTCTCCAATCAATCATAATTCTCAATCTTTGAAACTTCCAGCAAATAATGAAACCAATCAAAATATGCTTGAGTTTCCAGAAGATAATAACGTGCATGGACTCCTTTACAAGAAGAAAAGTATGTTTGATGTCTTTTCAGTTAAATCAAATGCGAGTAATTTGAGTGTTCCAAATTCACCAACGTTGGATGAAAATAGTAACCGTTCCAAGTTCTTCCACAACTCTACTAAAAAAAGAAACACTTCGTCTTCTCAATCGAATATAGATATTACCGATGCCGCAGTTGATTCAGTGGTGTTACAAACAGAATTTCCCGTCAGCGGTTTAGAATTTAATATGAATAGAGCCAGAAGTAATAGTTATGGGTCAAGTATTTGGAACACTAATAAAAGCAACAATGCCAATACCGTTGGTAGTTGGAACAATAGCGGTTTCAGTCTGTTGGCATCACCAGTTGTGAACTCTGTTACAACTCCACCAAGTCAGAAACAAACTTTATTCCCACTGATAAATACACCATCACCACCATCAATTAATGTAACTATGGATCTTTCAATGTCTCAAATTGATAATGTTCATCCATTATCTCATAGTGACAGCAGGCAAGTCCAAGACGATAGTGAAGACATTCCAGAACCATACACAGGAGAATCTCACAAGGAAACATCATCTAATGCTGCAACATCAGTTGCTAATTCTTCTATTCATACATTTGAAACTGACTATGAAAATCAATCACAGCCTTCTAGCTCACCATCTTTTTTCAGAAACAAATTCTTGAAATTTGGTGTTAGTCCTACAAAAATCAATGGAAAGCAAAATGAGAAATCCATTTTTTCATCTACATCAATTGATAATGAAGAACATAACTTGAATGTCAATGCTGATAATCATTCATCTGTTGCTCCATCTTCAAATACTAGTATATTAGGAGCAACTTTTGGTTCCAAATCTTCAAGATTTTTCAAACTGGGATCTCGGAGAACTTCAAACGCCACAGTTCATACTCAAAATTCAACCAACTCTACTGGATCTAATATTTCAGTTGAAAATAGCATTGCAAATACTTCAAATGGAGGAATATCAATGAATCTCAATAATCATGGATCTCACTCTAATAGTGAAACGGGAAATTCTGGTGTTTCTTCAGGTAACATCATTTCAAGAAGATTAAGTTTTGCTGCTTTCAAGAGAGGGGACAAGGATAAAGATAACAGAAGTGACAAGGTGATTATTGAAGAGCAAGCTGAAAGTGATGAAAAGGAAAAGTCTTAGGTGTTAAGGTACCAACAATTTGATTATAAACATAGCTAGCTGTCTTCTTAGTGTTTGATTGATGAGCTTTATTTTCTCTCTCTTTTTTTTTCTTTTTTTTCTTTTTTTTTTTTTTCATTCCTTTCTGTTTTTTTTTTGTATAAGATACATACATAAAATCACTATACTGAAAACTAAACTAAAAGAGCAATGTAATAAAATCATTCTTTTATATTATTATATATATTAAAAAGAAAAGTTCTAAACTACATGTGGGAACCAAATATGAGTCAAAAGATAGCCTCAATCTTGAATAATATTTAGTCAAAACTATCAACATCACTCCAATCAACTATAATCTCTTTGTGGATCTTGCCACTATCAGCATTTTTCATTATGAAAGGTTTTTCATCAGACCAATCATCATTAACGTCTTCAAACCCAACTTCAAACACTTTGTTATAAATTTTGTAAATACCTTCATCTTTCTTTGCTCTTTCTTCTTCTTGAGCCATCCATTCCATATGTTTCAAATCATCATTCGAAGGTTCATAAATATGCCAGATGACATAGTGAGGTAATCCCACAACTGAGAATCCAAGTCTTTTACATAATTTACCAAAAGCTTCTGTTTCGGCATGTTTTTCAAATGAAAAAGCAGGGAAATGTGCACCACTTCTAAACACTTTTGATTTTGCCAAGATTGAAACACCACCAATACCATCCAAAGCCATTTCAGTTTCTGGATCTCCATAAGGATCTCTCAGGTAAGCCAAATGAGGTCTCCAAGTGGCATATTCGGCATAACCTTCCACAATGACAGCGTCTTCATCAAGTGAAGTAGCTAATTGTAAACCACCATCACTTTCTTGCCATGAATTCAAATCGTACGGTTGTTGACTACCTAACCATTCAGGTAATGGTCTCCAGACATTTGGCACTATAACGTCTTTATCATGATGCATCAAATCTTCAATAATTGTTGGTGCTATTGTTTCAACATCCACATCTCTCCAGTAGACCCATGAATGGTATGGTTTAATAGCCACTGAAGATAGCCAATTTCTAGCTCTTGCCATAAGTTTTCTTCTAGGTCCTTGAGCGGCAAACCCGTGTCTATCACTAAAACCTTGTCCGATAACTTGACCAAAATCTTTTTCGTAAATTTCTATTATTCCAAAATGCATTTTTGGATCTGGATGATTCTGTAGTTGTTTCAAGTGATTCTCAAGTACACCCATAGTATCATCAGAAGAGTCTGACACTAAGAATGCCATATCTATTAAGTTATGAGGGTATGTCATGTTTTGCATATGACCAAAAAACATTGGTAAATGAGCAGCAGCATCTCTCAATGGAACACAAAACAAGACTCTTTCATTGTACTGCCATCCATTAGGCCTTCCTGTGTATTTTTTCAAATCATAATATAAAGTGTTTTGTGTTTCTGAAGGTTTGAACTTGGGTGTATATAGATGAAGTTCCTCACTCAATACTGGAGCAAACACTGTAAGTATTAGGTACGCAAGAGATATTAGAAACGAGAATAGTCCTAATACTATGTAACCCCATCTCAGTTTGTCGTTGTTGAACATTGGTGTAGAGTATAATGTGAATATTTATAAATACAAGCTTATCAAGCTCAAGTGGATGTTTTGAATGAAAACAAAAGTTAACTTGGGATGATTATTCCTTGTGTTGAATTAAAAAACACGATGTATTGAAGAAACTTAATGGTAAACACTCAGGTTTTCAGATCTTTGAAATCTCCTCTTTCTATATTGATGTTACTAACCACTAACAAAAGTATCGTATTCTAAACAAATTGTTTCAAAATAAGGCTCTACTATCAGATAATTCAGTGAACACGATTAAATCAATAATCAGTTGAGCGTACGATATTGGTCAATTAAAAATATAGTATCAATTATAAAGCTGTACAATTGCTGCCTCAACACAAATCCCACTTTCTCTTAAACTCTTGTATCGCTTCTCTAACTTATATGTACGATACTCCCAACTACAATGCCCTATTAAGCTTTGATCTACTTTCAAACATGTTGCAAATCACATTACTCTTACTCTTACTCAGATTTAGAAATGTTCAAATGTTCAAAACGGTGTTTATGTGAAAAAAAAAAAAAAACATGCTAAAAACGGTAACGGGAATGCTTATGTAACGTTGTGTGGCGCAAGTTTGTGGCGGTGGAGATGTTTCATATGCTAATGTGCGTGGCGGTGCATTTTATATCTATTTCTATTTCTTTATCTTTTTATCTTTATCTTTACAACTTTATCTTTACTGGCTATATGAAGAGCTCACTGGTGGACACCTTTCGTGACGATTTGCGTATTGGCGGCGGTGTCTTTTTAGCAGGTGAAAAGACGTTCCCGTATCTGTTTTGTAGTGGCATTCCAGGCTGACTTGGACTTTTCTTGAAACTATCGCTAGTACCACTACTATTTCTATTACTAATATCACCCGTACTATCGGTAGTACTGTTGGAGACGGTATCGGGAGTATCAGCGGTACTGAGTGCCGTCTCACTCACAGTCTTTGGTAATCTTCGTTTTGGACCCTTGGCTCTGCCTTTGGTCACATGAGTCAACTTCTGACCTTCTTTCTGAAGCACGGAGTCGTCCAATGTCTTTGACTTTCTAAGAATATTTGATGCGCCTTGTCTTTGTTGAGTATTATTTCCTTGAAAGTTGTGCAGTCCCCCTATTTTGTTAAAAAGATCTGGATTGGCCAATCCTGGAAGTGCAAATCCCATCGGATGGCTAACAGATGGAGCTGTTTGAGAGCGCTGCGCAGTTGAAGTTGCAGTTGCAATTCTATGACCTACAGTTGGCGTCTGTGTACTTGAATCTTTCAGATCGTCTGTAGTTTTGTTTTGTGTCGCCTTGGTTCGTTCTTGAGTCATGTTTAAAGTCAATTTATTGCGTAAATCATCTTTGAAACTCTCTGGTTTCTTTTTCGGTAGTGGAACAGCTTTTTTCAATGAAGTTAGTTTGACTATCGCTTCAGGCGTGTCATCTTCTTTTCTTGAAATAGGCACAGCTTTACTCAAACTAGACAGCTTCAAGAGCGCTTCAGGAGTACTAGAGACTTTTTTTGGAGGTGCAACAGGTTTGTTCAAAGTTGAAAGTTTGGATATAGCTTCTGGTACATCTTTGAGTCTTTCAGGTTTAGCTGGCGGTTTCTTGAGTATGTCTCTCTGTCTCAGAGCTTCAGGTTGGATGCCGGTGGTTGCAACTTTAGCCCCTGGCACCGTAGAAGCTGGGCTGGGCTTATTTGGAAAATTACTACCCAATGAAGATTTGATTTTCAAAAACTCCTCAAAGTTTGGATTCTCTTTCAAAGGTTTGGTTTTTCCCTTTGTAGCAAAATCGTCAATACTCACAGGTTTTAGTGGAACAATCGGCTTGGGTTTGTTGTTTTGGAATTGTTTAACTAAAGGTTCTTCGGCTGGGGTGTTTTTAGTCAGCGTCTGATTTTTCTCATTTATCGAATGCAGTTTTGGAATGTTGTCCGAGTTTGGCTTTCGTAATGGTGAACCAGAAAATTGCACAGATTGTGTATCTTTCATAGGCGATGTGTTCTTCACATCTTCTTGTCTTGTTTGATTACTTATCACTTTTGACTCACTGTAACCAGTTGGTGTTGGCTTGGCTTCCTTTGATACTATTTTAGAGTATCTGTTCTTGTCAATAGTAAAGTTGGATTTCATCACATCCTCATACTTTATTGGTGCCGGGGTCTTCAAGTTTCGTTCGGCAACATCAAACTGTGTGTTCAAGCCAATGGAGTTTGCCCAATTCTTCGTTGATTCCTTTTTCAACTCTATATTTCTACCTATATCTGCAGATGATTGAATATCTTTATCGAAAGCAACAGGGTGAGGGAGAACAATATCAGCTTTTTTGGAGTCTGAATTAATAGGCACGATATCAGACAAAGCTGTAGTCTTCTTTGGTACTAGTGGTGCTCTTTTTTTCTTTGGTGACTTTTCATACTGTAATCTCTTTTCCTCAACTTCTTTTTCTAACAACCTCAATCTTGAATCGTTCTCTTTCCTTCTCAAATTGTCCAGTTCTTTGAAATTACTCAGAAAAGCATCCACATCTGGATCTGAAACAGTAGTCATTTTAGACACGATTGTCCCTTCAAACACACAATGTTCAAATATGATAACAATATTTGAACCTCTAATAACAAGTTTTCAAAAAGATTTTGTGCAGTGAACATTGGCGTCCAACTTCATTCATTGTTTAACATGTCATTTAGCATCCATTTTAGTCAAAAAGACAACCACTTCTTCTCTCTGTTGATGTTACGTACCAAAAGTGAAATTTTACACAGCCCTGTTAAAGATTAGTTTTTTAAAAGGTAAAATCTAGTGTAGAGGTGTAATATGTGTGTAGTTATAGTGCTATATGATTATAGGATAGGCAGGGAGCTGCTTGACACCAGAGACTGTTATTTATAACACACTTTATGTTGGGTATGTTGCAAGAGACATTATATTTGAAGTCATTTTATCGTTGTACAAAATCTACCCGAAAGAAGTAAAAAAAAAACAAAAATGGGTAGTAAAATCTAGTTGCTGGGATCGATATAACTTAATCTCGGTAAAAGAAAGTGATAGAAACAATTCAAAACCCAGATTTGCTGTAATTTGGGTGGTTTTACCGCTGAGTGATCTTTTTGACCATTAAAAGTGATTGAGACCACCTTTCATTATTGCATAACAATTACAATTGATCAAGATAATGGAATACGGTGAGTCAGATTGATTTAGTGCCAAGATCAACAAATCAACAATGTTTTAACCTTAATGGTCTTATCTTGGTACGATAGTTTTTTTTGATCTCAAATTGAACAACTCTCAAGTATAGTGTGGAAACTCCTATTGTATCCTTTACGCGCCAGACAATTGAATTCCGATAATTGTACCCCTACTCGAAGTTTTACCAAAATGTGTGGTTCTCAATGATTCAAAGGGTACTTGTTAACTTGAAAAGCACATTCAATAGTAAACTGAGCGCATTGTGGGGGGGGGGGGGGGGGGGGGGGGGGGTTGTAAGCTACTTTACAACCGCTCAAAAGTCAAATTAGCTTTCCAGCGCTTTTTAAGCAATTCAACACCTTTACTTGTATTGAAGGTGTACTTGACTTCAATGCCCCTACAAACGACAAGAATGCAATAAAACAGGTTGCATTACTGAGAAACTATCACTTGATGATATTGTGATCTTTATAGTTCTTGCCCCTAGAATAGTGTGAAATTCCACTAGTCTTTCTTGTTTCAAATTCTTGAGCCTTGTCTCTCTCTACCCCTTGATGGACCAATTCATGATTTAACTCACTTTCTCTTACAATTAACAATTAATCGTATCAACCGTTCTATTATCATCGACCTTTACTCATTTTTTTTTGATTCGAGTTTCTGCATCATCAACTTACGCTACAAATGTATTATTGTATTCAATTAACCCAATCTTAAATCATCGTCTTGTTCATTTGCCATATAATATTATCTTGTTGAAAATTGTAGCATTTAATTCATCTGATTACAAGTATGATGATATCATATCTTCAAGATGATTTTTTACTTGTGGTATTTAATATCCCACATTTTTAGTAAGATTAACTAGAACTATTGAAAGAATATTTTCAAAAAGCTCTTCAAGTCTTTAAAGCTAGAATTGATTAAAAGATTTTGTAAACACATTGTACACCGATTAATTTAGTCAAAATTATTATTTTAAAAGTACAACTTTTGCAACGTGTATTCAAGACTTGTTAAAAAACAAAGAAAAGCACTAGCTCTGAATTACAACTATGCAAAACTACATCAACGTATAGGTAAGTTAGTGTCCAAGTATAACAGTATGTCGGAACCCGGTTCAAATTCCAGGTACCGGCGGCGCTAATCTGCAGAATTACCTATATCAGGATCTGCTCGAGCCGCTACTGATTGTATTTAAAGATGTTACAAGGTGTTGATCAGCGTTGTATGAATAATAAAGTTGAACCAAACAAACCGACGTTAACTTTCTTTACTTTATTTTTCCATCACTTTACACTTGGCTCTCTTAAGAGACAAAGGGGAGCTTTCACTATTTCACATTATATAATATAGAATACTATAACTTATCTCAACTTAGAAGGTATTGTAATCTTAATCCAATTACAATATTTAGTCACTGTTGTTAAAAATAAACAATCTTTATAACCAATAACATCTTAACCGTAAGTAGACAATCTATTTATTTAAAGGTAGAGAATAGGTAACCACTATGCTTGGTTAGTATCATCCATGATTGGAAGGATGATATGGTTACTGACTTGGGCACCGTATGTCCACATTGGTCATAAAACATCCCATTGATTCTGACAAAAACTGAGAAAACTTAAATATTTGTTTAGTAAATTAATAGCGTCAATCAGGTGTACTTGTAGCTGTGTATTAAACGTTATTTGCTTGATGCTTCTGTGCCTTTTTAATTAATACGTTGTTGCCAATCAATAAATATCGTCAATATAAGTAGTTAGATTGGCTACTAGTCGAAAGAGAAAATAGGTGCAAAATGCAAAACACGAGCTGTTGTCTCAATTTAGAACTTTTTTTAAAAAGTTTCTCACAATTAACACAAAAAAACAGTGATTTTTACAGGATAAAGTACAAACTAATTGATGATTATAAAACTTGATATATTCAAAATGATATTTAAGTAGTAATTAACATCATTTCTTCTTATTTAACCAACTTATGACCCAATCAACAACAAACAAGTAAAACAAAAACGTTTGTTTTTATAAGACTGATTTTTAACACAGTATTTTAAGCTAGGCAAAATTTTATAGTAATTAAGGCTTAATGGTCTAGTGGTATGATTCCTGCTTTGGGTGCAGGAGGTCCTGGGTTCAATTCCCAGTTGAGCCCCTTTATTTTTTAAATATCAGTCAGTAATTGAATGTTTTAAATTTTTTTGCTTTTGCTTTTGCTAAATTTGGAAACTTTTAAAAATTTAGTATGGAACAACTAGACTTATAAGAAATGTTCCATTTTTTTGAAAAATAAAGCTGTATTACGTTGTGATCACGTATATTTTATTCACAATTTCCTTTGTGTTCTTATAAAAACGTCTTTTGAAAAGGTGAAAAACTGAAAATTGAGAAAAAAAATTAAAGACCGCGTGCGACATATTTCATGCAAGGGAAGAAAGAAATAATTATAGAACTGAAAAGATACGTTTGGTTAAATTTGTATTGCAAGACAGTCTAGCAGTCTATGATAGATTGAATTTAACTTAAACTAATGAAGAATAAACCATAATTTGTGTATTAAGAACTGATTATAGAGTTTAATCAAGGTTTCACTTTTTCAATTTTTTCTTTAGCAACTGTTTCTTTACGCCGTTCGGAGTCAATCATCAACGAACATTTGCATACTTGTTTTAATTCATTTGACAGTCTAAAATTTTTACAAGTTAGTTGAAGTGACTAAAAAGATTTGCATTGAGTAGTATCTTTCTATTGCTGGCATATCAGAACTATTACTACAAGAACAAGTCTACAAATAACACCAATTAACGATAATTCAAATAATATCACGCACAACCTTGAAACATGCTAAATCTCGATAAAATAATTGAAGACGTGAAAAATTGCCAGATCATACCCGAGAATGATATTCAGCAACTGTGTTTCTTAGCACAAGACTTGTTAATCCAAGAATCAAACATACAGTTGATAGACACGCCGATAACAATCTGTGGTGATATCCATGGGCAATTACATGACTTGCTAAGATTATTCAAAATAGCACATTATCCACCAGAGACAAAGTATTTGTTTCTAGGAGATTTTGTGGATAGAGGTTTTTATTCACTTGAGACCTTTTTGCTACTTTTATGTTACAAGATACGATACCCTGACAGAGTATACTTAATAAGAGGTAACCATGAATCTCGTCAAATTACATCTGTGTATGGATTTTATGATGAATGCTTGAGAAAATACGGGTCAGCAAATGTCTGGAGGTACTGCTGTGACGTTTTTGATTACTTGGCTTTAGGTGCATATATCCAATCGTCTGGTGGGAATCAAGATGGCGTTTTCTGTGTTCACGGTGGCCTAAGTCCTGCAATTGAAACAATTGATGAGATCAGATTAATTGACAGAAATCAAGAAGTGCCCCATGATGGGTCAATGTGTGATTTATTATGGTCAGATCCGGAAGAAAACATCCCTGCATGGGCAGTGTCACCAAGAGGAGCAGGATATTTGTTTGGTTACGGAGAGACTGAAAGATTTCTATTTAAGAATAATTTAAGCTTGATCGCTAGAGCCCATCAATTGGTAATGGAAGGGTATAAAGAGTTGTTTGATGGTGGACTTGTCACAGTTTGGTCGGCGCCTAATTATTGTTATAGATGTGGTAATGTTGCTGCTGTTCTTACTTTGGATGATCAACTGAATAGAAACTATACGGTTTTTGACAGTTTGATACAAGATGGACCTGAAGTACCATCAAAGAAACCTGTTGCAGACTACTTCTTGTGAGTTACGACGTGATAACTTTTTAACGATTTCTAATGATTATAATGATTTATTCTGTTTTTTTTTCCCCCGATTCTGTATAGTATAAATTAATTCTACACACAAAAAAATTAAAGAGTGCATTAAAAGCAAAGATAACGGAAAATTAGGGAAATATATAAATATGAATTTTTTAATCGACTAAACAGTGGCAGTGGAGTAAAATGGGTAATCAATATAACCTTTTGGATCTAAATGACTGTAGAAAGTTGCACGATCATACTTGTTTAAAGGTAAGTCGTTTTTCAATCTGTATGGTAAGTCTGGGTTACTTATGAATAATCTACCAAAGACAAGACCGTCAATGTTCATATCCTGGAGCGCGTTTTTGAAATTTTGTGCATTCCAACTACCAGCTGAAAAGACTGGAGTGGTTGGTAAGACTGTTTTCAGTATTTTGACCGTATTTGCAGCAACTTCATTCTCCTGAGTGATTTTGTTTTCTGCATCTTTTTCCCTTCCACCATTACTGTCACTTCTGGCCTCGATTATATGAACATATGCCAAATTTCTCTTTTCCAATTCTTTACAGAAATAAGTATAGTGAGAGATTGGGTCACTATCACTCATATCTTGGAATTTATCCCAAGGACTGATTCTGAAACCGACTTTTTTAGAAGAACCTATTTTTTCAATGATGGCATCTAAGACACGTAGTGGGAATCTAGCTCTATTTTCAATAGATCCACCATATTGGTCAGTTCTCGTGTTAACACCGTCTCTGAGAAATTCATCAATCAAGTAACCGTTTGCACCATGAATTTCAATACCATCACAACCGGCAAGGTGCACTGCATTGTAAGCAGCATTAGCAAAATCTTGCACAACATTGTCCATATCCTGTTCGTCCATTGCCTTTGGTGTGACGAATTCCAAGTCTGGCTCAGAGTAAGATAATGGTGATCCTGTTAATTTAGTAGCAGTACTACATAAAGGTGGTTGACCTTCATTAAACTGTGGAAGACCAGATCTACCAAAATGGTTGATTTGCATGAATAAGAACCCTTTCTTTTCATGAACAACTTTAACGACTTTTTTCCAACCTTCGATTGATTCGGGTAAATCTATTCTTGGGTTATGTGGGTGAACACCACATGTTGGTGAGATACTTGTAGCCTCTGTGATCAACAATCCACCTTCAGTGGCTCTTTGTGTGTAATATTCCTCCATGAGCTCACCTGGAACAAACTCTGGAGCTCTGTATCTTGTTAATGGAGCCAAAATGACTCTGTGTTTGAGCTCAATGTCTCCCACCTTTAATGGAGTGAATAATTTATCTTGAGATGACATGTTTGGCAAGTTTTTGTTTTATTCGACAGATATCCAAAAAACAAACAGAAAAGACTTGACTTTAAGTTTCACTAATTTATCTTCAATAAAGACCAAAGCAGAAAAGGAGTGAAAATAAATAGCTTTACAAAGGATATATTGATTAATAGACAGTTTAGTAGCTAGCTCATGAGCTATACATTTCTACAAGAAGACATTGTCCATATCAACTATTCCAACCACAAAGAGTTGTATCAAGAGCAAAAGCAACAGAATTCAGGCAAAGAAGCATCACAATCACTAGCATACTATCTATCCAACTATCAAGAGTACCTGAGATCCAGATGAGATGCTCTCACCACAGACACAGCCTGGCAGTTTGCGAGATCTCTGATTTTTTTTTTCTTGGTATCTGTAAAGCGGCGCCACTAGGTTGGGATAACGAGCCGCTTATAAGCCCAATTTGGAAGAATCAACAGAGGGAACTTCCGCCGCTTAATACTTATGCATCAGAGCAGTTGAAACAGTTGAGTATTTACGAGCTCTCTCTTTAATGTTCGGAAAGGCCACCACATACATAGTTACACATGAGCGTATTTTTCCGAGAGACTCGTTGTACCCTAGTCTCTACGATTAATGCGTAGCTGATTATGCTATACGCACAATAGGGATAGAGATAGAACAAGGCACAACTATCAGAGTAAGAAAGAAAAGAGAAGAGAGAAAAGAGACCGCCCCCTATGTGTACCGTATATATTGTGAGTCATGTGGAAAAAATGTAAAGACGGATGAAGCGACAAAGTTTACCGCCTTGCCAGACCCACGAGATGGACTAGTAAAAAAATACTGCAGCCAACCTCAGCCGGATAAATCAACCGGCTGCTCACCACAATTTCTTTTTTCTTAGTGTTTTAACTGTTGTAGTTTTTTATCTTACTTGTTAGTCCCATCTTGTCCCAGTCAATAGCTGGGAAATAGTACTATAAAATCACACAAAATATAACAAACTATATAGCTTTGTTCGACTCAATCGAGACCAATCCCTTGCAAAAGCCGTTGTAAACGAGTAGTCCCACCACACCGCCCTGCACTGCCCTTTAGTTAAATACGCAAGCACACACACAAACTTAATTAATATACGATACGATAAGAAATATTAAAACAAGAGCCTCACAGCCTATTAAGTTTACAAGATTTGAGCGGATATGCCGCAATAAAAGTTTTTTAACACTATATACTTTTTATATGCATGCAATGCAATATAATAATTAGTACATGTACAAGCGGCGGTTCCCTATCTTGTCTACACGCTATATAGATAACAACGAGAATGTACAATTCGAGTAAGAAAAAGTGGAAGAACCTTGAAATCTATCGAGACATCTGGACGGATGATGCACAGTTTTACAGTGTAGATTCATTTACTAATTTATTCATTCCACTTGAGATTGATTTACTGCGTTTTTGTTCCTGTTTGTATCTTATTCTTCTCTCTTGGTTCCACTAATTGTATTTGTTTTGTACAATGTACATTAACTTTTTGAAGCAAGGGGTTTCGGGGGTTGAGTGGATGAGTCGATGGATGGATGGATAACCCGTTCAATATCAACAACTTTCTTTCATTCTTTCTTTTTTTACTTTTATTTCTTATTCTTTGATCTCTATTAACTCTCTTTTTCATTTCCTTCTTGTTGTTTGTTTAATTCTGCATATTAGTTTATCCAGTGGGACGGGGTGTACTGACTTTCCCTTTCTATTTTATCTTTCTCTATCAACTAATTCTTTGTGTCCGTGCTACTATATCTTTTATGGGTCTTGTATTGAACACAACATACTAATTATTATTGTTATTGCTACTTCTATTGTTATAATCATTTGACGGAAGCTTTGCTCGTGATTTTGCTGTTGCTTTATTGTTCAAAGTGGTACATTTTTTTTTTTATTTCTCTTGTCTCTCTAGTTGATAAACAGAGTCAATTTGCTAGTTATCTATCTGTCTATCACGCAGTCTATCTATCTATCTGCCTATCTATCATTCAATCAGTCAATCTAAGTTGCAGCTCAATAGTATTATATCCTTAAGATTGTTTTGTTAGCTATAGCCATCGTATCAACTCATCCTTCCATCTCTATCTCATTATCTTTCTGTTGCAGTTTTCTTTTTGTTTCCCAAGTTTCAGTTACATTTTCGATATCATATCATTTCTGTGATTGTATCGATCTCATCCATTCTATTCTCATCTGTCAAAAAAAAAAGAAATTAAAATCACATCACATTTTTATCTATTTCTATCATCATATATATATAACACATAATTTCCATTTTAATCATTTTATTAATCTTACCACTTGATTATATCAAAAAAAAAAAGTTTAAGATATTCTTTCAAATCATTATTATAATAATAATATTATCTGGATAGTATTAATTATAACAATTTTACTTTTTATACTATATCTTACTCGAGAATAACTTGACAAAAAAATAGATTTTACACAGAATTATTTTTTTCTATTCTATATCATAATTCTCAAATCTCCTGTTTGATAGCTATAAAAATTTCATATTTTAAAAAAAAAAATGGAAACGTTAAAGAAGTTTGATAACTTTGTTTCCGTGAAGGACAACTATGATGGTTTCGAAGGTGACGAGGAAAAATACAAAATTGTTTCAAATAGAGATACTCTACCAACTCCAGAAAGTCAAAGAACCTGGAAACTTTATAATTATATTGCTATTTGGTGGCAATCAGCTTTCAATGTTAATGAATGGAACACAGGTGCCAGTTTGATCAAGACCACCGGTTTACCACACGGTCAAGTTATTGGTGCTGCTATTATTGCCATTTTTGTCTCTTGTGGTTTCACAGTGGCTAATGCTAGAGGTGGTGGTTCTTATCATGTTGGTTTCCCAACTTTGGCAAGATCTGCTTACGGTGTTCGTATGGGTTTCTTCTTTGTCTTTGTTAGATTGTTTGTTGCTCAAATTTGGTTCGGTGTCCAAACTTATTACGGTGCCATGTGTTTGGATGTTGCTTTCAGATGTATTTTTGGTCACAAATGGACAGACATTGAAAATAAATTACCATTATCAGCAGATATTAGTACTAGATTGATTCTTTCCTTCTTTATCTACTGGTTGATTCAATTACCTTTGATGTGGTGTCACCCAAGACAAATTAGACATTTCTTCTCTGTTAAAGCTGTTATTATGCCTCTTGCATCATTAGGTTTATTCTTATTCTGTGTTATTAAAGGTAAAGGTCCAGGTGATTGGAGTATTGGTGTTGAATTAGTTCAAACTCAAACAACCGGTAATGCTTGGATGAATGTTATGAATACCGTTTTTGGTACTTTGTCTCCAATGATTATTAATCAACCTGATATTGCAAGATACGCTAAAAGAACAAAAGATGTTGCTATTCCACAAGCTATTGGTTTCATTCCAGCTAAAGTTATTGTCTTGATCTTTGGTATGGTTAGTTCCTGTTCTATTTACAGAGTTTATGGTGTTGTTTACTGGAACATGTGGGACTTATTAAACGCAATCTTAGATCATGAATGGAGTGCTGGTGCAAGAACTGGTGTTTTCTTTGTTGCTACTGCTTTTGCTGTTGGTACCGCTGGTACTAACATTTTCGCAAACTCAATTCCATTTGCTGCTGATTTATGTGGTCTGTTACCAAAATATTTCACCATTATTAGAGGTCAAATCTTGAGTGGTTTATTATGTTGGGCAATTGTTCCTTGGAAATTCTTGAGTAATGCTGTTAAATTTATCACTTTCTTAGGTTCTTACTCAATTTTCGTTGGTCCTTTATTAGGTGGTTTATTGGCAGATTATTACGTTGTTAAAAGAGGTAACTTACATCTTCCATCTTTATACACTTACAATCCAAAAGGTGCATACTATTACTGGAAAGGTTGTAACATTTGGGGTACTATTGGTTGGTGTTTATCTCCAATCATGGCCATTCCTGGTTTATACAGAGCTTACTATCCTGATACTTTAAGTCAACCTGCTAGTGATATTTACAATTCTGGTTGGTTATACACTACTCTTGCCGGTTTTGCCTTCCACTGTATTGGTTCTTTCATTTTCAAACCAACTTTGTACCCAGCAAGCCATGCTGATACTCCAACATCATGGGAATATATGGTTCAAACAAATGGTTTCTTTGAAGATGATGCTCCAATTCATGGTGTCGGTTACCCAGGTTCTGTTGAATTTGTGTTTGAAGAAAGTTCAAAGAACAGTGATGATGATGAAAAATTAAAAGTCGTCACTAGTATTAGATCCTCTGGTGGATTACACATGTAAGTGCCGGTTTGTTTGAAAAAACTTCAGGTTTATATCTTTCTTTTTTAATTCGTACAGTATTTTTTTTTTTCTCTTCTTGCTTTTTATTTGCAATTCTATTTTATTTCCTTTTAACTACTTTTATCTTTTTTTAACTATTTTACTTCAACTTTTTAAACTTGAGTTCTTTCTATATTTCTATTTAATAATTTTTTCGAGTATTTGTTAACTTGTTTTACCGTTGTAAAGATTAGTTTAGCTTGTAACAGAACCTGTTAAACTTGAGATGTGAATAAATTATAACATAAACGCGGTTACTATCTAAAATAGTTCTATAAAGATACAAAATTGAGAAAATAAACGTACTATTATTCTCTTTTAAATGTGCTTTGAAAATGCATTTTTTGAAATTGTTCCTTTCAAACAACTGTACCGTTCTCAACACTTACAAATTTGCTTTCTAACTAATTAGTCAGATTTAATCTCTCTATGAGATACACGAGACTGCTGTAGCTTGAGCTCATGCTCGTCTTTTGACTCTTCAACAGTGATTCCAAAACTTTCACCTTCCTTACCTTCTTGAGTTTCTGTTTCTGTGCTTTCGTCGGTAGGCGTCTTATTCAGTGAAAGCTCCTCCTTTGTACCGTCTCTGCTTGCTATTGATATTAAAAACATAATAAATGATAAAACTGTCAATATGATCATGATGATCTTGTATGTGTTTTTATAAGCAATCATCACTGGTATTTTATACGATGGATCCAAATGTTTCATAGCACTTGGTGTTTGCAAAATTTGTGTGACCAAATCTGGATCATCAGTAATAATTTTCTTTAATTTAGAATGGAAAACATTGTTGAATATTAACCCACTGGCAACTAAACCAACAGCACCACCAAAACAACGGAAAAAGTTTCTTAGACCGGTAACGACAGATCTATCAGCTGTATCTGAGTGAGATAGTAAGCATAAAAGCGTAGGTTGGAAAGTAAATCCTATACCTAAACCTTGAATGAGATTTGAGCAAATTAAAAGTCCCAAGTTTGAATGCAAATCAAACATGATTTTCAATCCAACACCCAAAGTCCACATTGCGCCACCAAACCACAAACATTTAACATATTCACCAGTATGTGAGTTTATATAACCTGAGGCAACACCAAAAATACTACTTGAACAAGTTGCTGGAAGTTGAATAACACCGGCAATAATAGGCGACCAACCTCTCAAATTTTGTAAGTATAATGGGTAGTAATAAATATCAACAAAATAAGCCCAACCCATCATAAAACACATACCAAACAAAAGACTTCTATGAATATTTGCAAAAAGACGTAATGGAATCATAGGTATCTTGGCGAGTTTTAGCTCTGAGTAGAAAAACACAATTGAAGCAACACCACTCACGCAAATCAATGATATGAAGATGGCCGAATCCCAGTCCCAAGAGACTCCTCCACCAGAAATAGCCACCAAGAATAAAATGGTACACACCATACCAGATGCAAAACCATACCAATCAATAATTTTCAATTTGCCTCTCAAAGAACCAGTGACTGGTTTCAAAGGAACGTAAAATATAACCAAAAGACTACAAAAAACAGCAACTGGACAAGTGACCCAAAATGTCCACTTCCAACTAGCCTTTTCAGTTAAAATACCACCTAATAAAGGACCTAACCCATTTCCTAAAGCTGTTGAAATTGCCACAAATCCAAAATACTTACCTCTTTCTCTTGTGGTTAAAAGATCAGAAAAAGTGATCATGACTAAACAGTTTATTCCACCACCACCAAGACCACTTATTGCTCTAAAGACAAATAGCATGATGGGATCTTGTGAGAATCCACTAACTAGATTCCCTAAAAACAAGCAAAAAATGGAAAACAAAAACACTTGTTTTCTTCCAAAAACATCCGACACTCTACCATACAGTAATTGGAAATTTGTATTACTGATCAAGTAACTAGTACCCACCCAACTTGAAATTACATTTGTATCATTAAAGACTTTACCTATAGTTGGTATTGCTGTTGTGGTTGCAGTTTGATCAAAAAACGAGACAAATAACGAAGCTGTTAAGCATCCCAAAGTGATGAAAAGAGTCTTCCGAGGCAGTCTTTGTGACTGGTCTTGCAACTCTGCTGTTGACATTCTATATTTATTTTAGAAGCGTTATTAGAAATAGAAACCTTTAGCCAAGACTTAGACCTATTGTGCTGATCATAAAAATGGTGTCAAAATCTCAACTTTCCAAATCACAAAGATTAATTAATGCAAAAGAATAGTGTAGGTGATTAGTAAAGTTTAGTTGATAAGAAAGTTTGGATATTTTTTCTTTTCTGTCTTTTGAGTCCTAGCTCTGTTTTACTCTTTTCCTTTTGACAAAACTGCTAAGTCTCTCAGTATGCGCATCGGATCAACTATAGAAGGAAGGTACGTTTGATGTATAGCCACAGATGTGCCAGACTATCTCATAGGAGCAAATGTAGATGGATTAAAAAGCAAGACAACTAACCAAAAAAATGAAAGGTGAATTGAATAGTATTGTCTTGACTTCTCTAAACTCCTTAGCAAAAGACCTAAAACTAAAAAAAAAAAAAAGAAACTCTTTTCTTGTTTCTTTGTATGCTCAAAAGACACCACCCTCCACTTCTTAATCAGTGCGATAAGATGATTAACAAAACAATAATAGATTTTGATAAACTATGCAATTAGCCCAGCTAGCAACGAGAGCATAAAGAGGAGAGTTCGAATTAGAGTTAAAAGATTGATGGCCTAATCAATGCTCAATCAATCAGTATCTCTTTCTGTTTCGTTAAATGTCTCGATGCCTCTGCGCCACTCAATTTTTTTTAAAAAAGCGAAACATCCGCCACAAATGAAAATTTAAAAATTACACGGGACATCCGCAATAATTGCATATAAGATTAGGTGAGAGGCGGATGCATTATGTATTGTATTGTATTGTATTGTATTGTATTATATACTGTGGATAAGAAAAGAAGAGCCACTTACTTGTCGATATCAGATACAAGAGATACCGGATATGAAATGTGAGATGTGAGGTGAGATTCAGATTCGACATGCATATGGCTGAAATGTAGAATGTAGTAGTATACACATACAATGAGTTAGAATACTTACTGGTAACTGATTAACTATTCTTTACTGTACGAGAGTGAATTTAGTAAGATGACTATAGAGAGACACATACAGAGTGAAAAAACAGGTTATACTTTCAATCTAGATACTTTGTATGGTAAGTACACTAGTTCTTAACTCCAGTATAACTTTATTGACTGATTAATCAGAATTTGTCTCTTGTTACTTGTTTCTTATAATTAAACTCATTGTTCTGATCCACTCATCATCAAGTACCTGATTTTGTATACATTTATTTGAATTGGAGAATAGATATATATTCTATTGATATTCACTTTTTATCTTTATATTTCTGATTGGATTCTGACTTTTGGACTAATCTCTCTGTTAAACATCTTTTTCTTTTTATTTTTTTGTTAAATTTCTTACAAATTCATTAAGATCAAATCCAAACCATAACTATATTCAACATAACACACAAAAATGTCTATTGTTTCATTAGAAATTTCAAAGTATGTTTTATTATTTTTACAGTTTTCCTCCTGTTTTTTTCCACCTCCGAATGAATACTAACAATCAGTCTTATGTTGCTAATACTTTCAACAGAGATAACACCGTCACTCTTGATGACTTACACGCCCAACCAGCCAAATTGGGTGTCAAATTAAGACCAGAAGAAGTCGATGACTACTACACTTTATTATGTGCTTTAGATCAATCTGCCAAGAAAATTTTAGAAATGGATGATTATTTAAAACCAGTTGATTTTGAAAGATTCCCAAGAAAAGACATTCATTTACCAGCCCCTGAAGATAACAAAAAAGGTGCTTGGGCTTACAAAGTCACCATTGAAGACACAAAACCAGAGTTGTCAAAGTCTAGACCATTAGCTGGTAAGACCATTTGTTTCAAAGATTGTATTGAAGTTGCTGGTGTTCCTCAAATCTTAGGTACCGATTCTCATGAACCATGGATCCCAGATGCTGATGCTACAGTTGTCACTAGAGTGTTAGAAGCTGGTGCTAAAGTTGTCGGTCTTGCAACTTGTGAAAATCAATGTTCAAGTACTTCTTCAAATACCTCAAGTACTGGTAACGTTGAAAATCCTTACCATGATGGGTTCAGTGCTGGTGGATCAAGTTCAGGATCTGGTTATCTTGTCGGTTCAGGAGAAGTTGACTTATCATTAGGTTGTGATCAAGGTGGTTCTATCAGAGTCCCAAGTAGTAACTGTGGTATTGTTGGTTTGAAACCAACTCACGGTTTATGCCCTTACACCTTCTGTGGTAGTTTAGAAACCAACATTGATCACGTCGGACCAATGACCAAGACTGTCTTGGAAAATGCTTTATTATTGAAAGTTATCGCTGGTAAAGATGGTTACGATGACCGTCAAAATGGTGCTCCAGAAGTTGAAGATGTTCCTGATTACTACACAATCACTAAGGATTCTTCAATCAAAGGTATGAAAATTGGTATCTTGAAAGAATCACTTGAAATTCCAGCAATGACAGAAGCTATGAAGAAGAAGTTTTTAGAAACTACTGAATTATTGAAAGCTTTAGGCGCTGAAGTTGTTGAAATCTCTATTCCAGAGCACAATATTGCTCCTGAAATTTGGATGGTTGGTCAAAGAATTGCCGGTTCTTTAAGAAAACAAGGTTTACAAACCGGTCGTAAAATCATGCAAAGTTCCAAATATTTCGATCACGCATTACCATTCACTCAAGACTCATTTGACAAGACTCCTGTTAATGCTAAAAATGGTTTGATTAATGGTTTATACTTGACTGAAAAATACCCAGGTATTTACGCAAAGACTATCAATTTGAACTTCAGAGCAACTGAAGCTTATAACGCTGCTTTGAAAGAAGTTGATGTGTTGATCACACCAACCACTCCTTTCGTCGCTCGTCGCCATGGTATTAGAGATGGCTCTCCAATTGAATTAATTAAAAACACTATTGGTTTGAACGCCAACACTGGTATTTTCAACATTACAGGTCACCCAGCTATGAGTTTACCAGTCGGTTTCTTGCCTTCTGTTGAAGACCCAGAATTGAAATTCCCAGTTGGTTTACAAATTATTGGTAAGCACTTTGACGAAGCTTCTATTTACCGTGCCGCTTACGGTTTCGAAAAAGCATACAACTGGAAAGAGTTATAAGTCCTGTTTCCATTTTTAATTAATTAATCAATCACTTTTTTAATCCTTAATCGATTATTACGTCTTTTTCTTTTGTGACTTTATATAGTTCAGGAACTGTTTAATTTTCTTATATAGATAAAATAAATTACTAAAGTTACATATCTGTCTCTCTGTAATTTTGAAGTCAAGACTGCTTTTTGGAGTAAATGACGTAATTTGTACAATACTTTTTACATTAAAATACACAGTAGACTAACTATTAATTTCTATTTGAGAGTTAAGGAATTGGAAAAAGATGAGCAAGCAAATAAACTGGATCAGCTAAATTCAATTCAATTAGAATGATCAGCATAATTATGCTGATTTATATCCATAAAAATGTGAGACCAGAAGTCTTGATCTAAGCTAAAATTTGTATAATTCGTTTCGAAATTTGTATTTCTGTGGTCGTTTGTATGATTTGAAGAAGAATTTGGAACTAAATGAGTTGGGGTCTTTTTCGCAAGTTCATTATCACCAACATGACTACTCTCGCTTTGTGCTCCATCCTCTTCCATTCTTCTGTATAACTCTGCCTTTTCAAGCAAATTATCAAATAAGTCACGGTAAGATTTTGCTTCTGGCCATCTTTCAGAAAAGACAAATAAAAGGCTCGAACAAGCTCTAATATCATTTTGCATATTCATGAAAGTTGGATAACCTTTATTTCTCAAGTAGTAAACCATTGTAACTCCAGCTAAAAAGACGGTATGTAAAGCAACTATACTAAATTCCAAAACTGCATCTCTGTAAAGATTCTTGTAACTTGTACAAATTCCACCTGCAGCCAAACAAGCTTGATCTAACGATAAGTTTCTTTCATTTTCCGAGAGAATGATTTTTGGTAAGAAAAGAATCAATCTTGCCCTGTAGTATAATAACTCCAAATAATCATAACTCTCTCTACCTTTCATTGAAGCAGAGAAGCTTGCCCTTGATGGTAAAGACAAATACCAGTTGTCAATATCGGATACAATCAATTCAAATGCATCTGCCCTAGGTAAAAAGTTGTTAACTGTGTAGAATAGCAAATGGATTCGACTTTCAATTTGCCTTATTTTGGATGTGTTTATAAGTGTAGTGAAATTAGAAATTTCTTGGGGAAAGTCAGGGTTTGCTTCCTGTTTTAGTTGAAGATTGTAAAGAGCGTAAAGTTCAGCTTCACTTGGTGTGTTGGAAATGTCTATACTCAATGGATAAGGAACATCGATGAAACATTCGTTTATAGATCCCGGTCTTCCTAATGATAGCGAGAGCAATTTATCGTAGTTGTATGCAGACCAAAATAGTCTTTTATGGAATTCATATTCTAACGCAGTCTCATATTTGATCTGTTGCTTTCGATGATATCCATACTGCACTATTTTTCTCATTGCAATCCCTGTTAATTCCCAAGAAGAGACATAGAAAGACAAATGATAACTTCTACCAATGAATAAAGCTATAAGTAAACATGCTTGAATCTGTTGTAAAGTGGTGAGTTCTGCGTTACTCAAATGTTTTAACGCTCTTTTAAAGTACATGTCAGGACATGGATACGTTGTAACGTTTAACAACTCAGTAAGTCTACATCCAATACCCAGAGCGATATTTATTGCAAACATATCCCATGAACTTCTCTCTGACTCAGGAAGGGATAATATCGAGTAAAACCAACCCTTTTGAAGAAAATAATGTCTATTGTGTGATAAGCTGAAAAATCTTTCAAAGAAAGTTTGTTCAATTTGAGGAGGAACAAATAAATTATCATGAAATTCAGAATCTAATATCATTGGGGATTTTTGTGCACCATCAGAATCACCAACTAACTTTTTACGGATAGCTTGCACAATAGAGATAACTGCAAAAGATCCTATATACTCATCTCCTTCATATGATTTTCGATACAGAAGATTGGAGATTGTATTAAGGAAAGTAAGTTCTGGGTTTTGAATTTCTTCTTCACCTTCGTCTTCATGATGCATTGTGCCGTTGTGAGTTAAACTATTATATTCCATGTTGTTGTTATGCATAGTAACTTGACCATTTGAAGTTATTTGTAAAGCGGTGCTGGAGCTTTCACCGTTTGCGGTTTTGGAAACACCATTAGAATCAGTTTCAGGTATGTTGTTTTGTAAAGCTTCAGATGCTGGAATCAATTGCATGTTTTTTTTGTTCAGCATTAGTTCTGTCTGTGAACACCTAGCCTTCAACGTACTCAACTCTTTTTCTTTGAGCGATAGTTCTTTTTGCAATTTTGCAAGTTCCATCTCAAGATGTGCATTTTTAGTTTTCAACTCTACAGTTTCCTCACTAGAGTTGACAAGAGAGTTTGAAAAAGTGCTTAAACTGTTTGTTATCATGGGATTTCTATCATAATGACATTCTGCATTATTTGCAGAACATGTTGAACAAGGTAATAAACCATTACATTTACGTTTTCGCAGTTTGCATCTTGTACAAGCCACTAAAACTCTTTCAGTCTTTTTCCGTTTAGTTTGTGGTGTATCTACAGGACTGATCTTGTCTTCTTTTTTGCTTTTTTTAATCTTTGGCTTTTTGCTTGTCGGTATCTCTACCTGATTCAAATGAGCCATGGTCATCATTGGTGAATTATTTCAATTCCAGTTATCGTTCAGATTTTTCAACAAAATACAGAACATTCTTGATACTAAGATCAAGATTACAAGAAAGCTACAAATTGTAAGCAACAAAGAAAAGATGTTTTTTCACCAACAACAGAATAACTCAGCAAAAAAACCAAAAGAAACCGATTTCGAAGATTAAACCATCAAGGAACAACACAAACTGATACTCATGTACACTTCTGGTGATTTGACTAACAAACAAATCTTATCTGAGAGGCTTTGAAAGCCGCAGAGCCACCCATGCAACAACAATTGTTTTTATCTACTATCTCTCTTCGACGTCCAATTAATCCAGTTGTTCATTTACTTGCCAATTTTAAAATTGCACTTTGTTCTTTCATAAAATTAAGACCAATTAAAACTAGCAAAAAATTCTCAAAATTTTTATTTCTATATAAAATATATAAGTAGTTGTAGTAAGCGACAGTTTATTTATTTTGGTTGGTAAGGGAATTTGGATTTAAAGTGATCAGCAATGTCTCTTCTGGTACAAACCCAGACATCTGGTTTTTCGTTAATGTACTCAACAAACTTTTTAAGCGCTTGGTAATAACCTGGCTTACCAATAATACGGCAGTGTAAACCAACGGTCATCATCTTACCTTCTTCTTCGTACAAGGTATCAAAAGCGTTAACCAAGTGTTCGTAAAATGATTGCGCAGATCTGAAACCATTTGCGTTTAAAAATCTGTAATCATTACAGTCCAATGAGTATGGAACTAATAATAAACCTTTTTTCTCTTCAGCTGGTAAATCCTTTTCAGCAGGAACATCAACCCATCTTGGAACATCGTCACCGTAGTAATCACTGAAGTAAGGTAATTCAAGACCTAATTCTCTGTAAACTTCGGTGATCAAACCCATTGTTTGGGAAGATGGTCTACCCATATACCAACCACAAGTATCAATACCAGTGACTTTTTTCAAAGTTTCCAATTGCTTCAAGATGTAAGCCTTTTCATCTTCAGGAGCCATATCAGCATAAGGAATCCATCTATAAGCATGAGAAGCAATTTCATGACCGTCTCTAACAAATGCCTGACAGACTTCGCTATTTCTTTCCATGGCACGTCCAACAGCATATGCAGTAAGTTTTAAGTTATGTTTTTGGAACAATCTCAAGACACGCCAGACACCTGCTCTAGAACCGTAATCATACTCTGATTCAACATCAATAGCACGGAATGGTAGAGGTAAACCTTTACTACCAGTATACAAGTTAAATTCAGTAGTTTCATCTCCAAGAGCCAAAGATCTTTCACCACCTTCTTCGTAATTTAAAACAAAAGAAATTGCAACTTTCTTACCATTTGGCCATTCACAATCGAGTCCCTTTTCACCATAACCAACAAGATCTCTTTCAAATTCATATTTGGTTCCTTGATTCTTGTCAAGGTTGACTTCCTTTGGGTATTGGTTTGCAACAGTGGATTCCATTATGTGTATAAAGTATTTGTTTTTCGTTGATTGTGATAATTTAGAAAATCAAGCAAAATAAAGTTATACTATACAACTAACTAAAAAGTGGTATTATATAATTTGTAGCTTATTTATTATGATCCAATTTCTTGGTATTGACAAAGCCCAGCAGCACCCAAGAAATAAACAACAACCAAGAATTGCATATTTATGTCTCAAAGGACACACACTGCTTCTCAGTTACTAATGGTTCTCACATGTTTTTACCTGCTCAAACAATCAACTTAAAAACACTGCTCATCAATTATATAATTGTTAAACAAACGCCTTGAAATAGTATTGTTTTCTGCATATCGCTATTATAATATCCAGAATCACAACCAACCAGGCTACTTTATCACCTTCATCTTCATAAAAGATATAAAGAACAGGAGAAATTTCGATAATCAACCATTATAGATGTACTCACTCTCAAGCGCTATCTCTCTTGTCTTGATCCAAATTTGGTCCGATAAGAATTTATCAGGTGGATTAGCCGTGAAATTATGCTACAGCGCGGTTATTCCTTCCTTAGTTTAGCCAAAAGAGAAAAGACGGAAAGAAACCCGTTACAATACATAGATAAATTAGCGGATCATCCGCCTTTTTTTGTTAAAATTACTATTTGCACTGCATCGGATGTAAGATAAGGTAAAGTAGCCGCAGAGCCTTGGCGTTCAACAGTTTTTTTTATTTTTATTATAATGCGCCGCAAGATGTGCATCGAGGGTTGAAACTTGAAGTCGAGATAATAGATGATGTTGATGATGGTGTATGGATGGATATGTTTGTACGTAGGTACTGATATCCGATATTATCTTGCAACTGAAAGACAAACTGTTCGTTCGTATTTCAAGCGGTATAGCTCATTACCTAATTAAGCAGAAATTTAAGTAGATTAGATATGGAATGGTCACAGTACTTTTCGCAGTCTGTCTATTAGAGTAAATGTGAGAAATTAAAAAGAACTAGTAAAACAATCTCCAGTCAATGGAAATAGTTTTGCAAGCGATTCTTGACCCAAATCATACGTAAACTATATCAGCTATATCTATTTAATCTTTTGGTTGGTATGGGAATTTTGATTTGAAGTGATCAGCAATTTGAGCTCTGTTACAAACCCAAACGTCAGGTTTTTGACTAATGTGCTCAACAAAGTCTTGCAAAGCCTTGAAGAAACCTGGCTTACCGACAACACGACAGTGTAATGCAATAGTCATCATCTTACCACCTTCTTCGTATAAAACGTCAAAAGCATTAGCCAAATGTTCGTAGAAAGCGCCAGCGGATCTGAAACCATTTGGACTCAAGAATTTATAGTCGTTACAATCTAATGAGTATGGAACCATTAACATACCTTTTCTTTCTTCTTTTGGTAAGCTCTTTTCAGCAGGAACATCAACCCAGTATGGGACATCATCAGCATAAGCATCACAAACGTATTTCAATTCAACACCTTCTTCTTTGTAAGCTTCATGTAGTAAAGCTAAAGAATGAGTAGATTGACGACCGTAATACCAACCATGTGGGTAAACACCTGAAGTTTGCTTGATTGATTTGATTTGCTTCTTAATGTAAGCTTTTTCAGTTTCAGGATCTAATTCAGAGTATGGAATCCATCTGTAAGCGTGAGATGCAATTTCGTGACCATCTCTAACCATAGCATCAACTAATGGTTGATTTAATTCAAAAGCGTGACCAACAGCCCAAATACTCATAGAGTAGTTGTACTTTTTCATTAATCTCATGATTCTCCAAACACCTGCTCTTGAACCGTAATCATATTCGGATTCAACTTCAAAAGCTCTGTAAGTCAATGGACCACCTGGTAAACCACTGAACATGGTGTTTTCGGTAGCATTATCACCAATCAATAATGATCTTTCAGCACCTTCTTCGTAGTTCAAAACAAAGGAAACTGCAACTCTAGCACCATTTGGCCATTGTGGGTCAATTGATTCTTCACCATAACCAATCAAGTCTCTGGAGAAATCGTATTTAGTGCCTTTCAAAGGGTAGTTGTTAAAGAATTCTGGAGCTGGAACGTCTGGTGTTGGATCCATGTTGAGTATATGTATATGTTAAGTTGTGTATAAAATGCAAAATTATTTGTGGTATGCTTGACAATTTTTAACAGTTAAACAAATAAATTTAGAGCTATAAAACATCAGTAGTGTGGAAAAACATGATTCTTTTATATGGATAGAGTAGACATTTAGAAAGTGAGCTTGATGGTGTGAAATTCAACCAATCAAGCATACCTCGCTAGCAAAAAGATAGCTAGCTAGCTGCAAAATTATCTAAGCTTAACATTGGTAATCAAGTAATTTATTATTTTATTATCAGTATTAGTATTCAATAGATTAATAATTCATGCAGTGTCCAATCCAAGGAAACCAACCAGATACATAACCTAAGATAAAGTGATATAGTACAAAACAAACACAAACTAACACCAACGAGATAAAAATGTTGCGTTGCATCGACAACTTGCAGCAACAACAACATGAGCGGCTCTTTTCATGTGAGATCTGAGCGGAATTTCCACTTTTGCATTTTTTTTTAATTACTAAACAATTAACAGCGTAACGATAAGAAATCCGCTAATAACGAGCTATTATTCCACTTTCCACTTTCCGCATCCACTCTTCCGCCACCAATAGTGTTTGAAACACAATGAGTGATATTAATATATACAAGTATAGTGTTTAAGCACAGTAACTACTGGTAATTAAATAAGAGTAGACAAGCGCAAATTGATAATATCTAAGAAACAGACGGTAATAAAAAAATAAAAAAAAATTAAGTATATGTTTTAAATATAACATAAAAAAAGAAAGCACCCATGCTGGGAGTCGAACCCAGAATCTTTTGATTAGAAGTCAAACGCGTTAACCATTACGCTACACGGGCTTCTTGTTGTAATTAATTTTCACCTGAAAAACATATATAGTTGAAATTCAAAAATCACGTGACCAAAGGTCGATCGACGCATCTCTTATTATTTTTTTTGAGACTATTCGTGGGTATTATTTTTTTTTTTCTCTCACTCTTTTAATTTAATTGTGTGCGGTTCTCTTTTATTTTATCCCCTTTAAATTAAAAATACCCCACTTTTATGAGTTTAATAATGCATTTAATTCACAACTAATCTATATCTAGTTTATCTTTTAGAACTTTTTCAGAAAACAAAAAAATTCTTTAGTTTCTGTTCAGTGATTTGTTGTAACAATTAGGTTTGGTAGATCACACAGGATAACAATGATAAAGGCTCGATTAAACAGATTTAGTTCCAAAAACTTGCCAAAAATTGGGTTTATGCAATCTTGTTTAAACAAGTCTGCAGTTAACAATGTGAATTGCAATTACTTGAAAACTAGCAACAGAAGTTTCCATTCTTCAGCAACTGTGTTCAAGATTGATATCGAAGGTGAATTAAGATGCCGTGAGTTATTAAACAAGTTTAAAGATTATCAGCACATTTTCCAAAACGAGGATGGGTCAAAGCGGGATCCACCTGAGGACGAATTAAAGACAATTGCTTACTTGAACGCTTATTCTAAAGAAAGAAAATTGACTTGGATTGAGTCTCTATTTACATTTCCTGAGAAATATGAAGATTTATATATAGAGAACAATAAAGATTTAACTAAATTGAAGGCCTCTTCAGCTTTAATTATTGACAAAATCCCATATGAAGATACGGCAACTGGTGAAATCAAATGGAAGATTGTGAGAGATGGAGATGAAAAGGAAGGATGGGAGAATATTGCACATTTCTTGTTTTTACCAAGTTGCGCATTTCTCTTGGTGTCGTTGATTTGGAGAGATGATATGGATGTCACCGAATGGGCCAAGAGAGAGTTGTTATATAGAGTTAGAGCCAAAGCTGAACAAGAGGGAGACACTGAGGTGTTGGAAGCTTTCAAAAAACACGGTGATCATCCTGAGTCCTATGATTTTGATCTGGTTGGTTTCAGTAAGAATGATGACGTGATTGTGGAGAGAATCTTAAGTGGTGATTACGACAGACTAGCTACTTTGAAAGTGAACCAGCAAAAAATGAAGCAAAAAGACTCTGCCTGAGCTGAAGCAGTTAGTAGTTGCTTACTTTCAAGTCGCTGGTGTACTGAAAACCAGCTCTAGCACCAATTCTCCATCTTACATCTTACTTTATAACCCCCCCTTCCCCTTATTTATATCTCTAGTTGTACTTTGAAACTAGCTTGTCTTTGAATAAACAGTTCCACTAGATAGACAGATAGATGGACAGATATCTATCTATCTTATCTACCAGGACTATATCGTAATAAGTTGTATACGTAATAATCGCACTCGCCACATTAGCCACCACTTCTATAAATAGCATATAGAACAAGAGAAGCATATACAAATGCACCGCCACAACAACAGCAACAAACACGTCTTGTGACGTGCACCGCCACATACTCATACTAATACTCCTATATAAATAGAATATATACACCAATTATACACCCGTGCACAGCCACAACTATTACTGCTACTGCGCCACTTTTAAATCGGACAAGTAATCCAATCAAAAGTGGCTGAGTCACCTGCCCGCTCAAATTTCTCAAATTTTCGCATGCTTTTTTTCGCCCTGCCGCGCCCTGCCGCGCCTCGTCTCGCCCCTGCTGCGCTCTCTTTCCTTAAGGAGTCTCAATCAAATCTCGTTTTCTTTCTTTACACGTACAATTTTCTGTGTAGTATTTTGTTGCGTATATGTATCATGTAAATTTGTATGTATGTTAGGGCAAAAAAAAAAGAGGAAAAACTACAAGAGCTTTTTTAAAAGAGTGATCAAAGAACCATAAACTAAGACTCTTAACTCTTTATAGTGTTAAAAAACTCGTGTTTATTTACAATTACTGTTACTAATTTATAAGCTAAATTATTTGCTTTTGCTAATTACAACTATATTTCTCCTTTTAAACAGCTTTACCGATCAATATTTTTTGACTTTGTTTAGATACATTTCTTGAAGAAAGAAAAAAAAAATTTTCGGTCATTTAACTCTTCCAAATTATTCCCCCTTTATTTTGCCAAAAAAAAAAACCAGCTTTATTCCAATCAATCAAAAAAATGTCTTCGAATCCAATCCCATTCCCTTCTCCTTCCCATGATACAGTCACCCCAACGACATCACCATCTACCGTTGGTAAAGAACACAGACGTAGAAGATCATCGTCTTTAATATCTAAAGTTGAACCAGAATCTTTTGAAACCAAACAAGATCAAGACATCCAGTCTAATATGAATGCTAGTTGGGTCCATTTCAAAGGTGCTTGGGTTATACATATCGTGATAATAATATTATTGAAATTCTTCTACGATTTAATACCAGCAATTAATAATGAAGTTAGTTGGACTTTAACTAACGTCACTTATGCAATCGGTTCTTACATCATGTTCCATCAAGTGAAAGGTACCCCATTTGATTTCAATAGTGGCGCTTTTGACAATCTTACCATGTGGGAACAGATCGATAACGGTGATCAATACACCCCTGTCAAGAAATTCTTAATGGGTGTTCCAATCTCTTTGTTTTTAATTTCAACTCATTATTCCAACTACGACTTGAACTTGTTTATAATAAACGTGGTGGCTTGTTTATCAGTGGTTATTCCAAAACTACCTTCAAGTCACAGAGTCAGAGTTAACATCCCTTACATCACAGATCAGCAAATCATCAACTAACTCAAATTTACTGCTACTAGCTGATGCTGCTGCTGCTCCTATTGATGTCTTTTTGTTTTGTTTTCTTATTTGTTGAATTACTAATTGGTTCCCCGTGTTGCGTGTTTTCTTATTTTTTTTCCATCCTATCTTAACCTTTACAATTATCCCAAAACCGTTGTTTGAATTTTATATACTGTTTTTATTTGATGAATGCTTTAAATTTTTCTATTTCTTATTTCCTATCTCTCTTCTTGCTCTGTATTTTGACCTCTTGCGACATTTTGTGGGTCTCTTTTAACTATTCTGTGGGCTTTTCCTGATGCACCAGCAGACTCTCTCTTGTGAAATTCTCATTCTCCTTTAAATTATATATCGAGACACTTTTTTTCTCTACATGTATTTTCGCCAACAATGGTTGAATTGATTAAAACTTTGGAAAATGATTAGTTTTTGACTAGTAACTGGTACTTTTACTGCGATCTCGAATCGTTTAATAATCTGCATGGCAGGACTATTCAATAATACAAATACTATACAAAGCTGGCAACTGTTCGTGGAAACACCCAAACAACAAGATTCTTGAAAAGACCGTCATCTAGCAGCCATGTACCTCAAATTGTTCATCTTTGGGTATGTCTGTTTCTCAATCTTGTATCTTTAGTGATTTTTTGAACATTTAGAAATTTCTTGAGTATCAAAGAGCGTTTCAAAAACTCATCCATTGAACAAGCAAATTCTCTTTTAATTATTTCCGGATCTAGTAAATTAGAGTCCCGTGTTTTTTGGTATCTTTGTAAAAAACGAATCATCTTCATCCACTGCGAGTAACTCCATTTATCTTGCTGTTCTTGCAGTTTGTTTTCAAATTTCTGATGATGGCCATTAACATTATTCGATTTATTACCGGTAAGCTTTTCAGCTTGAACGATACCATTCGTCATGGAAAACCGATCCGACAGCGAAGTTTCAATTTCAGAATTAAGCAAAGATAGTTTCTCAGAAAGTACCGATGCTGGAGAATTGTGACCCAAGTATGACGGTTTTTCATAGACTCGCAGTGGCTGAGTGTCTTTGTTCTGCATCTTTATAACGGGGTTCCTCGTTTTATCGAAAAAAGCCAGTTTGTCTTTTGATCGACTCCCCACATCTTCGTTGTGGTTCACAAACGGATCGGAACCAAACTCCTCTCCATTCAACTCGGCGTGTTTATAACCTTCAGTGTCCACATTGGACTTTTCATCCTTCTTATAAGTCAATGTCTTTCGCACAGGTGACGTCCCTGCTGAGGACATTGAAACTCCAGTATTGTTTCTCTTTGAACTGAGTTGAGATTTCTTCCTCTTGACAAAATCGGTAACTTTTAAAATTGTAGCCTCTGCGTCAACATCGCTATAACTCTCAAATTCACTATTCAATTTTCTTTTACCCGAATAATCATCTTTTTTACTTACTCTATCAGACTGATTAACAGTAAGGCTTATACGACCAGTGTCATCGAATGCCGTAGCATTTGCAGCGTAATTCACAGTCTCGTCAATATTCGCTTTGTTTCCATTGATGAAGTGACCATTTTCGTTTTCAATCACTACATCATCGTCTGAATCTTCAAACTCGCTCGACTCCAATTCTTGTGGTTTTCTGGGACTCGATACAGCTAAACTGCTTTTGAAAATAGGTTTCGCAATGTTGGCACTCACCCGCTTGTTCTTTATACTCGTTTCATTCTGTAAATTAAATTCTTTCGAGGTTCCATGCGACGTTAGCGGTGTCGATCTGTCAACGTTTGTAATCCCACCAGCGGACTCGTATTGTGTAGTTACACTTTTCCAATCAGCAGCTGGTCCAGGACTCGCTGGTAATTTAACTGGAGACAATATACTCGAGTCAAACTCGTCATAGTCGTAACTGTCATCATCACTGTCCTCGTCTTGGCCAGATGTGCGTCGTTGAAATGTACGGTCTTCTCTCGCCTGGTTAGAGCCCGTCATTTGATTACTATCCGTTCTCAAGTTCAATAACGGAGACAATGATAAGCTATCACTTGCACTTGCATTTGCACTTGCACTTACACTTACACTACCGCCATTTCGTCTAACGCTATTCCTGTTTGGAGATGTGTATTTGTGAATACTGGGTTTCCTAGCTGGAGACTTTTTCAAGATGTTCAAATTGTCAGGCATTGTGTAGTTTGTGTTCTCTAAAGATCCCGTATTGTGTTGCGTTGGTCTAGACCCTGACCCTGATCCTGATCCTGATTGCCGCCGCGTACTGTGTTGTTTGATAGGCGCCTGCAGGTCTGCAGCATTACTGTGGTCAATATAACCGTTGCTCATATAGAAAATTGCTTCAGATTTCTCAATTAACCGTAAACCAAAATTGTCACCAACGATAAAGAGTTAAACGCTGATTTTAGTCTTTTTGCCAAAAGTCGATACCAAATACTGTTCCGTTCCTCTTTCAAACTTGCGTACTCCACCAACACCTCAAATACAACACATCAATCCTCTTTATCAACGTCTGATACACAGTAATCTATAATTGAGTTAACAACAATCTCTTATAATCACCAATATATCATGTTTTGTTTCATCAAAACTGGTTTTAAAATCAAACAAATAAACAAACAAATTGTTTTCCGCTCTTTAATTTCCGGTTTCCAACAATTTTTTAAAATCCTTATTACATAATACCGTTTTTTACCTGTAAAATTGGGAATTTGATATTTTTTTTAAATTTTTTAAATTTTTTTAATTTTTTTTTTTTTTTTTTTTTTTTGCAGGTGAAAAATTTTTTTTTGTCTTTTCTTCTTTTTAGTATGGAATTTATTAACTACAAGTTTTTATTTATTACAAATTGGTTATTGTAGTTTATAAAATCATTTTATTTGGTCAATTCAAGTTGATTTGAGAGTATATTCATTTTGAATAGCACGCAAATATATATATATACACACATAAATAGCTTCTCGAGATGGCTACAGGTAAAACGGAAAAGTCCCGTCGTCAAAGACAGGGAGATGTGAGAGATGGTAACTTGAGGGTCAAGGGTGAAAATTTCTACAGAGATGCTAAAAAAGTGAAGCATTTAAATATGTACAAAGGGGGTAAAGCTGTGAGAAATGCTAAAGGTGATATCATAAAAGCTGCATATTTACAAGATACAAAAGCGCCAACTGCTAGAGTGGATCCAAATAGAAGATGGTTTGGTAATACTAGAGTTATTGCTCAAGATGCATTGACCCATTTCAGAGAAGCAATGGGAGATAAAAAAGATGATTCATACACGGTGTTGTTGAAGAGAAACAAGTTACCAATGTCTCTTTTGGACGAAAAAGATACAACTGTTTCTCCAACTGCAAAGATACTTGAAACTGAATCTTATGAACATACTTTTGGTCCAAAAGCTCAAAGAAAAAAACCAACTGTTGCTGCTAATTCATTGGACGAATTGGCTAAATTGACTAATGAAGATCAGAAAAAATTCGAAGAAAATCAAGAATTGAGTACAACTTTAGGTTTAATGAATAATGTTGATACAGATGGGTGGTCAAGTGAAGCTAAAGAACATATTTTCTCAAAAGGTCAATCCAAAAGAATTTGGAATGAATTATACAAAGTTATTGACTCATCCGATGTCGTTATACACGTTTTGGATGCTAGAGATCCTTTGGGTACAAGATGTAGTACAATTGAACAGTACATTAAGAAAGAATGTCCACATAAGCATTTGATTTACGTTTTGAACAAATGTGACTTGGTTCCAACTTGGGTTGCAGTAAGTATACTAATATTAACAACAAACAAAATTCTCATAGTTGATTCAATCAGGTGTTTTTTTTCAGTTTATTTTCTCTTTTTTTTCTTTTTTTTTAAAGACACCAAAGTTTTTTGTCAGGACATTCACATTTTTTGATTTCTCATTTGAAAAGTCAATAATTTAACAATATGGTTTGTCTGTTACAACTTTGGAAGATTGACTGTCACCGCCATTATTGTTTCTCGTCTTGAGAAAATTGATAATACTTGTTGAACTCGTTTTGAGTTTGACTAACTAGGTGACATTGGGATCTTATGAGTTGAACTTTTTCTTTTTGTTTTAACACAATTGGCAATGAAGATGTTCGTAGTAAAGAACCCAACATTCAGACAATCATCATTACTTTTTCCCTTGTAATGATTACTGACTTTTTATTCTTTTCATTTTTTTACACTTGAACAACTATGATGACCAACTATGATAACCTTTCCGTTCAACAAAAAAAAAGCAATTTACTAACAAAAAATCATTATTTTCTTTTTTTTCAACACAATTATAGGCTGCTTGGGTTAAACATTTATCGAAAGATTTCCCAACTTTGGCATTCCATGCTTCCATTACCAATTCTTTCGGTAAAGGTTCATTGATTCAACTTTTGAGACAATTTTCTGTTTTGCACCAGGATAGAAAACAAATATCTGTTGGATTTATTGGATATCCAAACACTGGTAAATCGAGTATCATCAACACTTTAAGACGTAAGAAAGTGTGTACAGTTGCTCCAATTCCTGGTGAGACTAAAGTTTGGCAATATATCACATTAATGAAGAGAATCTTTTTAATTGATTGTCCAGGTATTGTGCCGCCATCTACCAAAGATTCAGAATCTGATATTTTATTCAGAGGTGTTGTTAGAGTGGAGCATGTGTCACATCCTGAACAATTTATTCCAGATTTATTAGCTAAATGTGAAAGAAAACATTTAGAAAGAACTTATGAAATTAGTGGATGGAAAGATTCCACTGAATTTATCGAATTAATTGCAAGAAAACAAGGTAGATTAATCAAAGGTGGTGAACCTGACGAATCTGGTGTTGCTAAACAAGTGATTACCGATTTTAATAGAGGTAAGATTCCTTGGTTTGTTCCACCTCCAGAAGATAAAGAAGTGAGACAAGGTGAAGATAAGAAAGCTCATTACAAGAGAAAAAGAGCAGAAAGAGAAATTGCGTCAGCTTTGGCTGAACAAGAAGCATACAATGAGGAAAATGAAGAGTTGGATGAGAATGCAGAAAAGCAAGACGACACAAAAGAAGAGTCTTCAAACAAGAGACAAAAATTGGTGTCAGCCGAAGAAAGCTGATTTGCTTCATCATGTACTCGCATTCCACTTAATTAATTCACTGTATTTTATAGATTTTCCACTAAACTATTTGAATTTATATCGTTATTTGGTTGGTTGGTTTTGACTACCTGTTTTGACCAATCTTCTGTGCTAATCCTTTTCTATTTCTAATTGTTTTGTTCCTTGTTGTTTTCATTTTCATTTTTGGCATTTTGGCTCTTTGGCTTTATTTTAACAATTTCACATTAACTTTGTGACGTCTGTTTTTTTTTTTTTTCTTCTTTCTTTCCATCTCTTGACGGGTTAAAAATTTCAACAAGACTGTTTTGGGCGCTTTAGCATTTGGGTTTTCATACACAACAAGATGAACTATTCGTAAGTAGTAAACTCGCAACTGAATGTAAGCTTTTTAAAGCTCTTTTAAGCTCTCTTAGTTGTAAGCGTATAAAATTGTTAGTGCACCACACAATCTTTTTCTCTGGGTGAGAGAAGAAAAAGCGAGTGTGTGTGATGGGTCTTCTGATGGTAGTATATCAGGACAAGAGTGTTTGTTTGAACAGGTTGAATAGTTCTTCTTTTATGGTTTTTGAACTGAAACACTGTTATCTGTTTGTTAATTAATGTTAAACAGATTGGAAGATAGAATACTGTAGATAATAGATCAATATAATGCAAAATAACAACCAGAAGCCACCACCTCCACCTGGTGCGATTGGCCAACAGCAACAACCACAGCATTTAAATATGCGATACATGTCACAGTTTATGAATCCTAATAATACAGAGTTCCCAGATTTAGTGCAGACCCCAAATCTTGGGGGAAATTCTACTCTGTCTGGGGCCGGAATGAGCACTTCGATTGGCACTCCTAATACTACAGCTGCTACTATTGCAGCAGCAGCTCAAATTGCAGCAGCTCAACAGAAACTAGGCAATAATGCTGGCTCACAACAACTTCCATTGGGCATGATGATGTCTCCTCAATTGCAGAACCGTTCAATTCAACAGCAGGTGCTAGCCTCTTCATTACAACAACAGCAGCAGCAGCACTCTGGGCAACAAGGACAGCCATTGCAACATCAGCAATTATTACAGCAAGTTCAACAACAACAAGCCGCTTTAGCAGCTCAAAGATTGGCACAGGCTCAAAATAATCAACAGCAGCAACAACAACAGCAACAACAGGCACCTATGGTCAGAGAAGTTTGGAAAGACAACTTGGAAAGTGAAATGATAGTTATAAGAGAACTAGCTGAAAGATTCAACTACATTTCTGTGTCAACAGAGTTTGCAGGAATTGTTGCGAGACCTATTGGATCGTTTAAATCAACTAAAGATTACCATTATCAAACTGTTAGATCAAATACTGATTTATTAAATTTAATTCAAATTGGTATCACTTTGTGTGATAAAGACGGAAAGAGACCAGAAGGTGTGCCATCAACGTGGCAATTCAATTTCCAATTTGACTTGGACAAAGAGATGTATAGTACTGAGTCTGTTGAATCATTGATTACAACTGGTGTGAATTTTGATAGAATGAAAGAAGTTGGTATAGATTCTTTTGAATTTGCACAAATTTTGATCGATAGTGGATTATGTTTATTGAAAAATGTTACTTGGATAAGTTATCATGCAGGTTACGATTTTGGATTTTTACTAGCACTTTTAATTAATCAAAAAATGCCAATTAATGAGAATGAATTTGATCAATGGCTTGAAACATATTTCCCTAATTACTATGATATTAAATATATATCAGTCACTAAAATATTCTCCAAGACTGCATACAAGAGCAAATTGTCATTGGAAAGTCTAGCTGAAGATTTGGGTGTTATAAGAAATGTTAACTTGAATTTTTTACAAGTTGGAGGTCAATCGATGCTTACTCATCTTTGCTTTTGGGAATTGAAAAGATTGATCAGCGATGGAGAGTTTGAGTCTACAAGAAACCAAATTTGGGGGTTGAATGATGATGCACAACATATCAACGCACCTCAAGCATTTGATTCAATCAATAATGGAATGGCAACTCCAGAACAAATGAATGTACAATTTTTAACACAGCAACAACAGCAGCAACAACAACAACAACAACCGCCACAGCAACAACCTCAACAACAGCAACAGCAACAGCACACATCCAACTCTCAGCATCAGCCCCCATACTTCAATGTCAACACCCCTCCTCCTGGGATCAACTCTGACTCACAGAAAAACCCGCTATCACCAAGAATGGTCTATTATAACAGACCTTTATGAACTACAGCATGTAAATTTTGTTACTGTGTTTTCTCTTTTTTGCGTTTCTCTTTCTTTCAGAGTCTTACTCTCATTTGTTTTATTCGATTATGAATCCACACATCTATACAGCGTTTATCTCGTTCATGACTCTTTGGTGATTAATTTTCCTACTTTTACTTCATTTTTTGTTCATGTATAATTTTCCCTTTTGTATTTCTCAACCGTGTCTTGTGCCCACATCTAATAACCTAACTCTCTTGCATTCTACACTAAACTACACTCTTCTTTTTTAAGACTCCTGTTACATAATACACAAAATGGAGGCCATTTGTAATCAATCTGCACAAAGCGATTGAGAGCACTGGCCAATTGAAAGGTGAGAAGCTGAAATAAATTGCAGTTTTCAAGAGATGGACCAGCAAATAACTAACTGATAGTCCATATAATAGTTGTGTATCTCAAAGTATACAACATACAATATATACACTTATAAACTCTTTTATAAACTCTTTTAAACACACAATTTCTCTTCCACCACTCAGTCACTCGCCCTGCAAAACCCAAAGCGCAAATTGAAACTCGCGAAAGAAAAAGAGAAAAAGAGAAAAGGAAGAAAAAAAAAATGGCTCTCAGTTTCTGTTGGATGGTTGGATCAATCGATCAGTGCCAAAAAGTAAAGATGTGAAAAATTCGGTCGGAAAGTTGCAAATTGGAGAAACATGTAAAAGTTTTTCAATCAACATATAATGATTTATTAATTAAATATCTGTATTGATTAACCTTCTTAAACTAACTTATTTGCATTATTCAATATTTCTTATACCATAATATCACATATACATCATTTCTGTATTTATACTCGATACTTCTCCGTTACTGAATTAGGTTTTAGTTAAAGTAACTTACAACAGCTTTGTGATCAAATTTTTATTAACCACTTTTCTCTGTAGAAATTCTTCCAGATAAAAGCTACTAATTACCAACACTCACTTTCTTGTATACCTCGTGTGTGTCATCCCATTTGTTTTTAATTTGCATTCATAAGGATAAAAACTGCATCAATATTTATAATTTAGTCATTTCTGTTTTTCGGCATTTACCAATCCAAGGTTCATATATTGAAAACGAAAAGAAAGAATAGAAAAAAAAAAAGAAAAAATTAAAAGATCTATTTACTTGTTTAAACAAAACTTACAATTAATCAATCAACTGCACTGAATTTAAAATAAAACAATGTCTGACTCTGAAACTAATACCAACTTGGTTGCTATATCGTTTATCGACTACTACTATAACTTGGTCAATCATGGACATGAAAAACTGTTCAAACTGTATTCTGAAAACGCCACTTTGAAGCACGGTGAACATGACCAATCTTTCAACTCCTCATGTCCGTCTATAACAGGATCCAGCAACATTAAAGAATACTGGCAACATTCAAAACTATCTAATGCTAAAATCATGATTCAAGCTATAGACACAACAAAATCTTTCAATGAGTCTATTCTTATCGCTTGTGTAGGTGAACTGGCTTTTGCCAATGAAGAGGACGATTTGGCTGATGTCTCACAACAACCGTCATATAAATTCTCACAAACGTTTCTGCTAGTCCCAACTGCTAAAAAAACAGTTTACGATATTTACAATGATATTTTGGCTTTTATCCCAGACGTTGATGATGAAACTTCAGAGTCAAAATACGTCTATAATGAAAAGACCACTGATATCCCACAATCATCCGAACAAATCACTGTTCAAGACAGCGTATCTTCTACAAAGTCCACTCAAGCTTCATCACCACATATCAAACCAACATCAAATCCTACAAATTTACCAAAAGATGATAAACTTGAATCTACAAGCCTTAGTACCAACTCTGTTCCACTGTCTGCTAATAAAACCGTCACCCCATCATCGTCTTCTGCTGCCCCAAAAGTTGTCAAATCAAATGAACCTGTTGCCACACCAACTCAAAATGGAGTTCTAAAATCCACAACGACGAATGTAGCAGCTCAAGAGTCACACAAGTCGGATGCAGCATCCTCAACATCACCATCCGCATCCGCATCGGCATCCACATTAGCACCAACACCATCAGCACCATTAACAGCTTCATCAGTGTCAACATCTACTTCAACATCCACTTCGTCAGAACCAGCATCAGCACCAACATCAGCATCAGAACCAGCATCAGCATCAGCATCGGCATCAGCACCTTCAGCAGCTACATCTTCACCATCTACATCCTCAACCTCAACTTCAACATCAACACCAGGCTCGACAACTTCCTCCACCCCTACTTCAACCCCTGCACCACTGGCTTCCTCTGCACCAACACCAACACCAACATCAACACCAGCACCAGCCCCAGCACAATCTCAACCTGTACCAGTGGCAAAGCCAGGCACTTGGGCTTCTAAGCTTGCTTCAACCATCAAGTCTCCTGTCGCTCCAAGTCAAACGATAGTTACAATTCCAGCATCTAATCCAGACTCCAAAAAATCCTCAAATAAAAAAGATTTCGATAAAGAAAAAGAAAAAGAAAGAAAAAAAGATCATAAAAAGGATGAATCAAATCTCGTTAATGTGAAACACAAGTCTAAATTCGTCACTAAAAATGGTCAAGAATATTATCCAATTTACATCAAAGGTATAGTGGATGAAAATACTACAGAAGAAGAATTGACAAAAGCACTTGAAGCTCGTTTTGGTAAAGTTGAATCCTGTGTTATTTCAGATAAAGTCGCTCTGGTTGATTTCATCGACCAAGAAGCACAAAGAAAATCTTTTGAAACAGGTACAATCAGACTAAGAAACATGGAAATCAAACTAGAACCAAGAATCAAGAAAGAGTCCACTTCGTCACTCTCTAACGGTAACGGGAACTCCAATGGTAGTTCTTTCAACAAGAAAAAGACAAAGAAAAGTAAGCAACATACTACTGTTAATGATAGCGATGGATTTAAAAGAGTCGGCAGAAACTAGAGTTGATGTCTTTAAAACTCTACTTGTCCTTTCCTCTTTCTGTTACTAGCTTTACAAGGTATTCTTTCTTCAAGTTAACGTTACTAAAAGATGCTTGAAGTAACATATGAGAAGCTGAAAAATGAAGTTTCCTTTTATTTTCTCTTTCTCTTGCTCTTGCTCTTGTTCCTGTATAGTTGCACTAGTATTTTTTAATGTAAAGATACAACATAAAGTTATGTATAAATCTTGTCTAACATTTAAATAATCTTCAACTTGCACATTGACTACTCATTGCGAAAGAATATCGTAATTATATGAAGCTTGAATTGAGCAAATTACTTCTTAGATACAAAATTATATACTATCAAGTAAAAATAAAATCTAATTAATTATCAAGCCACAAGAATAAAACTTAAAGTAAAATAAATTAACACTTAAAAGGCGGCAACTTCCAACAGCCCAATCTCAATCAAAAAATTAGTCCATCCACAGCAAAAATTAAAATTTACTGCAAGATTTCGTCCAACACTTTTTGTTGAGTTTGTAAATCGTCAGCTCTGATATTCTTCAAATGCAATTTTCTTAATGCTTGAACAATCTTATCTCTTGGGAAACCCATGTCTTCAAACAGCTCAACTGTAGATTTTTCTATTCCATACTTGGCTAGCTCATCTTCTTCATTGACTTTTGTTTCCGTATTTGTGAATCCGGCAAAAGACGAATTTGAGTCACCAGATGGTTTGTAATTTTCATTTGGCGCATAAATTTTAGTCCAACGAGCTGCAACCTCGTTGAATGTCTTTATATCATCCATGTAAACTTTAGCAACTTGAGCATCTTGTGGATCTGTTGGTTCTGGACTTTGCAACAGAGATTGTAATGAAATCAAAGCAGATTTCAATGTTATTATTGGAGTCCATGCATCTTTTAAAATATCCAAACAAATAGCACCAGTTTGAGAAGAAATGTTTGGGTGATATATTTTTGTATCAAATTTCATGAGAGGTGGTTTAAATGGGTACGCGTCTGGAATCTTGATATCAACTTCAAATAAACCACCTTCGTATGGAGTACCTGGAGGTCCAATGAATGTACCTTTAAGATGTGACAAATCATCCTCAACGACTAAAGATAGCGTGACACCTGATAAAGTGTCTTTTCTAACATCTTCCAACTCTTTTGCAATTCTCTTGACTCTTGACATTGTATATTATGTTACAAACTCGTTCTCACAGTTTTTCAGCAATTAATGATGTGTTTTGAAAGTTGACATCATCATACTTTTTAAGAACTTTATTGCCCGTCATCATTCATCAACTCACTTGAAATACTGATTCCCGCTACGGTTTTTCATCTTCAGCTTTCGCACATATTGTCTGAGTTAAGAAAAATTAGGGCAGTGAATAAAGAAAAAAGGAAAGAGAGCCTTGAATAAGACTAGAGTATTGTGACATTTGAAGCAGTTAAAACGGCTATGATTCTAAGGAAACCAGTAAGCAGTACAGACTATGCAATTACAAGAAGATTTAAGAAGCAAAGAGTATTGAAACAAAATGAATAAAATGCATGATAAGAGGAGAAATCAAAAAAAAAAAAAAAAAGAAATACGAAACTAGAGTAGAAAAGTTGGAATACATGTCTCTTTTGCTACTGTGTAGACTTGGCGATAACACAAGCTTTCCAAAACTATATTCTTATAAAACTTCTCTGAAATTCTCATTTTTGTCAGCATCTTCCAACCCATTTAGGAAAGAGTGGTCTGTCTGTTTTCTTGTAAACAGTTGTTTGACTAAGAATGCCAACATGAATGTTACAGCAATGCCACCAACCACTAAATAACATATACCTAATCCAAAATGTCTTCCACCTAAAACTGATGAAGTTGAAATAACAACAGATTTGGTACCACCAAAAATCGTGACTGGATAATTCATACCAATCGTAATTGTGTATGTTCCTTTCATTAATGTATCCTTTGTATTCTTACCGTACAATTTCATGAACGAAGGTAAAGCAGCAGTTTTCATCCAATTCATAAATCTCTCATTCTCAGCAAGCTCTTTCAAATCGTTTTCGGTGTAACCGTTGGGATATCTTTCCATCCAATTTTCAGGTGGAACTATATCGGACACATTGTATTGAGATGTCTTGAAAAAAGATAGATCTGAGTGCCATGCTATTCCCTTGTCACTGAACTCATAAACTTCACCACTTCCATTCACTGGGTTTGAAATTGTATCATTGAACATTGAGTTCGCTATTAGTCCACAAGGATAAACAATCTTATCTTCTCTATATTTCAATGGACTACAATGATCATCTATATCATCATACGCAACTGCGACACCTTTTAGCTGGTCCCAATCAAATGATTCCACATACTTTCTATGGTTCTGATAAAAACTGGTCAATTTATAATATAAAAATAGTGGTGATTTGATATTGTTTGGGATTTCAAACTGTATGTCACATTTACCATCATCAAATCTCCATTTAATATCCGAGTGTTTTGAACCTTTGAAATGATATCTACTATATTTCGAAGGGACATTTGTAAAAGAACTTGTCTGTTTATCACATTTGCTATAATCAACACTGATCATTTCAACATTGTAAGTTGTTAGTATAAATCCAATACCAATAGGAATACATATAATAGCAACTATGAGAAGCATCGGAAGTACAATCTTTGGAACCAAAATAGGCTGCCATGCTTTCAATCTTTGCTGCCTAAACGCAGTATTTGCGGGTCTTCTAGATTTAACAGTTGCAGAAGTATTTCTATTGAGTTGGGTATCCTGTAGATCATCGTTATCAGACGATGACCTACGAAGTCGGCGACGAATACTAGAGAACATCCTTGAAAAGTTAATTATTCAAGACTACTAAGATTTTCAAGCACAAAACCAAAGTAGGAGATTGACAAACAAGGATTATAAAACGTGTTGTTCAAAGGGAAAGATATCAGTTATAAGAATAGAACAAATAGTTGTATTGCAACAAATGTTGTGCATTGATACGGTGTTTCCTTAATTAGCAGTGTTTTTCAAACGATGCGCAGTAAGCGTCTATTTGGTCACACATCGACGCGTCGATTATTAGGCTCTATCGATCACTATCGACTGAAAACAAACATATGAAAATGTATTTACAAACACATTTGAAGGTTTATGACATAAAATGAAATACAAATAGATGAAAATACATGATTTAACAATTGTCAGTCTTTAGAATAAAAGAAATCAACAATTTCAAATGAATTATAGAAATAAATTGGATATTAATATATATAGTATACACAAAAATTATAAAACAAAACAGTTAACCACTTAAACTGCCTGTATTTTTGACATGAGTTAGCAACGAATTAAACAATCTTTCAAGCTCGCTAGAGTTTTTAGTGAAAGGTAAATCAAAGAAAGCATATTCAGAGTTTTTCATCAATTCTAAGAAAGTAATCACTAAACCCCATGGATGAGGCTTATTACAAACAATTCTTTCCAAGAGCACTCTGGTGATTAATTGCTGAACATCCGCTTTGTGTGCTCCCCATAAAGAATTAGAACCAAAATAGTGTAGTACTAAGCAACTGAACCAATGAGTATGGGAATTTGGATATCTCAAATTGTTTGCAATTGCTTGAAGCACCAAAAATTGCAGTTCAACACAACCTTCTTGCATTATTGAGGTTAATAATGAAACTTGTGATGATTTTTGATTGAAAGAGAATGTGTTTTTAGGTCTTTCATCTATGGCTGATATGCCCACGTATAACACCAATGCATTGATAAGCTTTACATTGAACGAAATTTCTTTGTAACCAACACCTGCTTCTTCCACCGCTTCACCAAGATCTAAAGAATTGAAAATTTGTCTGAATAAAGAGTTTGAAGGAATTCTTAAATAATTATCAACCGCTTTTTTGATATTGTTTTCAAGCAAAATTGGTGCTGGTGGACATGCAATTTCTGGGACTTTTGTTATTTCTGGTAATCTATCAACCTTCAAACCTGGTTGGAAAGGATCAGTCACATTAAATTCATTTGGAGTAGCCGATAAAACAATATTTTTCAATTGTATAAAAGATGGACTCATACTGGAAACTAAAGTATTAAAGTTTGCAGCCAAAAACTCTGGGTAATCATGGAACAAAACTGCAAATAATCTTAATGTACCTTTGTAAAGAACTGAAACTGCTTCTGTGGTTCCTGCACCTTTTGCATAAAAGCTCAAAAATTTCAACAGGACAGAAAGCAAAGCAACATACTTGTTATGAGCGTCTTTTTTATCTTCTGCAAGTTCTAAAATGTTTGGTAGGAACATTCTATGAGAAATCAAACATATCCAAGCAAAAGCAAATCCTGGGAAAGCGGCAGGTTGTAAAGCCAACAAGAAATCTGCTAAAGTTTGTATTATTTGGGAGTTGAATTTTTTCAATTTTTCCACTTCGGAATCAACATCAGTAATATCTTTGAATTCACGATTATTGATTTCAGACCAGTAACACATGAATGTTGAAAAGAATCTAAAGTATGGTCTTTCGTTGAAATTAGTCTTTGAAGTTTCATGATCGTGAGAAAATGATAAAATGAAAACTGATAAAACTGACTTGAAAAACTGAATTCTTGAAGAATTATCACTAGAAGCATCCTCTTGTATCAATAATAGCTCAATTACAAGAGCAACCAAAGAATCCATTGAGGTGTATGTATCAATTGGAGTGTTTTTCAGGTTAGATCCTTCTTTGACAAAAGAAACAACTGACATTTCAATAGCGGTATTGAAGAATAAAACAAGTAAATCAGGTTTTGTCAACACACCTAAATCAAACAATTGATTAATATAGGCGACTTTTAAGTCTTTGTTATTTTCATCAAACTTGTACAATTTGACCCACTCTGCAAATACATATGCAAAGTAGTCTTTCAATTTTTTAGGATTCAATGACAAGTATTTCATGTTTTCTATTTCCAACTCTGTAGATTTGTCCATTTTTTCAAACAACTTTTGCACATGTGTATTTGTTTTAACAGCTTCGTCATCAGAAAGTGACTTCAAAGCAGTCAACGTGTACACAAAATCAGCTCTCAATGCAATCGGACGTTCGCTAAAAACAAGATCTAACACTAATTCAGCGGCAAAAGAAAGCACTTTTTCATTCTTTAACTTTTTGATACTTTTAGCAAGACTTGAATCAAAATCATTCAAAGGCACCATACCAATCAAAATCAACGAGCCCATAACTTTTTTATTGAACTTACGTTCGTCTTCGGTGAAAATTAACCATGATGTGACGAATTTAGTAACCAAAAAGGACATCTCGCAAGATTTATCTAGCAAGAAAATCAAAGTTTCAACAAATAGTTGAGGCGAATTTATAGTGTTAAATAAAGCATTTAATGTTGATTGAACAAATTTGAGATAGAACTCTTGATGATTAACTTTAGTCAAAACTTGGATCAATTCTGCTAAATAATTTCTCAAAGGATGGTCTGCAGCAATTTCACGTAAATGAATCTCATTTTGTTGAGTTTCGGCAATAGATTTCAACAAGGCCTCCATTAACTGTTGAATGTAAGCCAATGACTGATCCAGAGCACGTTGAGTATTATCAAAAGTTTGAGACTGATCTGGTAAAGCATTAGCTTGAGCAGGAGTACCAGCATTAGAGGTTGAAAGTATGCCTGGTTGTTGTTTTTGTTGCAGCAAACGATTTGCATCCGCATCTTGATCAAGGCCAACATTCACAGCCGATGGTGTTATAGCAACATTATCATTAACTGGCTGAACGACGTTCAACGAATTTATTTTCTGTCTTCCAAATTCCTCATAAATGCTAAATTGTCTAGGAGTAACACCACCTGGTTTTACAAACAAAGGATCTGGTAAAGACATTGCGTATCTTGAAGCATATTGAGTATCATAAAATGGATGATCCGATCTAGTGTCTCTAAATTGTCTACGTAGTGCAATGGCTGGCATCATTAATTCATCCATATCTTGGACTGACTTTTCCATGGCTGCTTTTTGAATTATAGAGCAAGCTAAATCCAAGTTATCATTGATAGCCCTTGGAAGATCTTCTAAAACGGCTGAATCAATTTGTTGGCCTAAAGAGCTAATATATTGATGCATATTGATTTGAATACTATCACGTAAAAGTTCACGGCATGAAGCCAAAGTTAAAGACTCTGATAAATATCTGACAGTATTAATGTAAGCTTTTCTCAATTTGAACTCATCAGACTCCAATGCAAAATCTTTCAAAATCAATGATTTAGCTGTGACCAAAGCAACCGAATTTGTTCTATTAACAACTGGTGGTAATATTTCTCTAACTGCCTTTGTAAGAGCAAGTTGGAATAAACGCTTTAAATTAGGATGTGTTGCAAAAATTGAAGTTCCCAATAAGTTTTCAAAAGTGATAACAGGCTGTTGTTGTTGTTGTTGTTGTTGCTGCTGTGGTTGCTGTGGTTGTGGTTGTTGTGGTTGTTGTGACTGGATATGATGATGTTGTTGTTGCTGTTGTAAATGCTGGTTACCAGAAAACCCATTATTGATCAACGAGGAATCATACATACCATCTTGTGTAGTGTATTGATTACCATGTTGGCCGGAACCTAATAAACGATGTTGTTGTAGTTGCTGTAAGGCATTTAATTGTTGTTGAGCAGCTTGTTGAGATGGCATCATGCCTGTAGGCATATGATTGTTGGAAAAATTTGATCCAAGCATTGAGGCAGCTGGAATCGATAATGGAATACCTTTATTGTCATCAATAGTCATTCTTGCCATATTGGTAATAACCTTCTGAGCTTCAACAAACAATTCCAAACTGCCAGGTTTATGACTACGTATGGTAGTTGAAGCTTCAATGGTTTTCATTTCAATTTCCAAGGAGTTGCATAAAACTTCAATTTCAAATTTCAAATTCAATTTTAAGTCTGCAACATCATAAAGCTCTTTCAAAACTTTCAAAATTCCCAATAACCATGGATTTGGATATTTGAAAACTTTGGAGTTTCTAGCTTGTTCAAGAACTTTACAAATGAACGGAATAATAATTTCCAACTTTTGATGATCGTAAGCCTCAACAAGTAAATTTCTAACAGCAAGGTACTTATGTTGAATAGGTCTATTTCTAGGGAAAGTGATTCTTCCTAACCATGCACCCAAAGTTTTCAAATGGGACTTTTCATTTGAGGTCAAAGTTTTCAATGAATTACTCTCGTATGCTTTATTTAGTAAACCAATTATTTGCTGGAAGGTTATTTGCAAAACGTGAGAGTCAAAGAGGACTGAATCAAAATGAGTAACAATATCAGCATATAGGTTATGATTGTTCAATTCTAATTTAGCTCTTTGAGTAACCAAATAATTTGAAAACCATCTAAAGTACTTAGGAGCCAACAATTCTTTCATCTCATCAGTTCTTGACTTCATGTTATCTTCAGTAATATTATTCACCATAAACAACACCCTATCAGCAATTTCGTCGTTGGGTGTTTCTTGTGGAACATCAGCAACAATTTTTTCAGGCATATTCACAGAAATGAACTTTGAAGGTACAACAAAAACTGTGCTTTCTTTTGAACTGGTACTAGAATCATTGGAACTTGAATTATTATTGATGGCATTGGCAGAAAGAGATGCAGGTGGGGCTGTACCATTAACAACAGCTTTACATGTTTCAAGCAATGCTGGCTGACTTTGTAAAGCAGGAATTTCAAGCAACATGCTACAGAATTTTGGGAATTCATTTAGTCTTTTCATAAATGAGTAAAGAGCTTGAATTGCAAATTTGAACATTTTGCTTTCAGGAGGCTGTCTTGCAGATTCTATAATATATCTTAATGCAATGGATAACGCTGGTCCTTCAACCAATCTAAAAAAGATAGTGTTACCAAATAAAACTGAAGTGGTGGCTAATGCATCCACAGGATATTCAGGGAAGAATCTGTATTCATCTAATAACGAATGAATCATACATGCAAAGACATCTTGATCATGAGGATTATCACTAACTTTCAATCTTTGTAACATGTTAATTATATCTTTGATTTCAATTTCTTTGTTGTACATTTTTTGGTAATAAATTTTCATTTCTTTTTCAACATCAATTGAAAAAGTATTTGTTGAGCTATTCATTAAAATTGCAGCGTCGTGACCTTGACCAAAATTAATTAAACGAGGGTAAGCCTGTAAACATAATGCTTGTAAATTTTTGAACTTCTCAAACAAATCAGCAGGAAGTTGTTTATTACTCAAAGTTGTCATCAAAAAGTAAACTGTCTCAAGATTCAATGATTTGTTAACCCTATGACCTTGTTGAGCACTTTCATATTCAATTGTAGCTTGATTCTCTAAAAATTCAATGACAGTAGTTGCTACAATATTTATATTGCGGTTAAGCTGTGTTAATAAAAACTCGTGGAACCCATTCCAACCATATTGAGAAAAGATAATTGCAAATGAGAAAGAGTCAGGGAAGTCGTTTGCATTATGTAAAATGGACATTATAACCGAATCTCTTTTAAATGAAGCTGTCAAACTTGCAATTTTATGAATTGAATCAGGTGATCTCCTCACTTCGTAATACTTAACAAGTAATTTTCCTAATTCTACAGCATTGAATTCTTCAAATTTAGCAAAAATTGAACTTAAGTATGGTGAGCTAACATCTAATAATGATACAATAAAATTTTGCATGATATTGATAACAACATCATTTTCTTTTGCTTCAGGTTCATCGTGTAATATATACAAACATGCTAAAACAATGTACTCTGGTGCTGCTCTATAATCTCTATTAAATATTGAACTAACATTAGGATCATTTATGTTTTCATTTTGTAGCAAAGCAACAGTTTTCACTTCAATTTTAACAACTGATTTATAATACAATAGTATATGTCTAGTATTTGACTCGGAATCCAAGATTGGGGTCAATTTCAATTCAAACAAATCAATGGCTCCTTTACTTGGTTCTAATGAATGTAAAAGAACTAATAATTCTTTTAATAGTGAAGAGTTAGAAGTTTTGCATGCTGTAGTCAAGAAAAAGTCTATCAATTCCTCAGTTCCCAACGATGATAAAAATTGAGAAATGGAACTCGTAGTCATTTTGTTTGATTCAAATTTGCTTAAAACATTATTGAAAACATTCGACCAGTTTGGTTGAATTTTTAATTTTGATATGATTGTTCTCATTTGGGCACCTCTAGCTGTAGCTTCAGGTATAGTTGGAGGAGTTAATGAAGTTATGGTACCATTTTCTGATAAACCTTGTGAACCTGGAAACAAAATCTCTGAAAGTAATATAGTGATTGCATCATCAAGTTGATTAAGTTGTTGAATTGATAATAAATCACCCAAGAGTCTATCAGGTAACAATTTGGAAGGTCCAATTTGTAAAAGAGTACTTTTAAAGCTCATTTTAGTCACAGAATCAAAATATTCGTTAATTTGTGTTTTGATTTTAGCAAAATTTTTATTTGATTCGTTACTGATCTTTTCTGTAATATGACCAATAACTATAAATTTATGTGGTAAAGAGAAAACAGATGAATTTAAGAAAAATTGTAAAAAAACAGAAAAACTCTCTTCTTGATTTTGTGTTGTATTTGAGTTGTTTTTAAAATTTTGAATCCAATCGACTATAGCTTTAAGAGATTCTAAATAAATTTTAGGTAATTCAGTTAATGTGTGATGCAGATATAAATTATAAACACTAGGACTTATATCTTTCAAAGGCTCAAAATAATTTTCTATAGCTAAACAAATGAAAACTTTTTGATAAGGTGATAATTTGAAATAGGAGCAAAATAATTCTAATGAGATGAACTTTTCAGATTTAAAATTTTCAAGTAAAATAACACCTAATATAGTTTGGATTTTTGTAGGATTTGAAAAAAATGTAGAGTTGGTTAAAAAGTCTAATTCTTTTTTAGCTAATTGAAAGATAAATGAGCTTGAATAATCTGTTTTAGAAGTTGAAATTTCAGCAAAAATATCTGTAATTAAGTTTTCAAAATAATTGTAATATAGCTGAGGATATTTCTTTAAAATATGATGAATTTTTTTGAATGCTTCTTCAATATCTGATTGGGTTGCAATTAGTAATGATAACTGAGAGATAACAACTTGTTCTAACTCTTTGGATAATTGATAAGGATACTCTTGTTGTGAAATTGTTGAAACGCTTTGAGGCGTATTAGCCTTCTTTGAATTGGCCCTTGAGCCTGGCAAAACTTGAGAAATCACTTGGTTAGTTGATTATAAAATCAAAAACAAAACAAAAGAAAAAGAAAAAATAACACCAAACAAACAAAAACAAACAGATTCAAATTTGTTTTCAGGTTTAAAATGTCAACTTTGCTTTTCAATATGTATATAAACTGCCCTTTTATTGTTTCCGAGTACAATAAATAAGGTGAAGAGTTAACAATTTATTTCAAATATGGAATTTGCTAGTGTTTAAGAGACAAATAAGATTGGCTATCTGAAAGACGTGGAACGATAATGGCAATTATTTGTTAGTATACTTACTTGTTGATTGTTGAAGTAAAAGCAGGAAAAAAAGAGAGTAGAATAGAATTGAAAATTGACGTACCTTGATTGTTTATTAGCTTGGGTTGTCTCCTTTGTTTTTTTCGTCTCACTTTCCTTTATGAATAAAAGGCAAGAACTATTTTACAAGAATATTTAACAGATGCAATTGAGACTAATGGAAAGGCTTCTCAAAATGTATGGTTCTGAACCTTATTTATGTATATGATATGTGTAATTAAATCAATGGCAATGATCTGAATAGAATAATAAACAAAGTTTCAATCTTACAAAAATTGATGTAATTTGATCCAACTTGTATAACTTGTTTCACTTGTTAATATGAAAGTTGCCCACCAAACAACAACACATTCTCCCTCTTGTTTGTCTCTCTGTCCCTCTATGCCTTCTCTCTGCATTTTCCCTCTCCCTCTAGATTTTTTCTCTGTTTTTTTGGCTTTTCTAACTTTTTCCATCGAAGAGTGGCCAACCTTTTTCTTCTCTAGCAATCGATTAGGTCATGCCATACAAATATTGTGAGCTGTGATTACGTCACGCTGTATAATTTTTTTATACTAGTGGTTACGAGCGCTTGCATTTCTTTTTGGTGCACGGGTGTTTAATTCTATTTTTTTATCTATAGATTTGTGGCGTGTATTTGTGGCGCATGAAAAGTTTAATGTGGCGCATGTTTGTCTAGGTCTTTAGCAGCTCAACGTCTCCATGTCCCGTGGCAGGCTAACTGTGCTTGCTCTATACAGGGTTTTTGTGACTGAAACTCATGTCCCAGATGATGATTGGATGCAAGTAACTACTAATAGCATCAGTAAATCACATATATCATTGTGATCTTATCAGATAGTACGCCTAAGGTGTTTGGGTAATTTATATTGTACGTATTTTTGTCCCAGGTGAGAGAGATCTCGAGAGAGTCGCAGACACAAATAGTGCTCGATCGGCTCACCCCGTCTTTTTTGAAAATTGGTTCCTGGCAAAAAGTGCTTGTTTGGAATTGAGGTTTTTCAACCAGATCAAGCTTTGTGCTAAGAATGTGTTTTTTAATATTGTTACCAAGCACTGACAAATTTTAAAGAAATCCAAGTGCAAACTGACAGCACTCTACAACACAAATCTGTTCAAACATTGCATACGATCGAAATCAATTTTTGGTTCAATACTTCGGTAAAAAAAAAAAAAATACACCATTCATTTAAATTGATTAAATCTTGGAAAAAATGAAGATTTCACTGTCTTGTGTTTTTCCATTATTGATGCTTGGGTCACTGGTGTCAACACACTCCTCGCATCATGCATTGAATCAAAATTCACAATTTCTACAACCTGAATTCTCATTCCCTGATTTGGTGAATGTCAAATCTGTGGAGGAATTCAGTCCAAATTGGAAACTGGACGGAAGTGTCCAGTATAATGAGGGTAGATTAATTTTAACTCCTACCCCAAGTATATCGTCCAATTCAAAAGCGGAGACTTTGATTGGTGCCGTGTGGTCAACGCAAAAAAAAGCTATAGAAGATTTCACAATTGAATTGACTTTGAGATCTGTTGGGGCTTTTGGTATAACTAATTCTGGCTTTTCATTCTGGCTTGTTGAAGATGATGGTGATTTGAAAAATTCAGACAATTTTGGAGGACCTTCAAAGTACAGTGGTTTACAAGTCTTAGTTGATGCTAATGATCCTAAACTAGGTCCCGTTATTAGAATATACCTGAATGATGGAACAAAGGATATTCAGATATCACAGGATTACATTGGTGCCTATGTTCATGAGTTCCAAGATTCACAAGTACCAATGACTTTGAAATTGGCCTATGAGAAGAATTGGTTGAAGATCACATGTGATAATAAAATGTTATTTGAAACTGATAAGATCAATCTATCACCTGTGTTGAAAAACTTCAAATTGGGTATGAGTGCAAAAGCTCCAAAGGATGTTATCACTACTGAACAATATGAAGTTTTATTATTCCGTTTCTATAATAAAGTACTAGAAGAGATGAAAGAAGACCCAGTGGAGTCATTATTTGCTAAACATGCTAATATGGATCGCACAACAACAACGACCGAGTCTAATACTCAGAAATTTTTGGAAATTCAAGATAGATTGAGAAAATCACTAATGGGCAACGATGATAGCTCTAAAACATTGGATGAATTATCACAGAAAGTTGATCAACTACAAGCAGGTTTGTCAAACCAACCTGTTGATAAATCTTCTTCAAGCAGAGAAATTCAAATATTGCAAAAGCAATTATTTGACATTACAAAATCACTCAAGACTTTATCTGAAAGCTTGCATACTCAAAAGATTGAGGCTTTGAACAACTTTAAAGAATTGATTGATCAAAATTCAAAATTAAATTCAAAGTATGACTCAATCACCAATTTGTTAGAAAAGCAGAATAAAGAATTTGAAAATTTCGAAAATAGATTCATCTCTTTGAACAACTTTTTTGAAAGTCAATCAAAAAATCATTTATCATTAAATAGCAAATTAAGTACCATTGAAAATTATTACCAAAACAAAAAAGGTGATGATACCGATGATGACTTCAAAGCCACCTTGAATGCGTTAGTCTCTGGACTCAAATTTGTTTTGCTCCCACTTGCATTTTTATTAGTTATTTGCACTTTATTAGTCTACAAGTTGAGAAGTGATATCAAGCATTCAAAAGTGTTGTAAACTGATTTTATAGGCAATTCATGATACCAATGTACAAAGGTGTGGTATTTTTATATAGATAGCGCTTTTTAAGCGTTTTTTAAAATAATTAAAAGATTAGAATTTGATAGTGAGCAGTAAATAAATGAAAAAAAAAGGATAAATATACACTTACAGCTTTGAATAATGTACACAGACAGGAGTAACAAAAAATTGAAAATTAAGAGAAATGAAAAAAGAAAAAGACACAACTTTCTCATCAAAGAGCATAAGGCGGTCTTCTTGATCTGATGTTTGAGTATCCTAGTGAGTTCGGATTTGGCTTTCTTCTTATTCTCACAATTTTCGAGTTTATTATACCATTGGTTTGCTTTGCCTCTTGTTGCAATTGTAATGATTTTTCCAATCCGTAAAGTCTATTTTGATACTCCATCAACTCTTTATCATCAATAGGTAATTGTTTCTCAATGATTAGTTCTTTATTTAGGTCAACTGGAATATCCAACGTTTGAAATCTTTTCTTATATTTTAATTCTTCATTCTCATCTTCAACTGGTTCGTTTTCATCTTCCGAAGAGTCTTCATCTTCGAGATCTTCATCCTCACTACTACTGTCATTATCACTGCTACTGTCACTGTCGCCACTTTCACCACTACTAGTATCTTCATCGCTACTATCCTCTTCACCAGCTTTTTCTTTTGTTTTGTTCTTTTCAGTATTCTTCTTCTCTTCTAATTGTGCTTTCTTTTCAGCTTCAATGTTTTTTCTTTGTCTTTCCAACTCTTGTTTTTGTCTTCGAAGTTGAATCTCTTGCTGCTTTTTATGTTTCTTTTCCAAACTTTTCTGAAATTGTCTGACTGTTTTACATTTGACATTTGAAAGATTTTTATCAATCCCTTCACTTAATCTTTTACCACCTCTTTTAGCATTATAATACATCAACCATTGATAGTTTCTAATGAGTCTCTTGTTGTTTAAAAATTGATTTAGAATGACTAATCCGTGAAGATATTCAATATCATCCACAGTCTCATTCATTTCTGTTGAAAAATACGAAGCATTAGACACTGTCAAATTCAAACTTGTTTTATTCATATTTAACTTTCTGATTTGTCTATCAACTTTTTCTTTATCATAATAAGGTAAACCGTTAATTAATGAACGTGTCTTGTGTTTATTTGACTCGTTACGAATGGGTAATCTCATCAACTTTGAATTTAAAACAGTCGAATTTACAGTAGCACCAGCTAACAAAGAGATAGAATCAGAAGAACCTAATCCGTTCAAAATGTTTTTTCCCTTGTTTGAAACAGTGGTATCATGTTCTTCATGTTTGAAACTCCACTGATAAGATGGCAGTTTGTTAATTGGATTTAATGGAACTCCTCCATTATTAGTAATACCTTGTCCCACTATTGTATTCAGCTGGTTAGACACATCTGCAAATGAACCTGCTGGCGATTTTTCTCCTAAGTTAACAGTAGGTGTGAAAAGCGTGTTTTGATAACTTTTCAAGTCATAACTGGAGTGGAGAATGGACAAGTTCTTGTTCAACACCGAAGGTAATTGGTAAGCATTGGAAAGCTTACTGATCTTTTCTGAAACTTGTGACTCCTCACTGCCAGGTGCAAACATTTTACAGCAGTTTGATACTAGGGAATATTATTATTTATTCTTCAAGACAGATTTAGGACTATCTAAGTTGTACTGCTCTCTGTATGTTTATACTCCGAATATCTAAGATTAAAACACAATTTATTTATCAGTTGTTTCATGTTGCATATTATTGCGCTTTCCGTAATTTTTCGGACATCCACTCTCATCGACGCGGGAGGAGTCTATCAATCGCGTCTATCGTCTCAAAACTCTGTTACTGTAAATAAATATACACAAAAATTGTATTAATCATTAAAGCTAACATTACATTGCTATTAGAACTACTATAATTACTACCGAAATACTAAATGACATAAATTTATAATTACACAAAAAACTATTAGTCTCAATAAACATATTTTAAAAAACAAAACGTAAAGAAAAAGTAACATCAGTGATAAAACAAGTGTCTTATTTAGATTCTTGTTCAAATCCTAAAGAGTCTTGAGAGTCACTCTTTGATGGTTTGAATCCGTCAGCGGGAGGTGAACCGGTCCAAACAACCTTTCCCTTGTCATCGAAATAAGCATTTTCATCACTAACGTAAATAACACCTTTCAAATTTTCAATTTCTGCTGTTGACAATCCCATTGGATCTCTGGCAATCCAAACACTTGGGCATGGAGCTGAAACATCAGGGTAATCGTAAGCATGTTTGATGTAGTCTTCACTTTCTTGAGGGAAATCATAAAATGAATCTGGAATATAAGATTTCACTACGCTGAATGACAAATAATCGCTCGGCATGAGGAATCTCATCAAGATGTTGTGTTGTTGTTTTTGACCAGAGTAATCAGCACCATCAACTAGTAATGGGACATGATCCGAGTTATTTTCTGAAAAGTTTTGTAACTCAATTGCTCTGTTGTCAAGCTCTTCTTTAGATGTAAATGGTGATTTTGAATCAACAGAGGATCTTTGATAGGATTTTGAAAATTCATTTTTTGAATCCTTGTTTGCTGGTGACCACGATAAGGTGGCAGATTTACCATCTAATGGTCTCATCACTGTATTTGGAACAACTGCAATTAAATGATCAAAGGCTTTATTTAAGTTCAAGTGAACAAAAACAGTAAATCCTAAAAACACAGCTTCCAACACAATACAACCCCATGATTTGGAGACTGCAAATAGACCTAAAAGACAAATTTCACCTAAATAAACACCAACCATTGTTTGGAATAAAGCTCTTGGATAATGTTTACCAACAGAATCAGCACCTTTACCAACAACATAAGTAGCATTATGTAAATAAGCAATGTACAAAAAGAAGAAACCTGCAAATGTGAACAACATCATGATTGGAGAAATAATAGCATAAGTTAAAGAGATAACTGCCAAGTTAGTGTAAATAGGGAACATTGTACCCCAACTGTAAGAACCTATTCCTGTAAATCTGGTCCACTTCTTTCTTGGTGTGTTATCGAACAAGGCTCCTAAAACATAAAATAAGACTAGTGAAACAATTTGAAACAATGCACCACCAGAGATTGAAAAACCTTGCAAAATGATGTATGAAACATAAAAATTAGAAGCTTTAGGAATATTAGCAGATAACAATTCCATAGCGCTTGATGGTTCTTCAACAATCTGAGTGACAACTGAAGCAAATGAGGAAGAAATGGTGGTAACCAAGAAAACTTGAATGACTTGAAATGCGAAATAAGATTGTTGAGTGAAATATTCAATTGCTTGGGTAGACACAGCACCTGAAATCTTTGCCATTCCTCTAATGAAAATTGGTAATAACATCATTAAGACTGCTAACAAAATAGTTGGTAAAAATGAGGTGATTAAACCTAAAAGAACGTCTGGTAAATTATAAATAAATCTTAACCAATGCATCTTGTTAGTTAGATAGGTCAAGTTAGAAATTAAACCGACAAATGCGACAGGAATAGCCCATAGAATAACCAATGCAACAATTGCTGCAACTGCACCAGTACTTCTAAACAATCTTTCCCACCAAAATAATCTCATGTTTGGCCAGTAAATATCTTCTGGATTAACACCAATTTGTTTTGGTGTGAAATGTAACGGTTGATCATGAATATTTGTTTGGAAAGCTAATTGTGCATAATTTTGGTTTTCAAATTCGACAGCAATAGAATTCATTGGTTTAGTTTCTTGATAATTACTTTGAAGCTCTTCAATTTCCTTATTTAATTCAGCAATCTTTTCTTTACAATGATTAATGACATCAACTTTTTTGCCAAACATTGGAATTGGAGACAATCTCATTGTTGGTCTCTTTTTCTGAGGAACATAACAAACGATTTCATTTGCTGGTTCAATGACTTGGCCTTTCTTGTCTGCCTTAATTTTTGCTTGAACAGCTTTACTTAGCAACTTATTCAAGGCATTTTCAAGATTATTAGCTAATGCTTTTCTTTGTGCAACTTTTTTGGCTAAAGCTTTTTGACCTCTTGCAACCCAAACTCTTTTGACACCATCAAATAACTTGAAGAATTCTTCTTCATCCAAATACTGATCTGTCACGGTTTGGAAAATAACAGTTCTTGAACTCAATTTTTTAGCATAAGAAGGTGTAGCCATGACTGCATTTTTCAAGTTTGAGTAAAAATATAACTCTCTGTAGATGACAAATAAAATAATACCATAGTAAATCCATGAGATAAACACATGGGCGTAGTATCTACCTGGAGATCCAACATTGGAAATACCTAACTGATTCAAACCGGTTTCACCTTTACCGTTAGTTGCATTAACGGGGAACAAGATAACCCAGAATGGAATACCACCTAAAGCACAACAACACATAATAAAGATGTATCTTATGAAAAGATAACCATCCAAACCTGCCTGTTGAATGATAAACGCTGGTTTCAAATTGAGTAGAGCAAAAATCCATTGGTATGGGCCTTGAGGTAAAGGTGCCGGTTTCTCCTTGGCAGGAACAATATCAAAACTTGATTTTGGTTGATAAATTCTTTTAAACTTGTATCTTAACAAGACAAATAACAAGACAAAAGCAGCAAAGATGACACCATTACTGATAATGGCTGTCAACACGTCTTGAGTAGACGTACTTTTAGTATCAGTTGCCATTTCTCGGTTGTAACTTGATTGATGATCAACTGTAACTCAACGTTTTATATAATGCACTAAATGCAATCTATAAACTCAATTGAAAGCTCTTCAATTTCAATATGTTGACAGAAGAGAATAAGATATCAGTAGAAAGCTAAAAGAAAGACAACAGTCAAACAAACTAGTCCAACTACACCCACGTATGAAGAGATTAAAACAAAAAATTCTCTTACCTTGAAATTCAAAACAAACAAAATTTTGGCTTTAGTATAGAATTAAGATCTCTTGAAGTGCGAATCTCAGCTGCATCTCAGAACGAAAAAAAAAAAAAAGAAAAAAAGAAAAGAGGCTAAAATTTGCTGAACAATAGAAAGAAAAAATTTTGTCAATAAAGAGAAGATTTTATAAAAAATAAAGTTTGCATGAGGCTATTGTTAATTTATATAACAAATGTACAAATCAAACTTTGTCTAAACATAGATAAATTGCGGTTATTAATATAAGGTACCACACTCTGCCTGGTATTATTTAGTATATTTGCATTCCAAGCTCTAACTAGTGTTATTTTATAACTACAAAGCGGATTAAAGTTGAAATAGATATATCAAATAACATCAATGTTTATTATTATATTAGCAAACCAAGCAATTAAAAGTAAAATGAGTGTTATATATATTAAAGCTAAAGATTAACATCCTCGTAGAACGAGTAGTGCAGTCAGGCTTGGACGCGCTTGAAAGCACTTGAAACAATAAAAACAGACGAAAAATTGATTCAACCATATCTGTACATTCTCTTATGGTAAATTGTTTGCCTTTGTCAACTAGTATTGTTTTTGAGCCACTTCATAAGTCGAAGAAGAAAAGTGTTTTCTTTTGTTTTTTGTCACGTACGGTATTATGGTAATACGGTATACTTTATACATATTCAAGGCAGCCGCGTTCTACCATAGGTTGTATATAATATGCTTTCAATTGTTATTTGCTTTTATGTTACAATAACGTATGCGCGCGTGTCTTATGAGAGTAAACTATTTGCCATGCGGGTTTTTTACGTATCTGAAACGTAATAAAACGTCACTCTTAGCGACAGCTAAGCCTTAACGTCAACTATTTGCTACTTTCAGCGTCCGGGTAGTAGTCACTGCTGGAAAGCTCTTCTCTTCTACCATTTTGAGAGACGCGCTGACTTGGCGCGTCGATTGACTGTTCTCACATTTCACCTTATCAAAACTAAATGTCTGTCTTTATCTTGATAATCTGTATCAACATGTATGTGTCTTATTTATGAGTTACATTGACGCAAATTAATCTTACTTGTAGTGTGATAGTTTGTGTTTTGTTCGTGTTTTGCAGTTGAAATCAATTGTCTGAAGCGCAATTATATCTGTGACGTAAGTATCAAGTAATGAAAAATTGCAAACAGACAATCTTCATTTGATCGCCAACCTTGATTCTGCTGTCAGCGTTTACTCTTTAAGAATGTAGTACCTACTATCCTCTCGGGGCTTTCAAATCACATCTCTGGGTTTTTAGTAAAACTATATCACTCCACAATCTGATCACACTTTTCAGGTAGGTTGTGAGAGCGGATTTCAATTCGCTTTGCACTGTGTAATGTGCTAGTCAAAAAACCAACCTTAGGTGGAGAATAAAATTTGTCATAATCAAAATAAACATGTTTTGTTCTTGTAGTTTACAAAAGTTTTTTATCTTAAAATAATTGATCCGGCCAACCGTAATAAAGCATATCCTCTTTGCTAATTTCAATTGTGCAAGAATATAAAATCATTCACAAAGAGCATCTTTACCAGACTTGTTACTTCAGTTTTGTTGCTCATTTTCTTACAAAAAGAATTCTAAAATACTAAACTGTTTTAAAATAAATCGTTACCTGCTGTTTTACTTTAATTTCGCATTAACCCCCAAACTTGGAACGGCAGCATACTACTGTCAAATATTATTTATATCTTGCTTGTCGTTCTACTTGTTGCAAGACTCCTAACAAATAAATTTAGAAAATAAACACCAAAACAGCTTTCTAATTCAAAGAATTACACGTATTTTAAGGGATCCATTTGCTACTTCAAAATCGTTGTGGCTAGTAAATTACTCTGTCCAATTCTGCTATAGTGTCCAAGCTTCACAGTAAATGTAGATACTGTAATTTTGATTTGTAAATATAACTTCAACATACATCAATGAGCCATTGTTAGCTTCCAAATACCTGGATTTACGATTGCAACATATGCTATTTGATATTTTGTATCTTTCCAGCATCCGAGTAACATTCACCAATAGCGTTTACAAATAAATTTTTTACTCAACGTTCAAGTGGATTCATTAATTAATTTGTTTATTCTTATAAACTATTTTATAGTTCATTGATGATATTTAGTCATTAATCATATCTCATTTATAGTATAGTTAAGTAAATATAACTAAAAAAATTAATTGAACAAATAAATACATTCTCTTACTACTTCAATTATTTGAATTAACCAGGTACTTTATTTTCATTAAATGTTTTGTTACCTACTCATTAATACTAAAATTTAACTAATCATCATTATTAGTTTAATTATATTTTTAAAGTTCCAATCGTTTTCTGATAATTTACTTTTAACAAGTATCAAACATACCTATATAAAATGGGCCCGTTAATACACCTTGAGCGTAAAAATTACGGTCAAACTAATGCATTTCCTTATATGCTAACATAGGGCGGAATTCGTCCTTTTTTACTACAGTCCTTAACAAAGTTCCGTGTTTTCAGTAGTTAGGGTTTGTTTTTCACGAAAAACTTATAGTTTGTTTTTTGGTACCATTTATCTTTGCAATAGTTCATCAATAACAAGTATAACAGGTGAAGCAAAGGCAGTAGTTACTGTTTGCATATTACTAACGCAATACATGATGTTAATTTCAGCTATAAGTTCTATTAACTACTATAACTATTGATTATTTTTATCACTGATTGTTAGTACATATTTTTGAGATTGTAGCTTATTAGATCATAACTATCTTTCATGCTTGATAGTGCACAAAGTTAAAAATTGGTTTTTCGTTGCTCACTAGGCAACTAACCCAAACTCTACATCGCTAAAAAAATATAAGCATTTGAACTCAACTACAAAACAAAACAAACTGAACGTTCAAAGCTGATTAACCAAACTTCAGTGTTAATTGGCTAATCAAAAACCCAATTATTTCAAAGGAGGTAAATCTCATTTCTTACGACTCTTGAAAAAGTAAACTTCCAACGATCACCCAGACAATTATGCTTTATGATAACTGTAAGTAAGAGAACAAAATATTTTGTTACAGATCTAACAACCAACAAAACTAAGCGTAATTGACTACTAACCGCTTAGTTTTATCTGTGTTATCATTTCATTTAGGATTATCTACATTGGTGTGATGTACGTCCCTGAGTCGAGGTACAAGATGTTCTAAACATCAAACATCTCATTGATTGGGATACAGTTTATTTATTAGGTTTTTCAGAGAATCGACAGAATTACTAAAAACATCTTGAATTCCTATCGGCATTAATGAGATATTTGATGTCTAATAAAGACATAAGGAGTCTCAACTCGGTAACCTACCATCATACCAATGTAGACGATACCAACCAAGAATTGGTTACCTATTCTGTACCATGGTAAAAAGCAGTAATAACTTACGGTTTGGGATTTGGTTGAATGTTAAATATAAAACGAATAGCTTCTATTCGGATAAGATTAACCTAAATAAGATTTATAATACTAGTAGTGATTAAAGAGAAACTCTTCTCGATGATCCTTCTAAGATCTTTTATTATGAGATCCATGAAGAACCTTATTTCATTTTACTGGGATAAATGGTCCATTAAATAACTAAATATGTTCCAGTGAAAACTTTTCACCTTCAACTGTTCTAAACACAAATCAATGACTAACACTGCTTCGCCTCCTTTAGAATACAATAAGCAGATTATTCAGTTGTTGTGATGGAATGTCAGAATCAATGGGATGTTTTATGTCCAATGTGGACATACGGTGCCCAAGTCAGTAACCATATCATCCTTCCAATCATAGATGATACTAACCAAGCATAGTGGTTACCTATTCTGTACCTTTGGATAAATAGATTGTCTACTTACAGTTAAGATGTTCTTGGTTATAAGATTGTTTATTATTAATAACAGTGACTAAATATTGTAATTGGATTAAGATTACAATACCTTCTAAGTTGAGATAAGTTATAGTATTCTATATTATATAATGTAAAATAGTGAAAGCTCCCCTTGGTCTCTTAAGAGAGCCAAGTGTAAAGTGATGGAAAAATAAAGTAAAGAAAGTTAGTGTGAAATTTACTTATATAAAAACCATCTAGCTTGGTGAAAAATTTTCACCAACGTCGGTTTGTTTGGTTCAACTTTATTATTCATACAACGCAGATCAACACCTTGTAACATCTTTAAATACAATCAGTAGCGGCTCGAGCAGATCCTGATTTAGGTAATCCTGCAGATTAGCGCCGCCGGTACCTGGAATCTGAACCAGGTTCCGACACGCCCTCTTAATTTATGGCCGTTATCAAAAGATAACAAAGTAAATTACTAAACCGAGTTATGTAGAATCATAGGTCGTAAACGATTCAAAACTGCAACAGAGACTGGTTTAGTTAGTAAGTCAGCTAGTTGTTCATTTGTATTGATATAGTCAACTTTAAACATTTTGTGGTTTTGGTATCTTTCAATGATTATGTTGATGCGTACCATGTAATGTTTGTTTGCACTTGAAAAGTTACCACTCGTAATTGTTTTTATAGCGGCTTGATTATCAACTAAACAAATAGGTTTCTCAGTTTGAATAACTTTATCACCAATGTATTCCAATAAAGACTTGTACCATGATAGCGAATTAGTAGTCAAAACCATTGCTTGTAGCTCAGCTTCAGTTGAAGATTGGCATATCAAAGGAGTATACTTACTTGCCCAATAAACTGGCCCACCATGTAATATAAAGATGAATCCATTCATTGATTTCCTTTTATTTGGCTCCTGAGCATAATCACTATCAGAATAGCATTTGAGAACATCTAGTTCTTTATCCTTGAGTTTTTGGTAGATGATCATCTGATGTCTTGAGTGATAAGCATAGTTAATGAGTTTCTTCAGTTGTGCCTTAACCTTTGGGTGAGGATATTCAGCAAAACGAGCAAGATAATTCGTAGCGTAAGTAATATCTGGACGAGTCATTATGGAAAGGTAGAGTAAACAACCAATCATCATACGGTAGTCGTGAATTTCCTGTTTCTTGATGTTTGATGTATTCATTTTGTTTGTTGATTTGTCAAAGTAAAAGTTTGGTGTTAATGGTGTTGTAGGTGGTTTGTTGGAAATTTCAATGTTCATCTTTTTAACAAACTCCTCAATGTATCGTGACTGGGTAAGTGATATTCTTGTCACTTGGTGTTTAGAGTTGCGTAGAACTTCCATGTCCATCCCAAGAAAAGTTTGTTTGCCATTTTCACCTGGTTGGATAATTTTAATTTCATACACTTTCCTTAGAGATGTTAAAAGTGATCTAATAATGGTTTCATTCTTAGCTGTAATAATAAAATCATCAACAAAAATACCAATGATGCAAATGACTTTGTGTTGTTTCTTGTAAATAAAAGTTGAAGGGTATCCTCGTTCGTGTTCAAAACCATAGTCTTCCAAAAAGGTACGAATTGTATCATGCCAAAGTTTACCAGATTGCTTCAAACCATACAAAGCTTTCTGTAACTGATATACCGCCCTCTTGCCTTTTGGGAGAGTGGGAGTGTCAACGCCTGAAGGAGGATGAATATAAATTTCTGTGTCAATTAAACTGTGGAGATAAGCAGTTTTGACATCTAACTGGATAAAAAACCAGTTGTGTGCAGCACAATGACCAAGAATAAGCCTGGCGATCTCAGGACGAAGTGTGGGTGAGTACGTTATACCGTATGTCGCTGGAGATGGACGGTCACCTCTGGCAACCAGCCGAGCCTTGTGAGTGCCGTCTGCCTTAAGAGCAAAAACCCATTGAGTATGAACAGTTTTAGAAGCAAAGTTCTTGTTATACTCTTCGTTGGAAAGAATAAGCGGGGTAGTTTTCCAAGTGCCGAGTTGTGAATGAGAATCCAATTCATTCTGAATAGCCAGTTTCCATTTGGATTGATCAGATCCTCTTGTAGCAGAGCCATAAGATTTAGGAATAACTGGTTGTAAGGCAACATGACGAAGGGTGATGTAAAAGAGTCGAGGTCGTTTTGTGGTGGTAGGGTCGACGGAAAGATCTTCACGTCTGTGTCGCCGTTTTCCATTTAAGCTGGAAAAATCCTTTTTGAAAGGTTTGACTGATACTGGGTTGCTAGTTTCTTCAGGGACTGTATCTGGCGGTAGGTCGGATGCGGTATAAACGATAGGTGATTGGTCATCCACGGGTGAGGAGAGGTCGATGGCTGTAAGGTTAGCTGCGTGTGAAGGGGAGAGAGCCACGATATCGTCAGATGAGTATGAAGAGGATTGGGGTGAAGTATCAGAATGCTGAGACCTATCAGATGGCGAATCTGATGGTTGAGGTGGATTGCGAGATGAGGGTGCAGGAATAGATGGAGATTGTTCAAGTTGGTTAGCTGAAGATGAATGTGAATGAGAAGTAGAGTCGGTATTGGAAGGTAAATTTGAAGTTGAAGATTCCTCAGAAGCTTCAGACTCATTTCCACTACTAACGGCCAATGGGGTATCAGAGGATGTAGATTGTGCATTGGTGTTCTCATTTGAATTCGATGAACTTGTTGGTGGTTGTGTATCACCAGAGTTATCATTTGTAAGTTCTTGAGACTGAGAATCGTCTTCGTGTAAGGAATAATTCTCGTCAGAGTCTTCAGGTGCACTTGAGGGAGGTGAGATTGACTGAATATCAGAGTCAGAATCACTGGTTGGTATCTCAATCAGTTCTGGGGCGGTGTTTGAATTAGGTTGTATGGTTAACGGTTCGTCTTCCTCTTCTAAGGTGAAATGGAGGTCATTTGTGAACTCGTTGATCCTGTTGGTGTTTTGCATGTATAGTGGGGAGTGCTTCAGGAACTTAACATTTCGTGTGTAGAAATATTGACCAACTTGCGGTTTGGATGGGTCATCAGGGACGAATACAACAGAGCCATAGGTTAGAGCATCAAAACCAAGATAGATACCAACTTTACCGTAAGGGTTAAGTTTATCGCCAATGGGTTGAGTTGGATCATAAACGACACAGGTCTCGCCAAAAAGACGAACATGTTTGGTACGTAAAGGTTGACACTTCAAGTAACCTGCGGGTGAGTTGTTCAAACGCTTGCGGTAAATAAAGTTTCGAAGATAGACGCTATACATTAGAGCATCAGGCCAAAATTGTTTAGGAACCATACCTCCTTGAAGCATCGTGCGACAATCATTGAATAAAGTAAGATTAAGTCTTTCAGCATTACCATTAGCAGCAGGAGTATAGGTAGACGTTAATCTGTTCTCAATACCAAATTGAGAAAGCATAGCACTAACTTCTTTTGATACGAATTCCGTACCGTTATCTGTGAAGAATTCATGTATCCTGTGAGGATGAAATCTGTTTAAAATCCAGTTAAAGACATCTTCAATGAGACCAGGGATTTCCCTTTTGTTTTGGATCAATCGAAGAATTGTAAAACCAGTGAATGCACATCTGAAGCTGATGTATCCTACGAACTTTGTTGTTCCATGGTATTTTTTACTCACTGTACCAACGTCTGAGAAGATTTTGTGAAATGGAGATTTGGAGGTGTAGATATCGCGCGAATGTTCAATTGCATCAGCACGTCTAGCTTTACCTTCCATACAAGTAACACAGGACTCATGTTTCAGTAGATAATTTAAGCGTTGTTTTTCTTTATCATCTGTAATGATCGTTTGATGATCGATAGACTTGATGAGGTCTTTGTAGTTGACATGACCAAATCTAAGATGAAGGTTGTTGACTTTGACTTGAACGGGGATAAAGAGTTGGATTGGAATGTGTGGTATGGAGTCTTGGACTTCCAGTTGGATGAAGTGTTTGTTGGAGTAACGTATTGAGTACGAAAGACGGTTGTGCTCGTCACGTTTCACGTCCAAATCCAAGTTGCTGGAGTCAATTTCTCGAGGAGAGATCAAGATCAGTTGAGCGTTTTTAACGTGGAATGCGTCCATTCTTACGTATTTGGCGCCAACTTTAAGTATCAGATGACCTTTTCCAATTACCCTGTCCCCTGAACCATTGTAGGATACTGACCTAACGTGTTTAACGGTTTCATAGTCATGTAACAATGAAGTGTCTGGGCAGATGGAATAACTAGCCCCAGTATCTAGGATTGCTGTCATGCCTAAGATTCTGAGCTGTTGCGTTTGATGAGTTCAATTTTTGATCATCAGTTGTTTTTGCATTGTTATTCTTGATGTTCTTCGGTTCGTTGTTTTCAAACTCAATTTTAGAAGAATGTGCTTTGACATTTTTTGCTTTAGATTTATCTTTGTTCTTGTGATGAGACTTCTCAGTCTGGTTTGTCTTTGAATTAGAAGTAGAGTTCTGTTGATGACTGTCATTGTTTTTAGTCTTGTCGGTCCTAATAAAGATTGCTTCTTGTGCAAAGGCTTCAGTAAATCCCATTATAGTGACCAAGTGAGAATATTCTCTTCTTCTTCTCTCGAAAAGGTATCAATTTTTTTTTTCTTTAACGAATCTTTCTCCATCGTATTTGACAGAAAATGTATCTGAAAGATTGCCACCAAGTAGTGAAGAACGATTTGGTTTTCATCGTTGATGTTCAGTTTGGTGTTCTTTGAACATTCATTATGAAAGTTGTAAAGATTATACTTTGCGTAATTATCAGTTAATGCATCAGTATCAATTTTAACAAGTGTAATTTTAGATTTCAAAGATTCGTTTTCAGCTTTCAATGCTAAGTTCTCAGTTTCTAATTCCTTGAATTTGGTTTGAAACTCAATATGAGATGGAATTTTAGTTTTTAAGTTAGCAACAGTAGACAATTTTGTTTTCTAGAAAGAAATTGAAATTAAAATTGATTTTGATTTGTTTCGGGAGAATGAAGATTATATAAATATAGTCTTGTCCTCAACAAGAAACTTATTCAAACATAGAAGCTAACGTTAGTTTGATATTAAACAATATAAGAGTGTTGCTTTTAACAACACTCCCAGCATGGGTGCCATGTCAGAATCAATGGGATGTTTTATGTCCAATGTGGACATACGGTGCCCAAGTCAGTAACCATATCATCCTTCCAATCATAGATGATACTAACCAAGCATAGTGGTTACCTATTCTGTACCTTTGGATAAATAGATTGTCTACTTACAGTTAAGATGTTCTTGGTTATAAGATTGTTTATTATTAATAACAGTGACTAAATATTGTAATTGGATTAAGATTACAATACCTTCTAAGTTGAGATAAGTTATAGTATTCTATATTATATAATGTAAAATAGTGAAAGCTCCCCTTGGTCTCTTAAGAGAGCCAAGTGTAAAGTGATGGAAAAATAAAGTAAAGAAAGTTAGTGTGAAATTTACTTATATAAAAACCATCTAGCTTGGTGAAAAATTTTCACCAACGTCGGTTTGTTTGGTTCAACTTTATTATTCATACAACGCAGATCAACACCTTGTAACATCTTTAAATACAATCAGTAGCGGCTCGAGCAGATCCTGATTTAGGTAATCCTGCAGATTAGCGCCGCCGGTACCTGGAATCTGAACCAGGTTCCGACATGGAACGACTTTTACTCTATCGGTTTTTGGCTTTCATCCAAATAGAATAAATTAGTTATACCATCTTCCAACTGATTACACCATATTCATTATCGATGACACCATATTCATTATTGATGACACCACATTCATTATTGATGACACCATCTTTCAGTTAGTCGAACCACAAAATACAAGAACCATCGTACCGATATATACCGTAACATTGTTAGCTTCACATTAGCAACACGTAGTACCGATAAATAAAATTAAGCAATTAACCATCATAGAAGTCAACTATCAACTCACTGACTCTGAAGCAGTAGTCAGTGTTGAAAGTGATTTATCAATTATTTATCTATCAGAATTAATGAGATATTTGATGCCTAATAAAGACATAAGGAGTCTCAACTCAGTAACCTACCATCATACCAATGTAGATGGTATCAACCAAGAATTGGTTACCTGTTCTGGACCAGGGTAAAAAAGTAGTAATAACTTACGGTTTGGAAATTGGTTGAATGTTAAATATAAAACGAATAGCTTCTATTCGGATAAGATTAACCTAAATAAGATTTATAAAACTAGTAGTGATTAAAGAGGAACTCTTCTCGATGATTCTTCTAAGATCTTTTATTATGAGATCCATGAAGAAACTCTATTTCATTTTACTGGGATATATGGTCCATTAAATAACCAAATATGATCCAGTGAAAATTTTTCACCTTCAACTGTTCTAAACACAAATCAATGGCTAACACTGCTTCGCCTCCTTTAGAATACAATAAGCAGATTAATCAGTTGTTGTGATTGAACGACTTTTACTCTATCGGCCTTTGGCTTTCATCCAAATAGAATAAATTAGTCATACCATCTTCCAACTGATCACATCATATTCATTATTGATGACACCATATTCATTATTGATGACACCACATCTATTATTGATGACACCATCTTTCAGTTAGTCGAACCACAAAAATACAATAACCATCGTACCGATATATACCGTAACATTGTTAGCTTCACATTAGCAACACGTAGTACCGATAAATAAAATTAAGCAATTAACCATCATAGAAGTCAACTATCAACTTACTGACTCTGAAGCAGTAGTCAGTGTTGAAAGTGATTGATCAATTATTTATCCTTAACATAACATATTGCTCATAAAAGGATGATGTTCTGACATTATCCTTAACATAACATATTGCTCATAAAAGTATGATGTTCTGACATGGTAGAAGTATGATGTTCTGACAACTTAAAAAAATATTTTAGTGTGATATACGCTCAAATATCAACAATGTCCTAAATATTACATATCTAGGTAATTTAAACAAGAAATATATTAAATATAACCTGCATTTAGACGCCAAACGGTTCATGTATACTAGTGAAATGTGCAAAACCATTTCTCAGCTACCTCTTTACACCAGCAACTTGATGGAAAAACTGATAATGTATAGATTTGAAGGATGATTTTTAGACAACAAGAAGCCCGTGTAGCGTAATGGTTAACGCGTTTGACTTCTAATCAAAAGATTCTGGGTTCGACTCCCAGCATGGGTGCTTTCTTTTTTGTTTTTAATTCAAATTTTAAATATTACCTTTTTTCAACTGTTTTCAAGTCTTGCTCAATTCTCTGTTGTTTGAATTTTAACTTTCTAATTTTTTAATTTAGCTTATACATCCTACTAGCTTTTTTCAATCATGCGTATGGTATCTGGTACTAGATTGTCAGTCATAATATTATCATACCGCCTTGATGACTCACATTATTTAATGATTGTTGATCATAAACACTTATCACCTGATGCGATACAGGGACAATCTTTAAATGCTTTCAAAAGTCAAGCAGATCTAAATTGATTCTGGTTATGCAAGTATACTCCTTTCTAGATGGCAACACTTTTGAAGTATGTGTAAAATCAATAAGCCATTTAACATACGGTAAGTACTGTCATGAAGCCTAATGCTCCAAGTTAACCTAATCCACATTTCGCAAAAGCAGTGCCAATACTTTGAAGATTTTCGGGTTAACCTTGTTACAGTCATACTTTTACTTTGGGCAAAACTTAAAAAATCTAAAATGAAATTTCCTTTTTCGTTCCAACTGCAGCTCATGTCACACAGTCAACATTGTAACATGGAATATCTAAAAGCCAAGCATTTAAATCAAAAGTGGAGTTGATGATAATCTTCGTATATTCAGGAGTAATACCTAAATTAGTTGTGCTGGGCCTTTAGGATGTTACGTCATTTGTGGAGGAGAAACTTTTTTTTTACGTTTGCTGTCATCCGTGTGACAGGTAAATTTCTCCACTCGGAATATTGCTAGTTAGTCCGTGGTCAAATAAACTTTTATTTTTTGATGAATGCACGACTTTTTTTAACTAATGCCGTGTGGAATTGTTTTAGCCTTCCCCTTTTTTCCGGGATTTTTAGTGTTGGCGCTGTTCGACCAAGAAAAAAAGGATATGTTTATGGAAGTGATACAAATCCAATGTAAATTTGCCGTCACCAAATGTTTTTAAAAAGTGATTGATTGAAAATCACTTCAGATATTTTTGTTTATTTAGATGCTGAATGTGCGTGCAATGATATATTGTTAGGAACATTAGCCCAATAACACAGAAAAAAACTTGCATGTTTTGGTTTTTTTTTTTAGTTGACGTACACTACTTTATGCACAAATTCTCCCCAGAAAATTTAAATTTGTGGAGAAGGACCCCTTGGTAAAAATTTCCTGGTCAAGAGATTCTTTGATTCTACCATAAGAAGCTGTTCTGAAAGATAGCCACTTTTTCTTAGAACTACAAGGAAAAATCTCAGTCTTGTTACTGAAAAGTAAAAAGAGCAACTAAAAATACACTTTTAACTTATATGCATCTGGTATTATTTCTATTATATTGCTGACCGAAATCCTTAAAAACACCAAGACTTTTTATCATTTTTGGAAAAAAAGCGGAGAAATTCTGGAAAAATTTCTATTATGCATTTATGGGGCTATCCTTCTTGTATCGTTTTTGTATGGAGATGCCTAAACAGATATAAGGTAACTTCGAAGATAAAAAGTATCTCCATTTTTTTAAGCTGTCTTACAGCTTAATGTAAAAGTCAGACGATATAAAATGATGAGAAAAATGGAATTCTGCAAAAACTGCTCCGTATATAAGTGCCTCTGCTTCCGCCAAAATTACTTGAACTATGAGTTGATTTTCTTCCCATCATTTATTTTAGTAAAACTATATTAACTATCTAACTGTGAAAAACAGAAAAAGTTAATTGATAAATATCTCAAATAAATTAAAAATGAGTTCTCTAAACGAAGGGGAGAAAGATGTCGTCACTCAAACAGAAAATTCAAGTCTTGAAAGGATTGAAGCCCCATTAACCTTGAAGGCGTACTTGATGTGCGGGTTTGGTGCTTTTGGTGGTATTTTTTTTGGTTATGATTCTGGTTATATTTCTGGTGTTATGGGTATGGATTTTTTCATTCATGAGTTTACAGGTAAAGTTAAAAGTGAGGTTCCCTCTTCTCAATTTGTTTTACCTGCATCTGAAAAATCTTTGATTACATCCATCCTATCTGCTGGTACCTTTTTTGGTGCTATTCTTGCTGGTGATCTTGCTGATATGATTGGTAGAAGAACCATGATTATTATTGGTTGTTTAGTTTTTGATGTGGGTGTTGCCTTTCAAATTGCCTCAACTACAGTTGCAATGTTAGCTGTTGGTAGAATTATTGCAGGTTTTGGTGTTGGTTTCGTTTCCGCAATTATTATTCTATATCTTTCTGAAATTTCTCCAAGAAAACTAAGAGGTGCTATTGTCAGTGGTTACCAATTTTGTGTCACGATTGGTTTATTACTAGCCTCTTGTGTTAATTACGGTACCAAAAATTTCGATAATCACAGCTCATACAGAATTCCAATTTCTCTGCAACTAGTTTGGTCCACCATTTTGGCACTGGGATTGTTTTTATTACCTGAATCACCTAGATACTTTGTCAAAAAAAATGAACATACAAAAGCTGCTCATGTGTTGTCCAGATTGAGAGGTCAACCTGCAGAAAGTACATATATTACCGATGAATTGAATGAAATCATTGCCAACCACGAGTACGAAAAAGCTTTGATTCCTTCCTCAAGTTACTGGGATTCCTGGAAAATTTGTTTTACTGGGGGATTGAGAAACCCAGCATCTAATTTAAGAAGAACAATTTTGGGTACCTCTTTACAAATGATGCAACAATGGACTGGTATCAACTTTATTTTCTATTTTGGTACTACTTTTTTCCAACAATTGGGTACAATCAAGAATGAGTTCTTGATTTCGTTAATTACTACTTTGGTCAATGTTTGTTCAACTCCAATTTCATTCTACACAATTGAAAAGTTTGGTCGTCGTTCACTTTTGATTTGGGGTGCTTTAGGTATGGTTGTTTGTGAATTTATTGTTGCTATTATTGGTGTCGCTGATGGTGACAACGATAATGCTGTCAAAGCTATGATTGCATTCATTTGTATTTACATTTTCTTCTTTGCTTCCACTTGGGGACCAGGTGCTTGGGTTGTTATTGGTGAGATTTTCCCAATTTCTACTAGATCACGTTCTGTTGGTTTGAGTACAGCATCCAACTGGTTGTGGAACTGTATTATTGCCGTTATCACTCCTTACATGGTTGATACGGACAGAGGTAATTTGGGAGCCAAAGTCTTTTTCATCTGGGGTTCATTATGCGCATGTTGTTTTGTTTATGCTTACTTATTAATTCCAGAAACCAAAGGTTTGACATTGGAACAAGTTGATAGAATGTTGGAAGAAACCACTCCACGTACATCAGCCAAATGGAAACCACATTCTACTTTTGCTGAAGACTTACGTTTAATGCGTCAAATAAATGATGAGAAACACTCTTTATCTCATGAAGAAGTTGTTTAAGTTAAAAAACTGTTTTTGAATTACCCATAGATCAACCCTTCTATAATATGTAACATGTTTTTGATGATTTAAATTTGAACATTTGTAGCAACAATTTTACAACATTTTTCCTGGCGTACATTTACGGAGGATGCTACAATTTAGTGTAAACCAATTATCAAACTACATAACAGAAGCATGAATAAATGTAACAACAAATGTTCAAATCACCTGGCCGTCCACATTTCGTCTAGTTGTTAAAAAAAAGAACCAATCTGAATCGTAAGCTTCAATTAAAATGGTTATGGTGTGATTCACAAAAAAAACTGTCTTTTTTTATATAAACTTTTATCGTCATGGTAATACAATTGCAGATGTTTCACAAGTAGTATATTCATAATATGCACGAATTCACATAAAGGGTAATAATCCCGTTACTCCTTCAGCAACACGGAAGAAGAAATCTGTTTGAACAATTTATTATCGTGCGAAACTCAGACTATTTATTTAAGGGTGCATGCGGCACCGTTCTGGAAAAACAAAAGAAGGCAGAAGGACAAAAGGAGAAATTTATGGAAAAACACATCCGCATACGGCTTCACCTAGCTCCGTATATTGAGACGTGCACGACTAACCTAGAACCTGCAAGCTGGTTTTGCTAACTAAAAAAAGCTATTTTAGATTATAATATTGAAACACCAAAAATTAAAAAGTAAGTTTGCAATGCAGAAATCGCTCAAGAACAGTTTGCCAATTGTTAAAAAATTGGAAAGTTCAGCGTCATTTACTATTCAGTTTAAGTATCTTTTTCAAGCTATTACGTTGTTCGCAAGTGAACTTGATTGTTCAAGTGATTATAAAATAGAGCCAAAAGTTGAATCAACCAATAAACCCAACTATAAAACGGAGTTCAATAATTGTTTGGGTGTGGTGGTGTTGTCAATGCAAATTGTAACTTACTTTCCATTGCCTCCTAAATCATGAACTTAGACTCGTAGGCTCACCGGTGAAATGGAATATGCACCTTGAATTTGGACGTATCCACCTATCTGTGAATTTTACTTGCTGTTAAAATTCAGTTGAAAAAAAAATAAAAGACGCTTAAATTCCCAAATTGGAATTATTCCGCTCATGCACCGGAAAGAATTCTAGTTTTGAATTCTTCCGCTTTAGTTTCTTCCAACCCCTTAGAGGTTCTTGGCTAACACATTAAAATATTCTCTACATTAATTTGTAACGTTTTTGGGTTTTTCCTTCCAACTATCAGTTAATCTCATAATGAATAAATAACAAATGCTCATACAAGTGTCATTCAAGTTAATTCCAGAAAACTATTCAAATTTTTTTTGCAACGTTTTTTGAGACCTTACATAATAATTTACAAAAAGTTTTTGTACTTTTTTTGTCAGTTTAACCCGCTTTTTGTAAAGTGTGCGGTTATTGTACATTTACATGTTTGTTGTTGCATCCGCGTTTTTGTTGATTGTTCCACATTTCTATTGTTGTCGGAACAACCTGTGCTCCACGAAAATAGTTTCTCCTCATTTTTGCTTGTCAACTCTCCACAACATATGAACAATAGGAACGTTTCAAACCCCACTACTTTTATATTCAACACTCTTTAAATTCTTGTTTTTTACTATTGTTCTTAACTCTCCCCACTCTGCATGTAAAAATTAAGCAGGCAAACATTTTTTTTATCCACAAATTTCTTGTCAACGTTAAATCTCTTGGAAGAAAATCTCTTGGAAGAAAATCCCTTTTTTACTGAATTTTTCCAGAACAGAAAAATTATAAATAAAGCAAGATTTCTTCAAAGTTTCTTAATTTTCATTTTAACATCTAGCAACTCCATTAATCAAATTTGACAGATTTAGCTTATTTAATAACTAAAGGTCAAAACTTAATACGTTTAAGTATAATAATATATAAGATAAAATAAATTATAATAAATATGGCCGGTGGTGGTGTTGCTGCAGTGTCAGGTACTTCTGATGTCAACAGAGTTGAGGCCCCACTAACAGTTAAAGCATACTTAATGTGTGCTTTTGGTGCTTTTGGTGGTATCTTTTTTGGTTACGATTCAGGTTACATTTCTGGTGTTATGGGTATGAAAAAATTCATTGAAGTCTTTACTGGAAAAGACCCTAAAGACTACCCAGGTGATACTTTTGCTTTGGCTGCTTCTCAGAAATCTTTGATTACTTCTATTCTATCTGCTGGTACTTTCTTCGGTGCTATTATTGCTGGTGACTTGGCTGATATGATTGGTAGAAGAGTTGTTATTATTGGTGGTTGTGTTGTTTTCATGGTTGGTGTTATCTTACAAATTGCTGCCTCAAGTATTGCATTACTTGCAGTTGGTAGATTGGTTGCTGGTTTTGGTGTTGGTTTTGTTTCTGCTATAATCATTTTGTATCTTTCTGAAATCTCTCCAAGAAAAATTAGAGGTGCTATTGTCAGTGGTTACCAGTTCTGTGTTACCATTGGATTGTTGATTGCTTCTTGTGTTGATTATGGTACTCAAGATAGAACAGATTCCGGTGCCTACAGAATTCCTATTGGTGTCCAATTCTTATGGTCACTAATCTTAGCTGTCGGTTTATTCTTATTACCGGAATCCCCAAGATATTTTGTCAGAAAAGGTGAAATTGAAAAGGCTACCGATTCTTTATCGAGATTAAGAGGTCAACCAATAGACTCAACCTACATTCAAGAAGAGCTTGCTGAAATTATTGCCAATCATGAATATGAACAATCATTAGTTCCTACTAACTCTTACTGGGCATCATGGACTGCTTGTTTCAAAGGTAGTTTGAAAAACCCATCTTCCAACTTAAGAAGAACTATTTTGGGTACTTCTTTACAAATGATGCAACAATGGACTGGTATCAACTTTATTTTCTATTTTGGTACTACTTTTTTCCAAGAATTAGGTACTATCAAGAACGAATTCTTGATTTCAATGATTACAACTATTGTTAACGTCTTCTCAACTCCAATTTCTTTCTACACAATTGAAAAGTTTGGTCGTCGTTCACTTTTGATTTGGGGTGCTTTAGGTATGGTTATTTGTGAATTTATTGTTGCTATTATTGGTGTCACTGATGGTGACAACGATAATGCTGTTAAAGCTATGATTGCATTCATTTGTATTTACATTTTCTTCTTTGCTTCCACTTGGGGACCAGGTGCTTGGGTTGTTATTGGTGAGATTTTCCCAATTTCTACTAGATCACGTTCTGTTGGTTTGAGTACAGCATCCAACTGGTTGTGGAACTGTATTATTTCCGTTATTACCCCTTACATGGTTGGTGTCGATAAAGGTAACTTGGGAGCAAGAGTCTTCTTTATTTGGGGTTCATTATGTGCATGTTGTTTTGTTTATGCTTACTTATTAATTCCAGAAACCAAAGGTTTGACATTGGAACAAGTTGATAGAATGTTGGAAGAAACTACTCCACGTACATCAGCCAAATGGAAACCACATACTACTTTTGCTGCCGAACTTGGTCTCGCTGCCGATGCTAAAGAAGAAGTTGATTTTAAAGAAGCTGCTTCTGTTGAAGAATCCGTCTAAGTAACTACTGTGTATTATTACTCCTAAATCCTAATTTTAATGAAATACGATAAATACAATATTTAAACCAAAGATTAGTTGCAATTGTTATTAGGAAGCATCACCAAAACTTTTCAATCACATGACTAAAAGTTTCACGTGACTAAAATTTTAAGTGGTGTAGAGATTAGTTACTCAGTGCGAGTATTATATTCTCATTTTTCATCTCCGGTTGAATTTAATGTGTTTTTTTTGAAATCTGGAGACCTTGAAAGAACTGCTTCAGATTCAAAAAGAAGTCGTAAAAGACAGACAGTGTTTGACTTCAATTAACCAAAATTTTTTCATAACCGCTTGCAAGAAACACGATGAGTTCAAGGGCTTTAAGACGATTGGAAAGACAAAGGGAAGAGCAACTTTTAGCAAGATCATCGAAAGAGGAACAAGAAAATCTGTCCGATTCTAGTGACGATGAAAAAGAGTTTGCTCCTAGTACTAATACAGCGAGGGTAAATGCATTTGCATTTTTGGATTCTGAAGAAGAAGAAGATGATGATGTTGATGATGAAAAAAACAATACTGAAGACGAACAAATGCACCAAGAAGACACTAAGAGTGCTATAACGAAAGATGTCGGGAGTTCAGAAGAAGAAGCTGTTGGCTCAGATAGTGAATACGAGTCTGCTGTAGAAGGCGAATATCCTCGTGAGACTAATGAAACAGCCAAAGCTAAAGCACCATTAAAAACATCGAAAACCAAACGTAAGAATAAGAAGACAAAAAACAAGAATAAGAAGAAATCTTCTAACTCACATATTGACTCTGTAGATGAGGATGAGCTTGATAATATACTGCGACAACTTGCACAAAATGATCAGAAGGTAGTCGAGGACAATATAAAAGAATCAGAGGAGTCCATTTTCGACCAAATTGCCGCTCCGCTAGATGTTTATTCTGCTGGAGGGAAGTTTTTTACCATCAACAAGTTTTTGAAATCCCTTCCTCTTTTGACTTTTAATTCCAAAGATTTAGATCCAGATAAAGAGTTTGAAAACTTGTTTGGTAAGTTATCCAATGCGGCTATTGAAGATGCAGATTCTACAGCTTCAACTTTTGTAACACCTGAAGTCTTGAAGCAAATAAAAATGTTGTCCAAAAGAGTTAGAGGTTGGGGAGGAAGAGACAGGAGATCACTTCCAGGAACAACTAGAAAACTTTCAATGACAAAGATCAGAGATGACTGGATTCCAACTCCCCAAAAACCACTTAGTATGGAAGAGCTGACTGTTTCTGAGCTTCAAGAATTGTTTGAAAATAAAACCGATGACTGGAAGGATGTTATAAGAGATGATATAGCAAAAGAATTGAGTGCTGGAATTAGGTATTACCAAGTAACTGAAGGACCATTACACACCAGAATGCTTACAACGCAATTTTACATTTATGTGGTTGTGCAACCAGATCACGAGTCTTTGATCAAACTTTTACAAAAAGCTCCATATCATTTAGAGACTATTTTGCAAGTGACCAATGTATTACAAAGACAGGGAGATAACTCGAATTCAAACGGATTGATAGAGAGAGCTTTGTTTATTTTTGACTGGTGTTTAAAAAATACATTTCAACTGGGTTCAGGGTGTTGCAGATTGCCATTTGAATTTTTTTTAAATCGTCAAATATTCTTGACTGTATTTAGATTTATTGGCATTCTGACTCAAAAATCCACTTTTTTCACAGCTTTGAATTCTTGTAAACTACTGCTATCCTTTGAGCCTGGGGATGATCCTTTTGGTGTTAGATACTTCATCGACTTTTATGCACTTATGGCCAATGAATACCAGTATTTGATTGACTTTGTCGAATCACCATTGGTTCAAACTTACAAAGAGTGGTTTACTCCATCATTGGCATACTCAGTTGTTATCTGTTTTTACAAACTTGGGAAAATAGAGGCAGCTTCCAATGCTTTAAAATTAGCCTTTGACACATATCCTTACACGGGGTACTCACTTCTTGCTAAGTTAGATTCCAACAGTTTTATTGATTGGAAGAATGGTCAAGTCTCAGCATCAGTCGAGCTAGCTACTGCTATCTACTTGGTTCGGACTGGAGCTGTTTTTGAAGAAGCTGAAACTCGTAACTTCATCTGCGAGGGCTTAAGAAATTTGATAACTAAAACTCCAAAGATTAAAGAACAATCTGTTTTACAAAATATTAACAGCATACCATTGAATCTATTGCGACATGTTATATTATCTAATGAAACATCTGCTATGGCTAAAATTCCTTCCAAATTTTGGGATGAAAATGAAATTTTTGAGTTTGATGTTTTACCTCCTCCAAAAGGTACGACAATACACAACTATATAGACCAGAATAGGGTCGGTGACGCTATGATTTCACAAACATTAGATATGGAAGAAGAGCGTCAAATTGTGGAATTGTTAAGACAAACCCAAATTGACCACGATCAAAATCAAGTTGAATAGTAAAAGAAACACTCACTTTTTAATAGTTAAATAATTTGTTTATTTGAGTAGCATGGATCCGAAGTTGGATTTGAATAATCCAACAAATTCGGCATCCACATGAATACATACCCTTTACCACTCGGTAGATTGTCGGTAAAACTTAGTAAAAATTGCTCCGCACTAAAAGTCGAAATTTGTACTTGAAAAAACAAAAGGCTAAAAACACGCAAGATTTAAGATAAGCCAATCAAAAAGAAGTGATCATTATGTTCTGATACCTAAGGATTATGGCAAAGGATTCCAATATATTTTCAAGCTAAACAAAATAAGTTTCCAGTTCAATCATGCCAGTAACTGTTCTTTTTCCTGCTTTAAAAGCTGCATCTTACGTAGCTTCTTATTTTCAAAAAGAATCTGCAGAGTCTAAAGCCCAGAAAAAAAGAAAACAAGTTTGTGATTTGATTCCAAAAGAATGGATTATCCCAGAAAAGTTGGTTCCAACATCAGATAATGCTAATGTTTTATCGATCAAAAACAATGTTGATTTCTTGAGTGACAGAGAAATTGACATTACTGAAAATTACGAAGTACAAGACTTGCTAAAGCAAATCCATTCAGGAAACTTTACGTCATATGAAGTGTGTATTGCATTTTGTAAACAAGCTGCAATTGCTAATCAGTTGACTAATGCTTGCACTGAAATAATGTTTGAGTTTGGACAAAAGCGTGCCAAAGAGCTAGATGAATATTTTGAACTTCACAAGAAGCCTATAGGACCTTTGCACGGGTTACCTATTTCTTTAAAAGACTCATTTAAAGTTCCAGGATACGATTGTACACTAGGTTTTGTTTTGAATATCAACAACCAAGTTGACGATTTTTCTAATCTCTCCAAAATCCTATATGACTTAGGTGCAGTTTTTTACGTCAAGTCGAATGTTCCTCAGTTTTTAATGACTTGTGACTCTGAAAACATAATATTTGGTCGAACATTGAACCCTTCAAACTTATCCTTGACAGCTGGAGGTTCTTCAGGGGGTGAAGGAAGTTTAGTCAAACAAAGAGCTTCAATTATTGGAATTGGTACAGATATAGGGGGCTCTATTAGAATTCCTTCCATCTGTTGTGGTACATATGGATTCAAACCGAGCTCTGATAGAGTGCCATACGAGAATCAAATTGAACCAAATGATCCGAGAGATGCATTTCCTGGTTGTGCTATTAGATGTTCTGCTGGTCCAATATCTAACACTCTGGCGAATTGTGAATTTTTATTCAAATCTATAATAGATGCAAAGCCTTGGCTGATTGACGAAAAAGTGCATCCGATTGAATTCCAACAGGATAAATACAACATGATAATCAAGAAAAAATCACTCAACATAGCCTACTTTGTCGAAGATGAATATTTCCCATTACATCCGAATATGAAAAGAAGCTTACTCAATTCAATTGAAAAATTGAAGCAAGCGGGACATAACTTGTTGCCAGTCACTCCATATTCAGTTAATAAAGTCTGGAGACATGCATCAAAAGCATACACTTTGGAAACCAATTTTCATACACTATCCAAAATTGTCAAAGTTGGAGAGCGTCCGATGAAGTCTCTTGGAACAGTCAAGGTGGAACAGTTTGCGTTTCCGCCAGCCGATCTTACAACAGGAACTTTGAGAAACTTCATGAAGGAAAGAAGTGATATCAAACAGTTTTGGAATGAGCTATTTATTGATAATGATATTGATGTTTTACTATGTCCAGGTGCACCACATGGCGCTGTGAAACACGATACTTATGGTATAGCCCCATATACAGGATTATGGAATGTTGTTGACTACCCAGCTTTGATTATTCCATTGTTGAAAGAAGATCCTTTGACGCTAGAAAATGCACCTCCAGAATCAGAATATGTTAAAGGACCTGGATCATGGGCAATTGCCCCATATAAACCATCCGAGCTTGGTGGAGCAATTAGTCATGTTCAACTAGTGACTCGAAATCTTGAAGATGAAAAATTGCTAGCTGCTGCCAAGATTATCGATTCTGTCTTGAATGCTTAGCATGTGAGAGATTGATAAAGAGAGAGATTGATCTCATTGAAAAGTATGTTGTGTAGTTGTGTAAATAAATCTTCAACAGTAGTAACGAGCCGCACATACACTAAATTAATGTCAACAAGCGAGAAACATTTTGATCTATTTTTGAAAAAATAAAACAAACCCATGTTGACTTTTATGTCAAACGCTAACCATCAGCTCAATCTTAAGGAACTACGGGTTCATCTCATTATTTGGATTATGAAAAAATGCCGTCAGAATATACCCCGGACCATGCATCAGGTTCAGGCACAGAAACGTTTAATGAAACCAAACTCATAAAGGAGCATGAAAGCTCCAGAAAGTTCAAAGGGGAAAAAAACGCTAGGAAGAGAACAAACAGAAAAAGAATTGATAGAGATGATAGCTTACAAGAAGATGCTAGAGTAGACACTGCAGGCTCAATGGTCGTTCCTGATTCTGATTTGAACAAAAAAAACTCTCAAGCTGTAAAAGCCTTTGATGTAAATCAGTCGGAGATGGAGGAGAATCATTCAAAATTTAGAGTCGAGAAAAGAAGAGATCCCCAAAGCGAGTCTAGCAAGAAACAAAGTCAGGTAGAAAAGGGAAAAAAGAAGCAGCAACAGGAAGGCATAGAAAATGAGAATATGCATAAATCGAGGATGTCAAGAAGAGAAAGACGGAAACACAGGATGAGAGAGGAACCATCAAAAGAGAATATGACGGATTCAAAAGTAGAAGTAACGGATATTGTGAACTTGAACGAAACCTTGGATGGTGAAATAATACAAGAGATTGAGAACAAGAAAAATGAGAAGAGTTATGAAAAGAAGAAGGAGAGAAAAAGAGAAAAAATGAGGGAAAGGAGAGAAAAGAAGAAAGAACAAAAGCAAGGACGAGAGGATGATGAAAAGCAGCATCAACAAGAAACCTCAAAAAATATATTGTCGAAGAAAAAGAACAAAGGCGACGGTTCTCTAATTCGAGAGATTTCCCGAAAAAGTGCTGATGAACGAAACTTTGAGCATGACGAGCAAGGAGTTGAATTCAAAACAAAAATAGTAACAGGACCACCCAGTGACATCAAGCATCGTAATAAAGAAACCAATGAAAAGCTTCTTGCAATATTCAAGGACGGAGAAACCAAAAAACCTAAAAGACATCTTTTTTCTCATCTCGAAAAGATAGAACCAAAATTGACAGCTCAAGAAACTAATAGATGTAAGTCAAATAACACGTCAATTGTACAACCAGAAGAAAGCAAGAGAGATCAAGCTATAGTTGCAAGATCAGACAAGAAAATTACTGAAACGATTACTAAAACGGAAAATGAAAAGACGTTTGTTAAAGGAGAGAAGAAACGACTTAGAAAAGCTCAAAAGAAGTCCAAGCGGGAGAAAGTTGTTTTGGACTTATCAGGAGATGCTATAAATCATTTAGCAGAGCTACAAATGCTGAAAGTACAAACCCCTGTTGAAGATTTCAGCGTAACTTCCGAGAAAGATGAAAAGAATAGCGAATTTGAACACAACCTGCTATTTCTGATATCATCAACAGGTAAAAAAGTGGTGCAAGAGTTTGATGAAAAACATATAAAGAAGGAAAAGTTGAACAAACCTATCTTATTCAGTCAACAGATACACGAAGAACTTTTAAAAAACAGACAATTTCCTACAAAATCGAGAAAGAAAAAGTATAAAGGAGTTGTTAGAGATATAATGGACGACATCGATGAACTCAGCTTTTCTGATTAATTTCATTGTGATCAAAGTCTATGCAACACAAGAACACATTTTTGAAAACCTATTGAAGGTAATGATTAAAAAAAAAAGCAAAAAAAAAAGAGAAAAAAAGAAAGAAATGCAGATCAAAGTTAGCTAAAATTCACAAATTGCAGCGGAACTTTCAATTAAATAGACTAATAATCTCTTCTATGTAGTATATGTGAAAACGTTTTTCAAGTTAGTTGAAATAAAGCATTTTCTTCTCACCGAAAAGAAAAACAAAAACATCCACAAAAAAACGGAAAAAAACTATAAATCGAGAACTCACGGAGGAGTTGAACAGTAGGCTAATCATCGTAAACAACTGACAAACCTTCTTGAATTGTTGTAGCTGCCAATTGGCCGTTTGCCGTAAACATTTCACCAAACATGATAGTTCTATTTTCACCAGATTTCAGACTTTTAATGTTATAGTTGAACCATTGAGAAGGATCTATCTCTTCATTGAAGTAGATTGTGTGGTCAAGAGACACAGAGAACTTGGTTGTGAACATTTCTCTCATTTGTAATCTCATATTGACACTCAAGAAGAAGTAATCTGAAATGTAAGCCAAAGCAACCCAATTGAAAACATGAGGATCATAAAGTGGTTCTTTTGTCTTGACCCAATAGCGAACAGTTCTATCACAAACAGGAACATCTCTTTCATTTGAAGTTATAGCATCTGGATCAAACATATCAACAGGCAATCTCCATAAACAAGGTTCTCTATGATAACTTGCAATCACTTCACTTTCAGCTTTACTTAAATACTCCAAATGACGGTGAGTCTTTGACTTTTTAGCCCAAACTTTAAAAACTTCTTCTTGATCCAGCATTTCGTCCCAATGTAAGATGTCTTTACCAACTATTGGTGCTTGTCTGTTATGCTTTAACTGATGTTTTAAATTAGATGCAGACCCTTCTAACTCAAAGGCTTGTAAAGTTACAGTTGATTTAAATATAACTTGATTATCTTGAAACAAGGTGATTTGTTTAGTTGTATAATTTTTACCATTTTTCAAGTCATCAACTTGATAAATCAAGGGACTATTTGGCGATGCTGCAATCAAAAAATGGCAGTGAATTGAAACTGGCTTCCATTTTTTAGAATCAGTATTTGAATAAATCAAGCAAGCCAACACTGACTGTGCCGCTAACGTTCCTCCAAATAAACCTCTACCTCTATAAGGAACATACAGCTGGGAAATGTTTGTGAATTGATTAGAGTTACCAATCTGTTTTAAACTCAAATACTTTTCGATTGACGATAACTCAGATGTAGATGCAAACTCAGATGGTGCTGAATGCATCGATCTTGTTATTCTAATCTTTGACGAAATTGAAAGATCTAGTGGTGTATCACCACTTGCCAGAAAGCTAAAATAAGAGCTAGCCTTGGGTTGATAAAGTGATGATCTATGAAAAGACAAGAATTGACTACGATATTTTAAAAACATAAAGCGATTGAAAATAGTATATATAGATATGTATACAAACAAAAGTCTAAGAGTGTATGATATTAGTGACAATTGAATTATGAGTTTGCGCTGTTCTTACCACTAAGAAGTTCCTTCGCCTCCACAACAGATGCACACATGCTACATTACACAACACAGTAGTAAAACTGATACCACCATACTTTTCTAATCGAAAACCAGCTGTAGATCTATCACTAACTGAAGATTACCAAATAGATAACATAGTCAATCTCAATCACAATTTCGAGCTCCAGGGTTAAGCGCTCCAGAGGAAGCTCATTTTCATTTTATTTTTTCGAGGCACATGTCAAAACCCGGGCGGCTCCTCTTACACGAGAAATTGTCTGCGTCTATCGACCAAACAGTCTATCGACGCGGTAGATCCAGCGTTCTTTTTTTTGTCCATTATTTTCATTGGCGTCGATCGACGCTTTTGTGTTCATGATTCAGTGAGGGATGCCTTAAGGGTCACCGAACCTGAATAGATGAGTTTATGATAACTTTCCAGCTCCTTGATATTTAAATTAACACAAATAGTACCGAAAAAACCTTAAGAATACCACTAAAAGCCACTCGAGGTTTTTTTTGCCAAAAGATCACCGACAGCTAGTGGTTCGTCAAGCTTATCAAAGTGAGTGTCTTTTTGAGCACAGCCATGAGGTTTTGGCTACCGCAATTCCATCAAGATATCTCGTAGACCAACCCGTCAGATACCTACCTACCTCATCACAAAAGTGCAAAGCAAATTTGTACGTGAGCAGTTAGATTTATGTAAGGCAATATATTCATCCGCAAGTATGTGAAGTTGACGTATCAGTTGCAAAATTACAAGTACAAGTTACAGGTTACAAAATAGAGTATAGTAAATAAAAATACAGTATATTAAAAATAAAAGGCTTTAAGATTTCTGAAATTTGAAATCTAGCCTGATTATTCGTCGAATTATTTGAAATAAAAATTAGTCATTAAAAAGTAGAAAATTGACAATCCAGAGTTGAGTTGTCAATCTCAATAAACGTACCTCGTTATAATCCAGTATGCAGAAGACGCAAATAAGAAAAAGGTAGAAAAAAATAGATCAATTAATATCTATTTAAGTCGATCAGTCTTATTTCAAGCTGTTATACACAACCAACTTCAAAATGAAACACCAACAAACTATTGTGTAGGGATAATAAATTCGACTCAGTTACCCAAATAACCAATCGGACAACTGAGAATAATTAAACATTAGTGAAAATACTAACGAACAGGAAATCACAGTATGAGGAGTTTGCTTAAAAATTGATCCAGTGAAACATTTCATGACCATGCATGTTGTTTCCATTGCTATGTAATGCTTAATCAGTATTACATTAACAAAGTACCTAACAACATTAAACCACCAAGAACGAAACCATTGGATTGTTTAACGTAGGCAGCAGCACCTTCATTGATGACAACTGATGGAGTGGTAGTTGAAGCAACAGTTTGTGCTTTGGTGACTGGAGTAGTTGGAGCTGGAGCACCTGGAGTACCTGGAGCAGCTGGAGCAGCTGGAGATTCTGGGGAAGCTGGAGTACCTGGAGCAGCTGGAGATTCTGGAGAAGCTGGAGCTTTTGGAGCAGCTGGAGATTCTGGAGAGGCTGGAGCACTTGGAGCTGGGGAAGCTGGAGCACCTGGAGCACCTGGAGCAGGAGCTGGAGCTGGAGTACTACCCTTAACAACTTCACCAGCAGCTGTTGGCTTGTGGTCGCTTGGTGTGGTAGAAGTGGTTTCTGTTTCGACAGGACAGTATGTAGTAACAACAGTAACATCACCATTAACAGTAGTTGTGTAGGAGCTCTTTGTGAATGATTCAACTGGACATTCAGTGGTAACAACAGTCTTTTCACCTTTGATGGTAGTAGTGTAAGTAGTCTTAATAGCAGTTGGTTCAACTGGACAGTAGGTAGTGATAACAGTTTCTTCACCATTAACTTTAGTAGTGTAAGTGGTTAAACCTGTGGTAATAGTGATTGGAGCACATTTTTGTAAAGTACAGGTGGTGGTGGTAACAGTGGTAACGGTGACACCTTCAACAACGGTTGTGGTAGCCTTAGATTCAGTGGCACTACTAGTTGGGTTAGAACCTGGGTTGGTAGAACCTTCACCTGCAGTAGCTGAGCTAGAGATATCAGATTCGGAAACCTTGACGTTAGCAGTGAAGTAGTAGACTTTATCTTCTCTCTTAGCTCTACCGGAACCTCCAATACCATTCAAAAATAGAGCAAAAGTGACGTTGTAGACACCTGGAACATCGGCTGTACCAGATGGAGAATTGATTTGTAAAAGTAAATCAGTTCCTGAAGGAGCAGGAACATCAGATAAAGAAACATCAGCTTTATCAGCAGAAGAAGTATCAGCTAAACCACTGATAGGTTTAACAGATGAACTATCAAGTGGACCAACACCAGCTGAAGAAGTACCTGGAACCCAACTTAGTGCATCATCTTGTTCAACTGAAATCAAATCGATTGAACTGAAAGGTCCTAAGTATAATGGAATAAAGACACTAACTTGATCAGTAGCACTGTCTGGATCAGCATTAGCAGAAGCTAAAAATGGTTCTGTTGGAGCACCAGAAGGAATTTCAAATGAAGCAGTAGCTGAAGATGAAACACTTAATGAAGTTGAGTTGCTGTAGACACCAAATGAGCTTGTTGCTGCATTAGCTAGTGAAAAAAGCAATGGTAATGCTAATTTAGTAGAAAGTGAGAACTTCATTGTGATCTTGACAATTGATCAATAGATTTAAATTTAAAGCGAGCGTGTTTAATTTAAGTTCTTAAATTTAAAACAAAAATCAAAATCTGAAAACTGAAGGGCACTAGATATAATTAGTTCATAATAACACCAACTAACAGAAAAACAAGGGTGGAAAAGTAGTTAAATATATAAAAAAACTCAGTTCATTAAAAAAATGGCTAACAGGTAGATCGGTAATTTTAAACATTCCCACCTCCTTTCAACAAGGGCGTGGTTTTTAAGTTATAGAAAACTTTGATCTTTATTGTTAAAAAATTTATATTTTGTTTTTTTATTGCCTTTAAAAGACCGGTTTTAAAATAGAATCTAAAATTTTAAGCATAAAACTAGCTACAGGAGTATCAACTTGCAGATACAATCAATCAGATCAAAAAATACATTGTTTGCATTTTTCTGCATCATGTGTTAATTAGTAGTACACCGCATTATTACAAATGCACAACCCCTGGATGCATGTGCTATATGCAGACAAGTGTGCGTCAACTGATGTTAAAAATAGACTAGTTATAAAACCTTATACACAAAAGTGGCTGAGTTTTAGCCCAAAGTAGAAAGTCACACAGCCTTGTTTGCGGTTTCTAATCCTTAACTATTACTGGTTTTACACTTATCCAGTTTGTCCACTGCTAATTTAAAAATTTCTCAACTAAGACCGTGGATATCAAGAGTTATTGTTCTGTTAATCTTAAAAAGTAATTTAACTCAAAAATATACGTTGGGTATGATTAAAGTTATACAACATCTCGTTTAGCAAGATAAGCAAACTAACATAAGACGGTAAACCTAAAATCTAAAACCTAAATTATAGTTATCGCAAGATTACTTGTTGTATTACCGAAAGCCTCTTTTATTGATGAACTAATTGAAAAAAAATGAAAAGAAATCGCAAACTAAAAAAAAAAACGACCCACTTTGAGTTCAGGTAAATGTAGGTTGCTTTACAAGTTACAAAAACTGCTGTAAATTACATTTTGTACCAGAGAGTGTGTATAGAGAAAAGTTACAAAAGTAGTCGGTAATTCAACACAATAATCAATTTTGTATACCGCGCGTCTTCCGAATTGGTCCATATGCAGTTTAGTACTCTTTTTCTGGATCTATGCTTTGTGTGCTAAAAGCTGGGACTAAAAAAAAAACACACAAAAACACAAAAGCAAAAAAAAAAACACAAAAAACGGTGCACAGAATTGTATATGCACGTACTATTCGCGTTTGTGACTGTTATATGGTGCAATGCTATTATTTCCAAAATAGGAAAAGTGGCGAGAGGAAGATTAACCTACAAAAACAAGTAACTAGCAAATATGTCAACTTGATATTACTCGGTATTCAAACTACTGTGACTAACAAATTGTTGAGCTATGCCTGAAAATGTTTTTATTAAGCAACCAATAATTCAAAGTTGATTCTGTAAAAAGTCAAGTTCGAGTGTTTGGAGTATATGTTATTAATAGGTAAAGTTTTATAATTCCGTCATAAGGTAACTTGAACGTGCTTCTACAAAAGATCACTGCAACTGTTAATTTCCTTATTCGTGCAACCCTACAGATCTTACCTAATCTTCAGTGGGTGGCGTTATTCTTGCCTTGTGTAGGAGAGCATCGCTTTTTTTTCTGTGTTACTATTTTTTGTCTGATTATATATATGCATTCAAGCTTTTGATTAGGTAACACAAAGGTACATGTAAAGATCTTCCGACTGAAAGCAACACAACAGTTGCACTGTTCCATTCTCTTGTCTTTCAAAGTAATGGAAAACATCTTCATCTAATACAAGGGATTTTGAGTTGAGAAAACACAAACATTACCCAACACATGCGTCATTCAGACAAACCGATTTAGTTGTATGGTATGGTTAGATATGGTACCATACTCAGCTGATTATTAAAAAGGTCAACACATTCAATCTTTGTATTGTGCGATATCAAGACACATATCATGCTTGCAATAACCGAGCAAATTTTATGCTTCAAACTCAGAATCCATTAATTGTAAAAACTTAATCTTGGTTGAATTGATAATATTATCGAAACACACACTCATTCATATCTTCTTGATTGATCTAAGTTGATTTTGTCAGTGTTAATAATGACTGCTTCTACACGTTCTGATCTATTAGAAGTAATCACGTTGGAATATTCAATAACCGAAATTAACCTTACATCTGGTTTTAGGAAATTATTGCATGCACAACAGAGATTTGCTTTTATTTGATGTTGTTTGCGCACGACCTGCATTACATCCCATGCATGAACGTTTAGTTTAGTGAACTGCATAAAAAAGAGTTCTCAAAAGGTTTATGTATAACGTAAGCATATAAACCACCAAAAGATTTTACTGGATCTAGGCCGGTGTTAGAACTATTTAAACGTTTTTAGTTGATTCTTTGAGTCATATGCATATAATGACATCTACTATAATTAATCAACAATCAACATGGAGCCTTTGATTATATTTTTGAGAAAACTTGCAAAAAGACGCTTTAGACTCAAAACTAAGACAATACAATGTTTTTGTAAAGTTGGAAGGTTAATAACTGATTGTCTTGATATGAAAGCTTTTTTTTTTTGTTTTTTTTTTTTAAAATACAGTAAACAACCAGCGGTAATCCTTTTCAGCTTACCTAAAAATAAAGTATAATAAAATAAGGATCAACGTTTATAATTTACAATTACCGCGAATTTTTACAAACTAATATATGTTTACCGGTGCTGAAAAAACAGTGCACAATGCCGGTGTTAGAGTTTATTAATAGTATATATATTAGTTGGTAGGGTATGCAAATTAGTGTAATTTTTACTTTCACTCGTATAAATTGATTTATAAGCAAATATAGGAACATTCCAGTGGTTGTATACTGTTTTTTTATTCTTTTTAGTGTTTATCCTAGTTTTCACTAATTTTTTAACCGAAAATCACAAGTTTATTTCTTTTTACTTTTTTACTTGGCAACAAGATTTCCACAAATCTTTTTAAGGGGTAAGGATACTTGATAGCAACCTAAATTTGCAAATCATTTTTTTTTATTCAGGTTGGAATGCTCAGTAACTTAAGTAATGTAACTTAGTGTACTTCAGTGTAGTAGATGATCTATTTGACTTTTTGTTTTCCTTTTTCATTTTACTTTTTCATTCTGACCAATAAATAAATACCCAACACTGCAAGTGTACAAAAGAAAAGATTCAGTATTGCTGTAATTCTTTGTAAGTCATTTCATACTTTATCCAGTTACTCAAACAATTTTGACTGTAGAATTCTGGCGGGGCAAAAAAACCAGAATCGTGAGGAGCACTGCATCTGTCTGAATTTGGTATACTTTGAAAGGGAAGCTGATGAGATCCTATATCTCTAAACCAGTGCACTTTGCTTTTATCTTCAAATAAAGCAACACCAATTGAATGAACTGAAGCGTAACCCCACCTTTCATAGTAAAAACCACCAGTTTTTTCTAAAGTGTCAATCCAATTACTATAAGCTTCACTTCTATAAAAATCCATATTTGCTATTTCAAAATTGGATCCGAAATGACACGTTGAATAGCCGTGGGCTATTTTGGAATTTTCAGGATTTTGTGTAGCATCAGTTAACCATTTGAATGCACCTTTTGAGTTGACATAGTGTGGATTTTCTTTAATAAAATCTAGAGTGACTGGCCATAATGTTTTAACCGAATATGGATTGTCATATAATGAGATTGCAAAACCATATGTTTTATCATTATCTTCCATAAACTTGAAGATATCATAATCAATTGAGCAATAATAGTCGGTCTTGGGCTCAAATCTCCAATACCATTTGAATTTTTTCAAACCTTCCAATTGGTAGAAATGACCAGAAATAAATCTACATTTGTTATGGTAGTCTTCCGATTCTGCATATTGAACATCGTGATCAATTAAATTCTGAATCCCTTGTTTTTCTCTTTCTGGATCGATATTACCAGGTTTTTTCCAAATTTCAGACGGTATAATTTCAAAAAAACAGTCACCTGAAGCATGTCTTTCGACAGTATCTTTAAAGTCTTGAGTAAATGGTTCATCACTGATAAAGGTATAAGGGTAGTGGTAGTTGTAATTCCACGTCGACTCGATTTCTCTGATCGTATGAACAACGTCCCTCAAATCTTGATTTCTTACAATTGTGATTAAAGTAGCGTTTGCTCTGGGATACTCATCTTTGCTTAATACTTTTATCAAACCTGTAGAATCATAAATCTGGTTATAGGTTAATTTTGAAAACTTGGGTTTTGTAATTTTCTTGGAGTACACTTCTGTGTAAAATTCCATATTGGCATCAATAACCTCTTCAGTGGTAACATTGGTGTCAGCATCACTGAAAGTTAGCACTTTTAAAATTTCATCAACTGTTAATTTCCCATCACCATCCAGATCAACTTGCAATTCGTCGGCTTGCAAGTTTCCCATCAATTTTTCATTAAACTTTATTCCGTACTTAGCTAATGAAGAGCTATATTTTTTAACTGAATATTTTTTGGATTTACCTTCTCCACTCATCAGCACATCAGTTTGAGGCCTATAATAGAAGAAATACAGCACCGATACTATGAATACAAGCGACAACAGTCTTAAAAATCTTGATATCACTGCCATTATGTATTGTTGGTGTCTTTTTAGATTTTTCTGTTGAGCCTAAAAACTAATTGTTAGATCGTGAAGATATCTTCCCAAAATGAAAATGTTAAATGAACTGCTTTGAGAAATATCTAGAAATATCTCTGACCAAACTCAGATAAAATATAGTTGTTGTTTATGATAATCTAACTCAATTACTCCAGCATCCGTCACTCCAGACATGTGCCATAATATCTGGTTGTTAAAGGTTAAAGAATGTGCTCTTTTACTGACTTGTTGTTGATAGCCCATTCTACTTTGACAAATTAATCGTAATCATGATAACCATGAACACCCTTCAACTCTTCTCCTCTGTACACCAAAACATGATAGCGAACAGTATGTTTTTTTTTTTTTCACCTTTAAACTTCCTTTAACGTGTGGAATATTGCACGTGACTGTGGCTAAGTTGCAGCGGAGAGGTGGCGAGAAAGTGAAATGGATTTGTGCCACTTTGAAGTAACACTTTAAGTGAACATGTGTTGTATATACTTCTTAATCCATTCAAGAACTTTGATGATCGTTGGCTAGATTGACTCAATTGATTGACCATACTAAACTAGTCTTGCAACATGTCAACACCATTTAAATTGTCAGCTGTCTTGAAAGGACACGAAGATGATGTTCGTGGCTTAGTTTCCCCAAATCCAGACGTTATCTATTCTTCATCGAGGGATTCAACTGTTAGGTCATGGAGCAAAAGTGAAGCATTTTCGAGCACATGGAGTTCGTCATCGATTATTTATAAATCAACAAAATTTGTTAATAGTTTGACCTACTACGATGATGGAATTGAACAGTTTGTTGTCAGTGGAGGCCTTGATTCGTTTGTTATCTTGACTGATCCGTTCTCGACATTGGACTTGAATGAGCCAGAGTATTGTTTAATTGGACACAAATCCAACGTTTCTTCATTGGACTCCAAAGAAGATTTAATTCTGAGTGGATCTTGGGATACATCCGCTAAAGTTTGGAATAAGAGTGGTAGTGTTTTGTACGATTTAAAAGGACATAGCGCTCCAGTATGGGCCACAAAGATTCTTTCACCAACAGAATTCTTAACAGCTAGTGGTGACAGATCAATTAAAAAATGGAAAGGTGAAAAGGAGGTTTATAGCTTTGTTGCACATGATGACGTTGTTAGAGACTTGTTAGTTTTTCCTGATGGAGAAAGATTTGCCTCATGCTCAAACGATGGCAAGATTAAGATTTGGGACTTGAAGTCACACAAACTATTAAAAACCTTGTCGGGACATGAAAGTTTTGTGTATTCGTTAGCTCTTTTACCAAATGGAGAACTCGTTAGTTGTGGTGAAGACAGAACTGTTAGAATATGGTCAACTGAAGGTGTCTGCATTCAAGTTATAACTTTGCCTTGCATTTCCGTTTGGAAAGTGATTGCCTTGGAAAATGGTGATATTGCTACAGGTTCAAGCGACAGCAAAGTGCGTATTTTTACTAGAGATGAGACGAGAGTTGCTTCTAAAGATGAATTGAAGAGTTTCATCCAAGAAGTGCAAAGTTCTTCTATCAGTGAAAATTCTGTTGATAATTTGAAAAAAGAAGATATTCCAACTAGTGAGATTTTGAAAAATCCAGGCAAGACCGAAGGACAGACTCAAATGGTTAAAAATGAGTTTGGTAAAGTTGATGTGTATCAATGGCAATCTGGCGAATGGTCGAAAATAGGAGAAGTAGTTGGTACTGCAGGATCGTCTAGTAAAAAAACTGAGTATCTCGGAAAGTATTACGATTATGTTTTTGATATTGATGTTGCAGATGGACAGCCACCTTTAAAACTACCTTTCAATGTTAATGAGAATCCTTATGAAGTTTCGGAAAAATTCTTGGCAGATAACAATTTACCTGCATCTTATCTACAACAAATGGTTGACTTCATTTTAGCCAATGCGTCTGGTGTAACTTTGAATGAGCAGTCTTCGCAAAGTACACAGACTGATCAACCATATCACGATTCCGCATATGAAACTAATTCAAACACCCATTCAACATCTATTGTTCCTCAAAAATCTTATTTAAAATTTGCTAAAGTGGAAGATGCCAAATTAATACAAGGTTTCAAAAAACTGAATGCAAAACAAATAGTTCAACATCAGTTAGATCCAAATGAGTTTGAAACTTCAATAAATGTTCAAGACTACGAAAAGCTGTTAAGTACAGGTGAATATATTATTTCAAATTGGGATGATAACTCAAAATTAATCGGTTTCGATATACTACGTACAACAATCAGTCATACACGTCCAATGGAGAATTTATTTTCATTAATTAAAATTGGATTAACTTCTAAATCATCAAAAGTTGTGATGATGACAATCAGGGTTCTGATCAACATTTTTTCAATTGCATCATGGGGTGAGTTAATCTTTAAAGATTTAGACTTGATTGACGTTCTATTTTTCCCAGATATTTTAGAAATGGTTTCAACTGAAAAACTATTACCTATAACAATTGCCACACTTCTACTCAACTACTCAGTTTTAATTTACAAGGAAAGCAATAGTGCTCTTCATGCTAAGTTAGTTCCTAAATTTAACCAATTTGCGTTGAAGTTGTTGAATGATGAAGAGTCCGCTTACAGGGTACTAGTTGCATATGGTACTTTGAAATTCGTTAAAGGTCCAGGAAGACTTGATCAGGAAGTATTTGACAAAATCAAGAAAACTTACAGTGCAGACAGATTCAAGGTTTTAGTTGATGAAGTTTCAACTTTGTAACCATGAGTGGTAAATACGAATAGAAATTTATCATAAAAAATCTTACAATAGGGTTTCTTAAATTCTCTGATGCCGTTTTTTATTCTATGAATTGTAATGTGATACCGAGTTACCTTTTTCGAGAAGATATACTTAAAGTTCACCAACTGGAGTCCTCCACTTGTTAGTGAAATACCTCTCACTGCAGTTGCCGAAGCTGCATCTTTTTTGTCTGTGTTAACATTCTTAGACATTACCGCTTAAGACTGCCAAATGTTTTTGGACAGTAAGGGCTCTAGTTGAATCGCAACCTGGAACAAACGAAGAAAAATTCCCAATTCAAAAGACCCCAAAGCTGATATAAATGCAACGTTATGTAGCTTGAAAATTTTTGTCCTTTTGTTTGTATAATAATTTAGTCAACTTGTGATGTTTTTTATTCATCATCAAAAAATCCTCAAGCAGTAAAGTTTTGTATCAGTAACCATGTATTGCTGTAAGTGCAAGAATCAGCTAAAATTGTACAAGGAAAAAAGCCGTTTAAAAGAAAGACGTAATTCTATTAATATACTTATATTTGGTATTATATACAACAACATGAAACAAAGTGTTACTTGATAATTTAATTTTGTAAAATTATTTTGTAATATTTTTTTCTTTAAAAGCGGCCAAGACTTTTGCGTAAACTTCATCAACCGGTTGATTACAATTAATTTTAACAACTTTACCCTGAGCATCAAAGTAATCAACCACAGGCATACTAGTATCAACAAATGTTCTGAAACGTTTCTTAATACTTTCTAAGTTATCATCTGCTCTGCCTGAAGTTTTACCTCTTTCAAGTAATCTTTTCAACATGGTCTCTTCAGGACATTCAAAGTACAACACCAATTTACTCTTAACGATCAAATTTTCAAATGATAAAGCTTGATCCATTTTTCTTGGGAATCCATCAACTAAGAATTTAGTATTACCCTTGTTGTAATTTTCCTGAATTGCGTTTTTCAAAAGGTTGATAGTTATTTCTTGAGGAACAATTAAACCTTCTTTAATATAATGAGCTATCAAAGCACCAAATTCAGAATCTGGTTTTGCTTGTTCAGCTCTTAGTAAATCACCAGCTGCTAAATGAACAAACCCGTAATCTTTCACCAATTTGGCACTTTGAGTACCTTTACCTGATCCTGGACCTCCAAGAATGAATATGACGTTGACTTGATCTTCAGTTAACAAAGGATCATTTGCAGCTTGTGGATCAAATGATGCTTTTGGTGGCTTGGCAACATAGTTTAAATTGTAATATGTAATACCGACAGCCAAACCACCTAATGCTAACAATGGGTAAAAATGCTTGCTTCTACCAGAAGAAGAAGAAGAAGAGTTTGAACTTGAGGAGTAAAATCTAGCATATGGTTTACTGTTTTTGAATGTTTGAATTGATGATTTAACCAATCTTTGGTTCACAAATGGAACGCAATGAGTTGAAGATGCAGCTAGTTTAGTAAACTTGAACATATCTGTTATCGCAGTAGTGTTGTGTGTGATAAACGTAAAAGTTAACGTCAAGCAATACCACTTTGAGAGCTTTTTCACTTGTTTAGCAAGATACTTGATTAGTTGTAAATTACATGTAAACTATTCTTTTAGTACTTGTAAATCTGAAATCTCGCAATGGTGTGAAATATTGTCAGTGTGCTTAGCTCGAAAATACTCACATACTCACAGAGCAATAATTCGCAGGCCCAAATTTTAAAGAGAGAAAAATCAGACACTGCACGATCTTTTAACGCTTCTTTGTACAGTAAAAGAGCCAGTGAAACTACATGTCAAAACTACATCTATTTTCAATATTATATGACGCAGAATATGGCTGTGTCACAGTTTTACTTGTTTCCATTTGAGCATGGAGTCGGCTCAGGTTTTTTATAACATGTTGCATGTTTGGAAGAGTGCGTAAAAGATTACATTAGTGACCCATTCCACTTAGACGACAATTCTTGAGTCAACACAAAGACAGGAGAGACACATATGGAAAAAGTATGAGCTGAATTATACACCACTTGATTTCAAGAAGCACTATGTTGTGTGTATGTTCTTTAAAGTGATTTTTTTCCCTTCAAGCTCTGTAAGTAATGGAAAATAAATACTTTATTCGTAGATCTTTTTTTTTTTAAAGTTTTTCTTTTTTTCTTTATTAAAAATAAAAGTAATAATAATATAGTTTAAATGTTAAATAGTAATCATACAATTGAATGATAAAACTACCTCAGTTTCGTTATGTAATGTTATATTTTGTTTTTTGTTTTTTCTTTTTTTGTTTCGAATTTTTCAATTTCTAATTTTTTAATTTATCTTTTAAATTGATAAGTGGAAACAAAACAAGGGAAAGTTGCTTACCATCTCATCATAGACATATCGTTTCTAATTCTGTTGTAATCGAACAAAGCTTCGATTTGACCAGTACCAGCCATAGCAATATCTTGATCGTATAAGTAAGCTTGAGCCCATTTCTTAACAGCTGAGCTTGAGACATCATCAATCTTTTTAATGATTTCATCATTTGATTCAGAGTAACCTTTAATTAAAGTGTTGAAAGCAAGTTTATCAGCTTCAGCGACTGAAGATTCAGCAGGAGTTAATAATTTCAATTTCAATTCAGCTTTAGCTCTTTCGAATTCACCATCGGTGACAGTACCAGTTGATAATCTATTCCAACTCTTTAAAGTGAAATGAACAGTTTCATCAAAGTTACCAATGTTGTGAGAGACAAGGTAGGCACCCCATAAACCAGCATCTGAGTAACCAAAGTTGAAATGTTCAAAGTAATCAGCCAAGTGATGTTCATGTAAGAATTGAGATAATTGAGAACCGTTAAATTCAGTGAATGGAGATTCAGCACCTAAATAAGTACCATTAACTTGAGCAGCAACTAAACCTGTAAAGAATTCTGGTGATTTAACAGATGGGGCTAAAACGGAGATACCAACATGAGCTTGAGGTAAGTTATCATCTCTTAATCTGACATCTGAACCTAAAAAGTGGAATGGTTCAACAGTTGGTTTAACACCAGTTGGTAAAGATAATGATGATGCAAATTTAACTAATTCTTCATGTTTTAAATCTGAACCAACAGAGACTAAAGCCAAATTTGAAGTAACAAATTGTTTCTTTAAGAAACTTGTAATATCAGCAGATTCTAAAGTAGCAACGGTATCAGATTTACCTAATTTTGGTAAAGCTAATGAAGTACCTTGGAAAGCTGTAGCAACCATATGTTCTAAAACCATAGCTTTTGAATCTTCTTCAAAAGCTTCTGAAACTAAAGCAGCTTTAGCAGCTTCATCTTTAACATAAGATTCTTGAGAAACAATTGAATCAACTTCAGAGACTAATTTAGATAAAGCAGATAAAGCATTAGCTTTATTTGAATTTGAGAATGAAGTTTTAATTAAACCAGTGATTTCTTTTTCATTTGAAGAAGAAACTTTGACACCAGATAATGCATAAGCTTCAGAAGCTAATTTTGAGTTTGCAAAAACTTTACCAGCCAAATTTGAGACACCAGAATTGAAAGAATTATCACTTCTTGAACCGGAATTTAAGTATAAACCAATTGAGGAAGTCTTGAATGAACCTGGCTTAGTAGCAACGGTTAAACCATTTGGTAAAGTGGTGATTTGAGCCTTAGACAATTGTCTTGATGTGGAAAAAAGTCTTCTTGATAACATTTTTTTTTATTTTATTTTAGTTTTTGGTTATTTATATTTCTATTACTGTAAAACTAATTTTATCAATAAGCTGCTGGTACAAGCTTTATGGTTTTTATTGAATCAAGAAACGGGAATCAAAAACTGACAATCAAATTAGAACTGATATCGTTGATTGATAATTGTAGTTACTCAGTAAGTATGTAGATTGAAAATTATTTGATTATGTTACGATAATCAAGATACAACAACTACAACAACAACAGTAAATGCTTTAGAAAGTATGAAAATGTCAAGTGTTTAATTGATTCTAGAGCTTGTGCAATTGGCTGGTTGAAGATCCCATACTGGCGGTGGTGAGACAGTGAGACAGTGAGACAGTGAGTGAGGCAGAGAAAGAGAACTGCCAGGGACTGGGCTCAACGGGGACGGGGACTGGGGACTGGGACTGGGACAAAGACAATCGCAGGCTGTGGCGAGTGGTGAAGCGTGGTGGTAGTGGGCAGTATCCATGGCAGAACGGGGACAGTTCTCAAGGGGAAGCTACAAGGCAGGCGTGTGCTGGCGTGTGCTGGGCTGAGGTTCAACTCACAGTTTCTGCAGTGGACCTTGAGCGCGCCAGGAGAGTTGAAAAAAGAACAGCCAGTAGGTAAATAACCCAATCAGATGTCGTGAATTTTCAATCCACTGAAAAAGAAGAAGAAGAAAAAAATTACAGCGGCAGTTGAGTTTCACACGACTATGGTTTTAAAAAATATGAAGATTATGTAATTGATTAGATAATTATAGATTTTTATCACACCTCTGCACCATTTAAAAGTAAAAAAAAATTGTTTTAAAACATCTCTGCACGGAACCATTTTCTTTCTATTCAACTCATTTTTCACTCGCTTTTTTTTTTGACCATCATTTGGGTGAAGAAGAAGAAGAAGAAGAAGAAGAAGAAGAGGAAGAAGAGGAAGATGATTGATAGATGTCTGAGAATAGTTAAAGACAAATGGAAATTATACAAATACAAGTGTATAAGTTTTGTCTTTAAAGATAGATATATCTACGATTTGTTCTGTATCTGAAAGAAAGCTGAATCATTTTTGAACAAGACCTATTCAAATAATAAACTCACTATATACAATGTCGGAAGTTTCTAAACTAACAACAGGATTGCTTAAGACAGCTAAAAAGATGAAAAGATTCCCACATCCAGTTGATTTACCATCAACGTTTGTGAATACACGTGTGTTGAGAGACAATTTCAAGAGACAAATGTTTGCTCAAAATGAAGTCACTGCCAAAGCATTAAAATTTATTGCTAGAAATGCAGCATTACCACAAAGAGTCAGACTTGAAGCTCAAGTTCAACTTACAACGATGCCAAATTATACTAGAGGTACACAAGTGAAAGCTAGATGTGTTGACAGTGGTAGAGGTAAAGGTGTTATTAAGGATTTTAGATTATGTAGATACCAATTTAGAATGCAAGCTTTAGCAGGTTTGTTGCCAGGTGTGAAGAAAGGTGTTTGGTAGTTGGAGTTCATTGATAAATCAAACAAAAATAATGAGATGTTTTTGGTGGTTGAGAAAATTGGTACAATGTTGAAAGTGGTGGAAACTTGAGAGTTTTATCTCATTACCAAATCAACTCTAGTCTTTTCCCAGATTTGCTCAATCACCAGTTTATTTGTATGTATATAGTTTTACTCTTTTTCTCTTTTCTACAAAGCAATAGAGTTTCAGTTTTACGGTATGTTTATTGGAAATAGTATTGACATCAAGTATAGTGATAAAAGTAGTTGACTTTTCACATTTACTGAGTCTTCACTCTCAGTAGAGACTCCACTATTGTCGTAATCGATCATCCAACTACAAGTGTTGATATTAAACAATTAAGCAATAAACTGTATTAAAAAATATGAAACCTTAAAGAAATGCACGCCTCCTAAGAAAATTATACACTGACAAGAAAAATAAACAATAAAATGAGACAAAAAAGAAGAAGGAAAAAAAAAAAGAATAGCCATAAACTAGGATGCGAAGAAGTTGAACAAACAAAAAAAAACAAAGAACAACAGTTCAAGTTTTCTCTTTTGTAGTTGAAATGTAAATAAGAAGAAACCGTAAGCTAGCCCGCTAGCCGGAACCACAGACAAAGAGATTGTGAAAATCACAACGTAGAGTTTGATATGCCAGCATCAACTTTACATGAAGTAGTAGTAGTAAGGGAGAAAATTAAAAAAGCAAAACACAAAACAAATCATCATTAGATCCAACAGAAGGACTCTTAGTTTTGGTCTTTGTATGAGATCTTTTTAGCCATCTCTTTAAACACTTTAGTATCGTTATCAATTTCAGCAGGTGTATTAGCACCGTGCGAGACAAAGCTTCTTCTGGTTTGCATACTCAATGGATCCTTTTGGATGATTTTCAATCTGTATTGGGCAAAAGACTGGAAACTGCCTGAAGCGCTGCTGGCCTGATTAGTAGTTGGATTAATAGCCTGAGCCTGTGACTCGCTGTCTCTTTCAAATAATTTTGGAATAGTAGAGGAAAAGGCTCTTGCTGATAAAACAGCCACTGGGGCTAGTGCTGTGGCTGAGGAGGCTAATGCTAGTCTAGAGACTTGAGTTAAAGATTGCATGGTATATTTATTAATTATTGGTTTAGATAGTAGTTAGTTTGATATATGTTACGTTATGATAGCAGAACGTAGATGTATTAATGTGATAATTTATGTAAATAATATAATAAGTGTTTAATTAAAATATATAGTTTGTTTAATAAAACGGTTGACATAAAACAGGGAACTAACAGGGTATTTATAATATGATTGTTGTGTGGTGTGTGGTCTAATTGATTTTCCGTTTTTTTCATTGTTTCAGTGATGCTCTCTCCTTGTACATTAAAGTCAAACAGTCACTAAGCAAAACACCCATACAAACAAACAAACGATTTATTAACTTTACGAAAAAAAACATGAGATTGTTTAGAATCTACGAGTGGAAAAGTACGATAACACCAGATTAATCAGATTGATTGTGTAAAAGATGCACGCACGTTAAACGCCATACATTTACTATGAATAAAATGGAATTTCTCCTTGTAATTCCATAGTAAATTAATTGTTAACAATCAAGCACAGCCGTAAAGTTAAGATTGCATCTGCATTTGAGGTCATGACTTTTTTTTTTTTTGTTTTTTCTTCAAACAATTTTTCACAATTTTCACTTTAATCAGTTAAAAGAGGGGGTGCGAATTACGGAGAGGGGTGTAAACATGTTTAGGCTAAGATTTTTTTTTTTTTTTTCTGACTCGCACAGGCGCTGCAAGTTTGTTTGTCACTGTTCTTTGTACTGATAAGTAAGAGGTGTGTGTGTCTTTGTATAGAGACATACTCCAGCCGTGTTTACAAATACAGATAGATAGCTAGATAGTAAATGATAGGGTAATTTTAACTAGTCGGTCAAAACCATCTCCTCATTTTGTTTGTGTTTTTGTTTTCTTGTAGTTTTGAAATGGCTAGAATGTATTTACTTCAATTATTGCTGGTATAAGTCATGCTTGACTGGCTGAATAGATGTCAGACGTAGAATAAGCTAGCATTTAGAATGAAACAGTTACACTTTGTTTAAACAATTATAAGAGGATTTATTGTTGCTCTTTGTGTCCCTATTGTTGCTCTTTAATGTTTAACTAACTGACATGACATAAGAAGAATATATAGTACGGTACTGTATGGTAAGCATTAAATTGCACTCGGATATTCTTACATTTTAGCCATTTTGATTCTCCTAGTAGTTCCTGTGTGTGTGTGATGATCAGAGTTACAGATTTGCTAGCGCATGTGACGTTTCGTGTGGCGCGGCCTTGTCCTAGCCTTTGTTTTCGTATAAAGTGGCTGTGAAGGCGCGCGTGAACCGCTAAAACCTCCTCTCACGGATATGGATAGAGTCAGATCCGGATTACTTGTTCGTATAGTGAATGAAAACTAAGACTCACAAGTGTTACTTTTATTGTCAAGAACTATTTTACTCTTTCTATATGTATGTACCTTTGTAATTTGTTCGGACATAACTGTTTTATTGTCGATGCGTTTATTTTTGTGTGCGATGGAAACACACTTGTTACGTTACAAGTCGGAAGGCAATTGTGAGACCGACTCTTGCCACAACTATAACAGTAATTACAAAAACCACAGTGAAAACGTAACTAACTACCTGATATAATAATTTTATTACTAAATCAACCGGCTTTCGCTATTGCTTCCTCTTCTGGCTGACAACCACATCACACATCTTGTACCCCTCTACACTTGAACAGGATGGATCACAACCGCAAATATGCGTAAACATGTGTAGCGTTGTCAATTTTTTTATTTACACCCCCTCCCCCTCACCCCTGGTTTTTTTTTTTTTGCCTAAAAAAATAATGACTGATTGCTACTATCCACGCTTATGTCTAATCACTTTGGAAAGCACTCAAGTCCGAAATCTGGCATCTCCCAGATAGGGTAAATTGCGTTTTAAGATAACAAATTTTTGCCATAAAATTGGGATTTACCATTTAGTAATAACGCTCAAAAACTAGTGTAATTTTAGTTTCTTGTGTAGTAAGTTTGTTGCTACATGTAATTATTGCTTCTCTTTAAGCATATACTGAGAATTGACTCTATGCTTATAGTATTCTTATACAGAGATGGCAAGTGGCACGATTTTGACTCCTGAGCTTGGATATCACTGACAACTGACACTTGCCTCCTTTTGCATAAACGTTTTCACAAAAAAAATGCACCCGAGTTTTTACGACTGGTTAAAGTCTTGGCTTTTTGTGTGTATGCAATTACAGTGGTGCAAGGATGTAGTGGTTATTTTATAATTAAGATGACGTAAAAGGTGTAACTGGTTTTCAGCCACAGCTCTTTTATTTTGCTCAGCTGTGCCACATTTCATTTCAATTCAAAAGGTGTAAGGATTATTTATAATTTTTTTAAATTAGCATGTGTAAGGATGCCAACATGTAATTTAAATCCGATTGACCCAATCGACGCAATCGACGCAATGAACTGATACCCTCTCTAAAATGCTTTCACTTCCTTCGTAACCGAGACAGTCCAAATCTGTCATTAAATTACTATGTGCGATCGGGCAAACAAGTGCCTCATCAACAAGAGTTCATGTATGTATGTAGCAAATAAAAGTAAAATTTACAAACACTACACATAATTTTGAAGAGGAAGAAAAAAAAAATAGCAGAGAAAACCTAGTTGATAAATACAAAAGTAAGGGTTAATAAAAACCTAATTCACTTCGATATTTCAGTTTTATTTCTAGCAGATATAGATAATATCATTTTGACATCACTCAGCTGTTGTTTTGAAACTTTTACTTGGAGATTTGAGTAAATTGTTTGACTTGTTTTTTTGAACAGTACTCAACCAAACAACTTTTCTTCCTTGTTTCTGTTTTCTTTCTTTCTTTGTTTCTATTGTTATTTTTGCTTTTTCACTTGTTTTTTACTCTACTGAGTTGGTTTAATTTGCAATTGTACAATTGCTCATCAAACAAACAGTCTATTTAACAATTTATGCACAACTCTATTGATTAGTAGCCATTTTACTCCAGCATATTTTGAAAACCACTGAAAGAATCATTTGACTTCATACCAGGATATTTTAAGCCGTTCTATTACTTTTTTGAGAAAGAAGCTAGAACAAAAGTAGCTGGACACTTTAGTATCGAACTTTCAAACAGAATTACACAAATTCACAAAATACATCTTGCAATATTTTTTAAAGGTAGCTAAGTTTACACCGCTTTTTTAAAAAAACATCATTCAGAAAATGGAATCTTCACCGGATTACAATTCAAAAAACCAAAATCAGCAACAGCAGCCCGTTCCAATGCTTTTTTCACCATCTCCTGTATCATCTAAAGGTTCAATGGCTGTTTTGTCACCACCTGCTTCTAGATACGCATTTGAACCAGCTATTTCAAATTCTGCTATTCCTGCAATTTCTAATAATTTGATTGAAAATTTTAAAAATCCGTCATTGGTGCAAGACCCATTCAATAATAGTGGTACTAATAATAATAATAGTAACAATAACAGTGAAAAAATTGCTACAATTGGGAATTCAATTGATAGACCTATGTCTGCATTCGGATACGGAAGCGAAAATGATGTTCCTGCGTTTGAACCAACTATCGAGCAAGTCTTGAACGAATTTACAAATGATTTACGTAGTTTCACTAATTGGATTAAAAATTTAAATGTTGACGAGCAAAAGACAACAATGGATGTGTTTTTATCAAGTATAAATGAAGAAGTGTTACAGTACGTGAAGAGCAAAGTCAATAATACTCTTGCCACTAGTAATGACGGCAATTTGGTTTTCACTCCTCCTGCTAGTAATAACAAAATTTATCAACCACATGTTAGACCATTATCACCTTTACTAGCGTTAAATTCTGAACCTCCTGTGATTTTAGATTCATTATTGAATGATCAAGAATCAGCAGCAACAACATCCACACCACCACCACCAGCAACAGCAACAGCAACAGCAACAGCGTCATCATCTTCCTCTAATAAAAACCAAATTTCTAATCAAAACTCAAATTCACAATTTGGCAGATTAATGAAACCTTCGAAATTTGGCAACATCTCAGAACTGATTGCAAGACCAAGATCAGCTGGTCCTGGATACCCTGATTTAGCCATGTCATCAATTGGATTTCAAAATCAAAATCATAATTTACAAATGAATCCTCAAAATTTTGAATATCAAAATTATAATCACAATACTAATAACAATTTATTATTTCAAAATCAATTTAATAAATCTGATATTTCACAAAATTTATATTCACAAAATTTGAACAACCAACATTTGAAAAATCAAAATTTAAATACAAATTCCAATCAATATTCATCACAACCACTGTCACAATCACAATCACAATCATCACTATTTCATACAATTTCACCAGATTTAGATGTTGGTGGATATCCATTACCTTCAGTGGATTCAAACACAACTGATTTTGCCGGTCAAAATGCTATTAAACTAAATCACTCACTAAGCACAATTACATCAAGATCCAAATTAGACTCTGGTAAATCCAAAACATCAAATGTTAATGCCAATGGCGTTGTCAATTCTAATCATAGTAACATTTCTGATGAAGATAGAGGTAGAACATTCAATAATATTTTCCATGGTCGTGGAAAAAATTTCAATCATCAATCAACTTCATTACCGCCAGTTAATAGAAATTCAAATCATTTGAACACACAATTCTCAAGTAATTTATCAGGATACAATAACAATATTAATGACAATAATATTTATTATAATAAGACTCAAATGAACATCTCATCGTCTATGAATGCGATCAATAACGAAGCTCAAATTTACTCTCCAACTCCACTTGCTGCATCTTTTTCAAATTTAAGTATCAATAATTCCAAGTCAACCGGTATGAACAACATGTACAACAACAACAGCAATAATAATAGTCACAGCAATAATAATGCTGGCCATTATTCTCATGTTAAAGTTCCACCGGCAAATCCAAAATCTCCTATGCCAAAAGATATAGCTTCAAAAGCATTATTAAGCGATATTCCATCTTGGTTGAAAGCTTTAAGGTTACACAAGTATACAGAGAATTTGAAAGACTTGAAATGGCAAGATATGATCGAATTAGATGATTCCAAATTATCTGACTTGGGTATTAGTACTGTTGGAGCTAGAAATAAGTTGTTGAAGAGTTTTGCATATGCTAAAGAGAATTTACATGATTAGTGTAAAAACACCGTGTCATTGTGCGTACTATTCTTGTTGGTTTTTAGATGTTTCTGAGTTTAATTTTTACTGACAATAAATGTCTCTACCCATATCTTTGTTGTATTTGGGAAAATACTCTAGCGTGTGACTTTTTATATTTGTTTTGTTGTACAGAACAATTTTTTTTTACTATATAACTTTTTATCAGTTAGAAAATTGCATTACTGAGCATACATTTATATTAAATTGAGTAAAAGCAAAATTTAACCCTAAAGAGCTAATAGAGTGACATAGTGAGAGTATGTATGCGGGCGTGCAATACACATCAATCGTGATTTCTAATTCTTACACTCATTACAACCAGTAAACTAGTTTTCACCCAGGTAAAGCAGTCAGCTCTATTGGCTATGAGTTGTACGAATATTATATAATCCTGTCTCTTCCCTGTACACTTTCAGAGCTGAATTCTCACCTCTACACTAATGCAGTTACACAACAGTAGTGATCAACATTACTAGTTGGTTAGGCAAATGTGGAGACAAAGTACCTTTGAAATCTTACACCAGCCCAATTTGAAGCTTGTTGAATCGTGCAGCTGAACAAAATACAGCATCAGTACGATCGGACCGTGTTGCCGATCCGGGATGTGTCCTCTTTAGTGTATGATTACAAACCTCCGTAATTAAGTAAGTAAATAAGTAAGTGTGTATATTTACAATTGCAAAAAAAAAAAAACCGTTTTGTTTTGGTACTAACTGATTTACTACTCAGAAGCACTGCATTATATACCACGTTGCCCAATCTCAAACTATACATACATAAAATTGAGTGAGATAAGCACATACAGCCGAGAGCATGCCAGATTGATGTCTAACGGTTCAATTGCGAGCGAGCGAGAAAGCGAGAAAGCGAGAAAGAGCGCGAAATGCGCCCAAACAAGCAACAGAGTAAGGGGCGCAACGGAACAGGTGGCATCGTGGGAGAGTGAGAAGACTAGAGTAGAGATGGCACCAACATGGGTCTGTGTTAACCAATTAGATTGACTTTACAGTTACATGGTTTCACTAAACATTACTAAAACATCACTAATACTGTTGAACTTGGTGTGATTCTCGAGATCTTTTATAAATGCTTTAAGGTTTAAGTGTGTTTGCTTAAGTGGGTTCGGATGGATTTCGCCTTCGGAAGATACTTGTTGGAGTAGTTAATTCCGCCTGTCGCGCAATTCATTTGGGAACCGTGGTGGTGGTTGTGGGTAGTGGTGGCACGGCAGGGCACGAGCAGTTTACATTCGTACACTCTCCTGGTGAGTTGCGCGGGAATGCCTGTCACATGCCCCTTGAATTGATACCGAGCGAGTACAACGGTCGCATCACCACAAGTCACACGTTGCTAAGGTACACAACAGCCAACAATGCATGTGCCCAAAACGGAGGGCGAAAACCGTTAAAATGCTCACAACAGAGCCTAAAGCCTTGTTACTACACAATGAAAAGAGAAAAGTTGCAAACTTGCAAAAGTAAAAGTTGATAATAAGCTCAGTTTTATGTCTTTTGAAATTGACTTTACTCCCATTGCTCATATTAGCAACTTTACTAGCTTAAATACTGAATTTGAGGATCCGAACATGTAAGCAAAACAAAGTTGCCGATCGCCAGATATCGAGACCAAGCCGAGAATGTGACAACTACCGCGCGCGCAACTGTCCAACTGTCCAACTGTCCCCGTATTCCGCTGCATGACGTACGTTTTCCCGTTACGCACAGCAACAGCTGTCAGTCTGCTAGTCTGCCAGCCCGCAACGGCTTGCCGTTTCTGTCCCAGTATCCCAGTGTCTCAGTGTCGCAGTGACACCACTCCCGCTCAATTCTCCCCTCTCGTTTTCTCACCCGTTATTTCGCTCCGATGCCTCAATTTCAACGTTTTTTTTCTCTTTGCTTGGAATTATTTGCAGCAAACAGTCGAAAAGAGTAATAGCTCATTTTCTGCCTTCTTCTAATCACTTATCTACCCATTTCTCATCTAGTTTCATCTGATATTAACCCTGTTTTGTTTCTTTACTTGCTACTATTTCCCACTGTTTGTCTAAACACTTAACCTACTCCTGCAACTTGAATATTCTACTACTTTATTTTGATTTGTTATCAAATAAATTTGTTATATTATACTGGTGAGTTTCAAATAGCAAGTACACCACCACCCAACAACCTTTCCCTCCATATTTCTTTTTCATTTAGAGGGTTTTTTTTTTTTTTTTTTTTTTGTTTTTAACTTACCTTTTTACTGTTCACATTTTTCTTTTTTAGCGTTGTTTCATAGTTGTCTGTCACTGTTTTACAACTAAACAGACACCTTTGTTCACAATCGCTCCCATATTACTACTTGTTGTTTAGACCAGTTTGATATCCATTTTATTTCCTTAAATTGTGCTTATCTTTACAATTACAAAAAAAGTAATTCTCTGTGGGATCTTTTCTTTGTTCCTTTGTTTTTCGTGTTTCTCCCAGTTCAAGTTTGATTTCCAGTTGGGTTAATAGTGGGATACGTGCAAGTACCTAGTCATTTCAACTCCTTTATACATTTATACACATAGCCCGCCCAATATTCTTAAGTGAAAAAAGTCAAAATGATATATAATATTGCAGTTTTGAACTTCAACTCTACTGAAGTTCCGTCAACCATATCTTCAAGTTTCGATGAAAGCGACACTTTTCTTGAGTCATACACTAGTATATCATCTTTAACCAAACAGTTGATTGTTTCCTCTAACTATATTTTGAAACAAAAAGAACAGACTCAAAAGGTGGAAAAATTTTGGAATAAAGATGAAGATGAAATTTATTATCCTCTTGGTATAATAATCAACTCTGAAAACTCCTATTCAACTTCCAAAATTGTTGAAGATATCGATTCGATACCAAAAAATTTAGTTGCAAGATTTTTTGAATCTAGATTTAATCATTTGAACCCGATAATTTTAAATATTCCATTTTCAAATATTGCAAATGAAACCGACGCAATAAATTCATTCAAACAACACTTGAAATTGTCGTATTCATTCACTAAAGATAGATTATTAAGAGTTCAAACATGGGTTGATTTAAATGAAAAAATGAAAAATTCAGGAATTAAGATTAATACAATGATGCAAGTGTTGGATGATTTTGAAAATAATTTCATTCTTGAAAATGAAGGTCTTATAACTGAATTATTATCAGATTCATTTGAATACAAGTCTTTTTTAAAATTATCTTATGATGAAGATTTTTATATTTCATTAATTAATTCTTGGGAATTCACAGCTTATAATTTAACACAAGATGATTTATTATATAGCGGATTTTTAATACTTTTCAATAAAATTGTTCCGATATTAGATGATTCAGAACAATTACTTAAATTGAAAAATAAGCTTTATTATTTCTTATTTCATGTTCGTGATAATTATAGAAATGGTAATCCATTCCATAATTTTAGACATGCAATTGATGTATTACAAGCAACTAATTATTTTTTGACAAAATTGGATCAGGATGAAGAATTTAAAGTTAAATTAGATAAAATTGATAAAGTTGCATTGTTAATTGCTTCATTAGGTCATGATTTAGGTCACCCAGGTATAACGAATATGTTTTTAACTAATAATTTATCACCAATTTCAATTGTTTTCAATAATCAATCAGTTTTGGAAAAATTCCATTCAAAACAATATCAAAAATTAATTGATCCTTTAGTTTTCACTTATGATAAATTTAACATTTTCCCAAAAATTTCAGACTTGTTAAAACAATGTATATTGGCTACAGATATGGCTCAACATGATTTATTTGTTAATGAAATTGATAAATTTACCAATTATGATGATGTTAAAAAACAAAAAGAAATGTTATGTAAATTATTGATCAAATGTGCTGATATTTCAAACGTTTGTAGACCATTAAATGTTTCAGTCAAATGGGGACTGTCCTTGGGTGAAGAATTTAATGAAGTTGCACAAATTGAATCATTAGTTCAAGGTAAATCACAAGAAACTAAAGTTTTAAACACAATTTGTTGCCCAAATATAATCAAAAATATTACTGTTAATGATGCCGTTGAAAAAGTTTCAGGTCTCGCTAATTCACAAATGTTTTTCATAAATAGATTTGCTCTCTCATTTTTCACTAAAATTGGTGATGATATACCGGCTTTGTGTTTCTTGAAAAATCAACTGCTAGAAAATGTTGAATACTGGGAAAGTGTTATTGAAAAGAAAAAAGTCTAGCATTTGAAGATACAAAAAGAGAATTATTACTCCTCGCTACACAGATTAAAGGAAACATAATCCAATTATTGCCCATCTTACACTACGCTCAAAAATATCAAAAGGCTCAATTGCATTTCATATCGTATTGTTCTGTTAAGAATACAATTTTATATATTTATTATTACATTCCACTCACCCACACCCTTTTCTGGTTTGTAACTTGCATGTTTTTTTTTTTCTTTTTTTTTTTTTTATTTTTTTTTATCTTAGTTAATATATGCATCTGTGATTCTCCTTTTTTAATGTTCATTTAACTGTTTCTGGTTTGATATATCAATATTTGAGTAGGATTTACTAGCTTTACAAATTAAACTATCTTTACTATAGAGTGTGTCGGTGGTTGTTGCAATCGTGCGTTCAAAACCGCAATTCATTGTACTTTAGATCACTTCAAATGGTGAAAATATTTGTTTGTTAGTTGAGTTAATTTCCTATCAGGTAAACTTTATCGTAGCATGAAATATAAAATTGAGGTTGTTCTATTCTTCAGGCTTGACAATAAGTATCATGGTTACCAAAACTATATATAAGTTAGTTAACTACATTCAGAGTCATTTACTGAGCGAAGTCAAAAATGTAAAAGTTGACTTCAAAACTATTTTTTGACCCTGATTTTTTCAAAATAGTTGACTCCGTAACTTGTTTTCTTCTCTGACTCTTATAAGTTGACTCTTACTCAGGTTTTTAAGTTTTTTCTGTTTAAATACTCGCATCTTTCAAGCCAGAGTCAAGTCAGCTGACTCGCGTATAGTATCTCTATCGCTAAGTAGTGGTCTTTTCTTCACCTATGTGAGTGAATATGTTTTTTGCTAGTTGATCAAAGAAACGATTGAAAGTTTCCTGTAATTGTACAAATACTAAAAGATAGAAACTTTTCAGAAAGTAATACTTCCATAGTTGATTTGAAAACTTTTATTAACACGCAACTGAATAAACATCTCTTTCAACTGTTATTGTCTTTCCATTAGAAAAACGTTGATTTTATTCTAATAAACCCTAAATTTTATTATTGAAATAAATCTGAAAGCGAAAGCCCACAATTCATAAATCAAATATATAATCACACAATGTTTTTTTCAAGATCTTTAGTCTCTAATTCATTCAAACAATCATCCCGTTTCATCCAACCAACAAAGATAACTTCAAATTTGATTTCCAAATCGGGTTTCGCTAGATTTAACTCTTCATATAACATCTTGAACGAAGACTCAATTGTTTACAAATATTCTGCTGGTCCAGTCACTTTAAAATTCACTAATGAACACGAATGGGTCTCAATTCATCCAGACGGAACAACTTTTGTTGGTATCACTAAATACGCAGCCGACGCTTTAGGTGACGCTACTTTTATCGAATTACCAACTGATTTTATTGGTGGAACTGTGGCTAAAGGTGACACAATTGGTTCTGTTGAATCAGTCAAGAGTGCTTCTGAAATTTACTCTCCTTTGGATGGTGAAGTTATCGCTGTTAACGAAGAATTAGATTCCAATCCAGGTTTAATTAACGAAGACCCAATGGGTGATGGTTGGATTGCTCAAATTAAAATTGGTGAATACAATACTGAAGAATTACTATCAGAAGCAGAGTACACAAAATTGCTTGAAGAACATGACGAGTAAATTTAGACATGTGTTGGTTCACTACTAAGTTGGTTTGTTAAATCATTCTTAGATACTAGCTATGTAATTAAACCTCTACGAAGCGCAATTTTCTTTTCTTCAATAAGATATTTCATTATAAGTTTTGAGTACGACATACAAAGTATCTAACCTTTAATACTTCAAGATACACATATTTACATGAACAAAACACACACTTAATAAATATATAAATAACAATCACGTAACCCTTCATATGACCAACAGCTAGTTTACTTTGACAACTTTGACCATTCTTCAGGCGTTTTAGTTTTCAACTGAATAGCATGTAATCCCTTTTGCGTAATTTCTTCATCTAGTAATTTATAAATCATTCTATGTCTGATGGGCAAACTTTTGCCTTTAAATTCGTCACTTACAATAGTTAAATGGAAATGTGACTCAGTAACATTTTCAGCACCTCTTAATCCATGATGACCAGCATGTTTCCAAGAATCATTTCTTATCTTGAGATAACTTGGTTGTAAATTTTTCTCAATTTTCGTTTGAATGCTATAATGCACAGGACTTGTTTCTGGTGTTATTTGTAATTCTTCTGTTGGTTTCTCAGAAGGACAGCATGTTGATTCATCATTCTGGCTCATACTTGTTGAGCTTGTGGAAAGAGACATTTTATTAATATTCTGTGATAACAATCTGGTTGGTGCTCTTGAAATTAATCCTACACGTTTCAAAGCAAACATAGTATTAAGCCACTATGTTGAAGTACAAATGGAGATATCTTGAAGCTGCTTGCTTACTGAGTCTGTGATACCTGAAGCCTTTGGAAAGACTCAATTAAATAAACATCTTTTTCTCAAATCGCTTAGTACTTATTTTACAGTGCTGCTCGCGTCTATTTCATAAACGTCTCGTTGCGTCTAGAATCTCTACAAATTTACTATGGAAAATTAAATTGCAACTTATCGATTCATTATCATAAACTATTGAAAAGCAAACAGACAAAGAAAAGGATAAAAAACATTCATAAAATCGTCAATTGCATGTGCACATAAACAAAGAAACTTAACATTCAAAAAAAAACAAACACCATCGATAAAAGAACACCCAATTTGTCATTTTTTTTTGTTTTTTTAGTTATATAAATCCTCTGCTCTTCTTTCCGAAGACTTCAACTCCGAACCTCTGCCGATTTTACTACCCCTATTGGTACCAAAATCAGATTCATTTTCGTTGTAACCTAGTCTGGTGGAACCGAATTCATCACTTCTTGGAATTTGGGAATCACCCTGGGAACCATAGTAGTCGTCATCTCTTGTAGCGCCAGAACCAGCGGTGTACAAGTTACCACCACCAAACTCATCGTTTCTTGATGAACCGCCAAGGTTGTTTGAACCACGGATATTACTGGCCTCTTTATCTGTTTTGTAACCATAGCTTTTACCACTTCTTGTAGTTGAGGCACCTAAAGTATCTTGACCAAAAGTATCATTTCTGGTTGAAGTGTTTTGAGAGTTATTTTCATTTCTTCCCATATTTGATCTGCCATAAGCATTATCAATTTGGGAATCGCTTGCACCTGATGCATGCAACAAGTCGTTTCTATCGCTACCACCACTCAAAGCGCCTGAATTGAACGAGTTGTCATTGTATTGGTTGCCTTTTCTTGATTCACCATAGGTATCAGACGAGCCAAAAATGTCGCTGTCGTCTCTGGTAGTATTGGAGTTGTAATCATTCTTTGAATCTGAATACTTGTCATCTTCTTTCCAACCGTGCATAGCTTTGGTAGCCTTTTCCTTCAAGTGGCTAGCTTCTGCATTAACTTTATTTTTAAATTGATCAAATCCGCTCATTTTACTAATTATTACTTCTTAAATTATGTGATTAAAAGACTTCTACTACAATGTTAAATAAAGTTATTATTGATCCCAAACACCCCTAAATCGGATTGTAAGCTACACTTATATATGTTCATTTTACAATCACCCACTTCCTTCAAGTAAGCAAACTAATTAAGTAGCAATTAAATAGTACGCACAACCTTAACTACTATTACAAGTTAAACGTGCCACGACTAGCATTTGAAATTAAGCAATTGCCATGCACCGCTAATTATCATCATTCCGTCATAACTTTGTTGCCACTACTTGGCCCATACAATTCTAACATATAAACATAGCTTCAACCTACAAATGATGCATGCAGTACAAAAAAAAAAACAAGAAGATAAAATTGGAAAAAACATAAAATAGCTAACTATAATTAGCTACACAAGTCTAGCTGCCATCACAAATTAAGTGAACCTTGTAGGCTAGGTTTTCAGCCTGTGTACTTTCTTAGTTTGCTTGCTATTTCTGCAAAGTCAATCATTTAACTTATTCACATGATGGAATGCAACTAGTTTACTTTGACTGGTCAGACCAACGGATGTTCACTTTTCTTTTCCTAATAACTATGTTTAAGTCATCTCGTCTCCAGTGTGTCTTGTAATACTGATGTAATTGGATCGCATCAGCGCTGCACTTCCCCGGAAAAAGTTAACATTGCGGGTGCACAGATGTTGGAATATTAATTTTTTTTTTATTTTTTCATTTTTTTTAAGTTATTTAAAATTTAAACGCTGAATCAGAAAATTCAAATTAAATTATGTACATATTTCCTAATTGGGTAAATTAATAACATTATGGTTTTTGTCAAGATTCTTTCTTTCTTTGTCTTTACAGCTGCTTTTATTCTTACTAACACAATAGTTCTATACATTTAGAAGTAAAATAGTGATTAAAACCCTAAGTTAGCATCTTTGTTGTAGCCATTCTGTTGATTTTTCCCAGTCTTAGAAGATTACTGTTATCCGTTACTGTGCAAGAGATACTCAAGCATCATTTCCACTGAAGATTCTCACACAACACACAACAAGGCATTCACTTCAGTGTACATTTAATAGAAAGTTGGTTTAGAGCAATTCAATTTGACATCACCAGCAATTGAAAAAAAAAAAAAAAATTACATTCACTTTTAAAAACCTTGCAAACAGCTACAAACTCAAGGTTGTCAAACTCAAAACTTATCTTCTTCTATCACCATCATCACCACCAATATGGTGCTAACTCACTCGTTCAGCCCCGAAAAGACAGGTAGCTACGCAACTCCAAAACATCGAAATGTGTTTGGAGTCAACTCCCCAAGTTTACAAAGCAGTCAAAGAAACTCAATCTATGATAGCAAGAAATTGATATCGCCTAAATTTAACGTTGTCTTAGCTGACTGGTCCCTGTCAAACAAGCAAATGAGCTCTACATCGCATAAACTCTCTGGTTCGGCGGCAAAGTCAAGTATTTCTGTTTCTACAACAGCACCTCCGTCGTCATGTAAAAAAACAGCATCAACAAAATCCTCAACCGCTAATACAGGATCATCGTCTTTTTCCTCATCACTTTCATTTTCATCATCATCAAAATTATCACTAACTGGATCATCGCTTGCATATAAACTTAATAGAAACACCAAGGACAAAACTAATCATAATCAGGATAGAAATCATAATGACGGATCTCCTAAAAAACTAAGACGTACAAATACTGCAGAATTGCTTGATAGGTTTATTCCATCTAGACAAACTACATCAGGAAAACTCACTATCGAAGATTTAACACCTCTACCTTCTGCTTTACCCCATGATCATATTGAATCACAAACAATACAAATATACAAAGACACAGTGGCTAAAGCATGTGGATTAGAGGTTGGTGAACGTATTTTACAATTTCAACCATTACCTCCCGACACGAAAAAAAATGGAGGTAGTGGTAATAGCAATAATAATAATGGTGGTTCTAACAGCTGTGGTATCACTAATGGTAACCATCATTTCAAAATTAAAAACAGTATATCAACAGCGGCAGCCCAAGCCAGAATGAAAAAAATACCAACATATCCTGAAAAAGTATTAGATGCGCCAGGATTAACAGATGATTTTTATTTAAACTTACTTTCATGGTCATGTGATAATGTTTTAGCAATTGCATTAGAAACATGTGTTTATTATTGGAATGCAACTACAGGAACGGTAGACCTTGGTGCAGAATGTAACTCTTTAGTAACATCAATCAAATGGTCTGACAATGGAGCCTTTATGTCTGTTGGATTAGACGATGGTTCAGTTGAAATATGGGATATTGAAACAAATACTAAATTGAGGACTTTGAAAACTAATGATTATCGTGTTGGTGCATTATCATGGAATGAACATATATTGACCACAGGTTCAAGAAATGGTGAAATTATCAATAATGATGTTAGAATCTCGCAACATGTTGTAAATAGATTAAATAATCATACAGCTGAAGTTTGTGGATTACAATGGAGATCAGATGGATTACAATTAGCATCTGGTGGCAATGATAATATTGTAAATATTTGGGATTCTCGTTCTTCCATACCGCAATTCACCAAAAATACTCATAAAGCAGCTGTTAAAGCTATAAGTTGGTGTCCAAGTCAATTGTCATTATTAGCTACAGGTGGTGGATCTGCATGTAAAAATATTCATTTTTGGAATACAACAACAGGTGCAAGGGTCAATACAATTGAAACTGAATCGCAAATCTCGTCAATTACTTGGGGATATTGTAATGGTATAGGTAAAGAAATAGCTGTTACTCATGGATTCCCAAATAACGATATAAGTGTTTACAGTTATCCAACTTTACAAAAAACAGGTATAATTATGGATGCTCATGGATCAAGAATCTTACATAGTGGTTTGTCACCAGATGGTACTACATTAGCTACTGTGGCTGCCGATGAAAACTTAAAATTTTGGAAAATCTTTGACATAGTTAATGAGGTTCAGCATGAAGGTATAAGCGGTGGCAGTAAAGATATGGGTAAAGTTATGACAATTAGATAGTAAAGATCGACAATAATCAAGTATTTGACATACTTAGTCATTTATAGATTAAAACTTAGAAAAAAAAAGGTTACGCTATAACTAACAAAGGGTAATGGTAAATGGTAAACATTCAGCACTTATCAGTGTTGTTTTATTAATGTGCAACAAAACACACCCGTACAATAGCTGATATTTTTTGAGTCTCCAAACGGCATCACGTGTATGGTGTCATGCCTCAAATTTTTAACCCGCCAAAATGCACTAAACACCAAAACGGCTGTTGCAACCATTCACCGCGGCTACTGAGCACTTGCCGTTTGTGTGAGCGACTTGCACATTCCATTTACGTCAAGTCGTTGCGAGATGCCTACTGCAATTATTAGTCCTAGTGCGTCTTTGACTGTTTGACATGGACAAGGTGACAGTTGGCGAGGAGGTTGGTGCAATCAATCTTTTGAAGTTTAGTTCAACAACAACAATCATAATCGCATAAGAAAGACACCAAACTTGATTGTAACTTCAATCAATATATAGTGTAAACTCATATAGACGGTACCAACACTATTAATAAAACACACACAAGGACAGATTTACAAATTCACCTCAGATGTGAGTCTCTCTCTTTATAAGCGTTAAATCTGCCATATTCGCCACACAGCCACTTACTTACCCAATTTAGTTAAAATTGTGTCCATTTCTTCTTGTTTTACTGCATGCAACTTCCTTTCATTTCTGTGAGGCTCTTAAAACTATATGCTAGACGACATCCATCATCTCTGTTGATCTTGAAAGCTTATGTCTTTTTTTTTATACTAGCTATTCTTTCTTTTAATCTATTGTCATTTCGGATCCAATAAGTTGTATAATAAGCGTTTTTCTTTCATATATTATTCAAATCATTTACTCGGTGTATTTTTTTTATTTTTTTTTGTTCAAAGTTTATGTTCTTTTAGGATGCTGAAGTTTTTCGTTTATCAGTGAACAACTATTGAAGATTCATTGCCGCTAAATCAAATTTTCTTCAAATATAATTAGGTACCAATCAGCAAAAAAGTTTGTCTAATCTCTTAACAAGACTTAAATCTCATTTGCGTATTTAAAAGTGGTTCAAACTCTTTTTTATTTTTTTCTCGCCTGCTAGAAAACTACATAACTTACATAGTGGATATTATCACTATACTCTTCTTTACATTTAAATCACGAACCACATCTTTTGAAAGCTCCATAATTTTAATCTCTTGACCCACAAATGTCGAATACGAAAACCCCAAATGTTGAGATTTTAACTCTCGAAGATGCTCCAAAAGCAGCCAGAACATTATACCAATCATTTGACGATGATGATGTGCATAGATATGTTTCACGTCATTTAGAACACGATCCAGTGCTTAGAAAGAAATGTGATTTACTATTATACGAAGGTTATGTTCGTTCTCATATTTTAAAAGGCTTGGCTTTGGTTATAAAAGGTGACGATCATGAATCAAGAGATACTTTTGAAACGGTTTCCTTATGGAGCCATCCAAATGCTCCAGATGTGGACAGTTATCTAAATTTACTGAAATCTGGGTTTTTAAAATTGGCATGGTATACAGGTGCAGAGGGCCGTAAAAGAGTGTTTGGTACTCTTTTCAAAGTCTTGCATGATAACGCTGAAGATATCCTAAAGGAAGATCCTGATCACGAAAACCTGTGGACCTTGGTTTATTTGGGTTCAACACCACACGCTAGAGGTAAAGGTAACGTTAGAGCCATATTTGAATACATTTTCACAAACCATATTGATCCCCAGAATGCATTGACTTACTTAGAAAGCTCTGCGATATCAAATATACCAATTTACAGCAAGTTTGGATTCGAACCTGTCTCTGATATTTGGCTTGGTGATAAGAATGATCCCGTCGATAAAGCCAGAATGGATGTCATGATCAGAGGTCCAAGAGGTGAAAGATGGAAATACCTTGATTCTACAAGAAAAAGACGTGGTTATACTGTGCCTGAATTGCCCAAGTTATAAGCTTGTTGCTCTTGTTTATTTCTTCTGTAATTTTTTATCTTCAATTCTCTTTAGCTCTTTATTTGTTTGATATAGCATATACTCCGTTTTTAAGTATCTTGAAATCTTACCTGAATCCCGTGTAGATGTACAGGCGAAATCCACAGTATATAGTCTGCCCTTGAGCCATACGGACACACAGACACCCGTACACAAGGTAAACGAGAGAAAGCGAAAATGTGAGAAACGGTGACTGAGTGAGGGCAGGGAGTGGAAAAATTGTATATACTGATAGTTGATAGTTAGTAAATTTGATCATTTAGGGTGTGTGGTGTATGATTATACTTTTAACCACCTCCTAATTCATTCTAAACAGGAACTAGAATTTGAATTTCTGTTGTGTTTTGTAAATTCTTCAAGTGCAAAGTACTTTTGGTCTTTAAATTGTTTACTGTTTTCATATACTCCTTGCTTGTTTTTCCTCACACTTAGTTTTCTCTGTCTCCCTGTTTGCCATTTCTATTTCGTTAAAAATAGCTTAGCTTTTAAAACAATTGAACACTTGATAATATCTCTTCAATCCACTTAATTTAATACTACACACACTACATGTATCCCCGTCAGAACTTTCCTCACGATTCGTTGTTGAACCAAAATCAGCAGAGAAGTTTCAATGTCAATCAAGGTATGCCAGTAACCAATCTAGCTCAGAACTTGAATTCCACACAACCTCAACCACAGCAACAGACTCCACAACACTCAAATGCGTCTTTAGTTGCTCAGCAATTACAACAATCTCAATTTGGAGTGTTGGGAAACTCAAACGCAAATACCCCTCCTACCAATACTATAAATCAATTAAATCCTAGTCATATAGGTCCAATAGGAATGCCAGGCGCTATGGGCGGTCAACAACCAACAAGTACACTTAATACCAGCTCTAATATGGACCTACCGGTTGGAGTGCCTTCTAGCATTGCAGGCACAGGTACAGGTACAAGTGCAGGTGCAGGTGCAACAACTGCTCCTACCAATAACAAGGCATTGAATGACGAGAAAGTTTATACATGGATTGTCGAATTGGTTTACGGTCCGAATAAAGAGCAAGCATTGTTAGAGCTTGGTAAAAAAAGAGAATTGTACGATGATTTGGCATTAGTGTTGTGGAACTCATTTGGTGTCATGACTAGCTTACTTGAAGAAATAGTTGCCGTTTATCCTTTGATTTCTCCACCAAATTTGAGTACACCAAGCTCAAATCGTGTTTGTAATGCATTGGCTTTATTACAATGTGTTGCTTCACATCCTGATACTAGAAATCCATTCCTGAATGCCCAAATACCTCTATTCTTATATCCATTCCTCAACACAAACTCAAAACAAAGACCATTTGAGTATTTAAGATTGACCTCTTTAGGTGTCATTGGAGCATTGGTGAAAAATAATACACCTGAGGTGATTCAATTCTTGTTAACTACAGAGATTATCCCACTGTGTTTGAAAATAATGGAATATTCCTCAGAATTGAGTAAAACAGTTGCAATTTTTATTGTTCAAAAAATATTAATAGATGATACTGGATTAGCTTATGTTTGTCAAACTTTTGACAGATTCGAAGCTGTTTCGAGCGTGTTGAAGAAAATGATTGACCAGTTGGTTGCTAATCCTACAAGCAGATTACTTAAACATGTAATTAGATGCTATTTACGTTTGGCCGATAATATGGACGCCAAAGCTGCGTTACGTGAAAGATTACCCGAAGCTTTGAAAAATAACACGTTTGCAGAACTACTAGCAGACGACCAAGTGACTCAAACGTGTTTGACTCAGTTGCTAGCTAGTTTACAACAACCAATCTCGTCTCAAGGACCTGACCTACAGCAACAACAGCAGCAACAACAGCAACAACAACAACAACCTCTACAGTCTATACAACCTACGCATCCTCAGCCTCCTCAGCAGGGTTTTACTTCCAATGCTCCTATAGCATCGTGATTTTTTTGTAAAATATTCTCTTTAATATATCTATAGTCATCTTTTATAACTTTTTAATCAACAACTCAAGTAAACTTTGCATCTTAATAACCGTATCAAACTCACCAACACCTTTACCAGTAGCCATAAACACTCTCTCACAGACACGCTAATTTCCCGGGAGCCGCAAGGGATTTCGCACTGTTTTTGTTATTGACACATACTTGTAAATTGACAGCGGTATGTCTTGACATTCAGAAAAAGTCAATGGGAATTCTGAAATTGAACACCAAACATGTTTGGTGTGATTGTGTGTGTGTATACACTGACTGATTGATTGATTGATTGATCGATTGATTGATTGGTTTTGAATCATCATGCTATGGTTAGACAAGTGTATACTAGAGGACTTATTTGTTGTTTAAGGATAAAAGTGTTTGAACGTGCTTATTACTGTCAATTGGTAGATTCAACGCTTGAGTGTTTTTACTGTTTGTGAGCATTGTAGTAGACGATTTTGTTCTTGCTCAAACGTTTGGCTTATTGATCTTATTTTAGAGTGTCTAAGTGTTGTTTCTATTTCAAATACGTTTGTTACAGTTATCTTCACGTTTAACACCAATTTTATAGCCATTGATTACAAATTCATCTAAACAACAATGTCGACTCACTCATATAAGAAGTTTGAAGATTTGGACTCTGGCGCTTTGCCAGATAAAATGACAGTTTACCAAGAATGTTTACAAGCATTTAATGCCAGTCCTGTTCATGCGAAAAAATGTCGTTTGTTACTTTCTAGATTGTTAAGATTGCTTTATTCCGGTCAAACTTTCCAAAGAATTGAAGCAACTAATTTATTTTTCTCAATTTCCAAATTGTTCCATCATAACGATTCTTCGTTGCGTCAATTGGTTTATTTAGCTACAAAAGAGCTATGTTCCATCTCAGATGATATCTTGATGGCAACTGCATCAATCATGAAAGATATTCAAAATGGTGAAGTTATTTATAAACCAAATGCAGTTAGAACTTTGGCTAGAGTCTTGGATGGTTCTACTATTCATGCTGCTGAAAGAGCAATGAAGAATTGTGTTGTTGATAGAAATCCAAACATTTCTTCTGCTGCTTTGGTTTCATCTTATCATTTATTACCTGTTGCTAAAGATGTTGTGAAAAGATGGACAAACGAAACTCAAGAAGCAATTACTTCAAATAAAGTTTTCCCTCAATCTCAATATGCTTTACATGAACATTATGGTAATAATAAATTGTTAACAACCACTTATACTTATCAATATCATGCTATTGGTTTGTTATATCATTTAAGAAATCATGATAAAATGGCTTTATTAAAAATGATTCAACAATTGAATGAACAACAATCTTTAAGATCCACTTTAGCTGTTATTCAATTGATTAGATATGTTGGTAAATTGATTGAAGAAGATTCCAACTTAACCCAAAGTTTATGGCCTTTATTCCCTGCTTGGTTGAAAAATAAATCAGATATGGTGGAATTAGAAGCTTGTAAAACTATTTTATCATTACCAAAATTTACATCAGAACAACAAATGCAAGCTATTAACACTTTACAAACTTTGTTATCTGTTCCAAGAACTGTTACCAGATTTGGTGCTGTTAGAATTTTGAATAGAATTGCAATGAATAATCCTGAAAAGATTATGGTTTGTAATACCGAATTGGAAGGTTTAATTAATGATTCAAATAGATCCATTTCAACTTATGCTATTACAACTTTATTGAAAACTGGTAATTCTGAAAATGTTGATAGATTGGTTAAAACTATTTCCAGTTTTATGTACGATATTTCAGATGAATTTAAAATCATTGTTATTGATGCAATCAGAGCTTTATCATTGAAATTCCCTGTTAAACATAAATTAATGTTAAACTTTTTAAATGATATTTTAAGAGATGAAGGTGGTTTCACTTTTAAAAATGCAATTGTGGAAGCGATTTTTGATATTATTAAATTCATTCCAGATTCTAGAGAATCAGCATTAGAAATGTTATGTGAATTTATTGAAGATTGTGAATTCACAGAATTAGCTGTTCGAATCTTACATTTATTAGGTGATCAAGGTCCAAAAACTTCAAATCCAACTTTATATATTAGACATATTTATAATAGAGTTGTTTTGGAAAATTCAATTGTTAGATCATCAGCTGTTATTGCATTATCAAAATTTGCATTAATTGGAGATGAAAAAATTACTAAAAGTATTAAAATTTTATTAGAAAGATGTTTACAAGATGTTGATGACGAAGTTAGAGATAGAGCTGCATTATCATTAAAATTATTATCAACTAAAGATACTCAACAAGCTAAAAGTTTTATTGCTCCAACATTTAAATATTCATTACCAATTTTAGAACAACAATTGTCATTATATGTTAATAACCCTGATAAAACTTCATTTGAACATGCTTTCAACATTAAGAATATTCCAACTATGACTGAAGAAGAAGTTAAAGCTGCTGAATTTAAAGAAAAAACAACAATTCATAATGAAAATGGTTCTAAAGTCAATGATAATAAAGATAATAAAGAGGAAGAAAAAATTAATGATGCCACAAAATACGCATTATTACAACAACAATATTCACAAGAATTTGCAAGTATTCCCGAATTTGCAGCTTATGGTTCTTTATTACATTCATCATTTGTTGTTGAATTAACTGAAAAAGAAACAGAATTTGTTGTTACTGCAATTAAACATGTTTTCAAAGAACATCTCGTTATTCAATTTGATATTGAAAATACATTGACTGATATTCAATTAGAAGATGTTTCAGTCTTGTACCAATTTGATGATGCAGAGGAAGAATATGCTGAAGATTTCGTCATGCCAATTGATGTTTTGAAACCTCAATCAAAGGGAACCACATATGTCTCATTTACTAGACCGCAAGAATACTCCATTACTAGTTTATCCAACACTTTATCTTACACTTCAAAAGATGTTGATCCATCCACAGGTGAACCTACAGAAGGTGATGAAGGTTTCCCTGATGAATATCAAGTTGAAAACTTGTCTATTATACCTGGTGATTTTGTTGCACCTTCATTTACAAGTAACTTCACACATACTTGGGATGAATTAAGTAATGAAGAAAGTGCAGTTTACAATATGGGTGATGCATCATCAAATTCATTACAAGATATAGTAGACAAATTACAAACAACATTGTCCATGATGAGTGTTGAATCGAGTAATATTGTTACTTCAAACACAAATCATACATTGAAATTATATGGTAAGAGTATAGACGGTGATAAAGTTGCAGCTATAATAAGATTAGCTTCAAGCTCTAAAGGTATTTTGATGAAAGCCCAAGTCAGATCAACAAATGCTGAATTGGCTAGTATTCTTGCCAATAACATTGAATAGTCTTGAAGGGTTCTTACTATATAATTTAAATGTCTGGTTTTTAATTTGTTTGAGTTTATTACTCTTGAGTTGTCATTGAGTAAGCGAGTTAGTGTATTTAGCTGTGTGCATAATTGTGATTTTTTTGTTTCTTTTCTCACTTTTTCGTATCCAAGTTACTGTTTTCTTTTTTTCCTGTAAAAGTCTGATTATTATAATATGTGCCTCCGTAAGAAATGAAAGATTTCATTCGAACGTGCTTTGTAACGAGATATTTCATTACCTTTGAGCGTAAATAAAAAATTACTTTCCTGTCACACATATAGTTGCGAATATTGATGCTTTTTATTGAAAAAAAATCTAAAGTTAATCTATATACCGTAAATATTATATACATTTGTGATATCGGTATGGATAACAAAGCAATAAGCTAATGCCTGCGAGTTTGTGACTAAATGACAGTCTTTGTTTGGAAAGGTTCATATGTACAAGTTCAAACTATCTCTAAATCTGCCCTTTTGAATCTAGTTGATTTCAAATCCGAATCCTTTCATACATGACTTGTATGCGGCGATTGTATCTTTACACTTTTCAGAATCTGATCCATTGATCAACAAGCATTCGTCTCTAGTTTGTTTCTCTGGAATGCAAACGCAACATGGCTTTGGCTTGGCTATACGAGTCGATGTGAATGGAATATTGAAAACTGTTAGTAAAAAAACGTAGAAGAAAAAAAAGACACAAGACAGTTTAAATCAACTGAATCATCAGTCTTGAAGACAAAACTTACATTGTTGTGGTTGTTCTTTAGCTTGTTCGGACATCTCGTTATATTTTATACCAAGTGGTCTTCTTGTTTATTTTCTTTTGTTTGAAAGTAAAATAATATTAGAAATTTGAATGTTCAAGAAAAGAATACTTAATAAGTGTTATAAGAAAGTAATTAAAAACAGTTCAATTCAACTAAACTGCTCATTTGAAGTGAAAGTGACAAACTGCCCTAGCACTTTCTGTTAGTTGAAGAAGAAAACCGTTGAAATGACACAAAATCATGTGCCACATGACTAAGCATTAAATATGCGTGTGGCGCAGCATTTTATTGCTTTTTTTTGTTATTTTTGCGCCTCGAGGCACGAGGCTGATTAATTTGCGATATGCGTTTGTAGTTTGAGAGGCAGTTTGGCTCAATTGCTTGCTTATGGAGAGATGAGTTACATGATTGTTGTGGGGAAAACCAGAATCAATTTAACATCAGTCAAGATCTAAAAAAAAGTTACAGAGGATTTAATAACAATATTTTTTTAACTGGACTGAAATTAGTTCAAAGCGAGAAAAAAACCACGTTCAGATTGGAGTTTTTTGCCGCTTTGCAAAAACAGATTGGCTATTGAATCTGTTGATAGATTTCCTGCAGCCGGAGTTTAAAAATGATTTGGACAAGGTTGAGACCAGCAGAGAATGATACGTGTCAGTTATTAGGCCCATTTGCCTTGATTGTGCAACTGATAATGGGATTGATATCGGTTTCTTCCTTAGTATGGAAGAGGTCCAAAGAGTACCCGATCAGAAGGCCATGGAAAGTGTGGTTTTACGACGTTTCTAAACAGGTTTTTGGAGCACTTGGTATCCATCTTTTGAACTTATTTATGAGTATAATTGGAGGAAAATCCGATGAGTGGATGATGTCAATTTTGAGTTTGAGTGTAAAAGCGCAGAACGGCCTTACGACGGATAATGATCCATTTGCTGGATTTAGTGATAACTTCAGCGTATCCACGGAAAGCCTAGCTGAGATGTTACCATCATACTACGTTATAGACAATGGGCTACCTCCGAGCGCTAAACCATCGCGTCCACCTCCTGATGGTGGCACTGATAACCCATGTGACTACTATTTTTTGAACATTTTGTTCGATACCACTATAGGAATACCCATATTATGGGTAATGCTATATATTTTATACAAACTAGCTCGGATGGCGAAAATACAAGGAATTGAAAGCGGGCAGTACGGGAGCCCGCCCAAGTTTTCATACTATTTGAAGCAACTGACACTTTATTTTATTGGATTACTACTGATGAAGACTATAATTTACATTATACTTATAGTCTGTCCGTTTTTGGTCGAGTTTGCGGACTGGTTATTAAGCTGGAGTGACGGCTTGCCTGATCTACAAGTTGGCTTTGTAGTTCTCATATTCCCACTTGTCATGAACACTTTCCAGTACTACGTTATTGACAACATAATTCAAAGCCCCGAGTACCATAAGGCTAACGAAATATTGAACAAATTTGAAGAAGAGCAAACTAGCATAATTGCTGCTAGTCGGGCACATCACAGCTACACTGAAACCTATTCTGATGAAGAGCCTAGCATTTCATCGGACATATGAGATTGTTTGGTCATGTTCTTCTCCTCAACGCTAAGCTAAGAGCAGTGAGACAAAGTGGTCTTTGTTCATTCAATTCTTTCAAGTTTTGTAAATTCTTTAATATCTATCATCAGTGCAATTTAATACAACTTTACTAATTAATTTATAGTTATCAATATACCAGAGTAAATCAAACTCAGCATTAATATCGGAACAACTCAAAAAATAGATGACGTAATGCACTGATAACGCATGACATGTGCACTGAAACGCCAGTTTTTTTTTTCTTTTTGCCCAGTGCAACTTTATTTTATCTTGATGCATATATATTGTTATCAAGCAAAATATATGTCTAAGTTTATCTCTGTTTTACCCCTTCTACCCACAAGTTATCAAACAAATTTGTTTCCTGTTTTTGAGTAAAGGAGCATAATACTTTTGCGTTTTTTTACTCTCAAAAACAATCTATTGAAAAAACAATTAAATTAGAGAAAAGCAGCATATGAAGATGACGTTTTGGAGTGGAGGCAAACAAAAGAATGAATACCAAGATGTTGAAATGAATAATGAGACACTGATGGATCCCAATACCTACGAGGTTCCAAACAAGAAGAAGAAAAAGATTCAAGAACAGTCAGATTTAAAAAGACTGCTCATCATTTTGTGGTATTTGGTTTTTATTTTCTATTTTTGCGTCTACATGCCTACGAATCAAGGAACCGATGCAAATCAATTGAAACAAAACCAAAATGTAAAATCACACTGTGCCTCTAATAAAAAAAATATCATCATGATGGTCACCGATGGTACTGGACCTGCGTCTATTAATATGGCACGTTATTTTAAACAACACAGAGACGAATTGGCTGTTGATGAAGTGTTGAATATTGACGGTTATTTTCTTGGATCGAGCAGAACTAGATCTAACTCGTCATTGATCACAGATTCAGCTGCTGGAGCAACTGTATTCTCTTGTGGATTAAAAACATACAATGGTGCTATTGCAGTTGACCCTGAGCACAACCCATGTGGTACCATTTTGGAAGCTTTGAAGTTGAAAGGTTACAAGACTGGTCTAGTCGTCACCACGAGTATCACAGATGCTACACCTGCTGCTTTTAATGCACATGCTGATTACAGATTCATGCAGAGCTTGATTGCTTCTCAACAGTTGGGTTATAATACTAGTTTGGGATTAGTCACCGATTTGATGATTGGTGGTGGACGTTGTTTTTACTTACCTGGTAGTGAAAATGGCGGTTGCAGAGACGACGAATTGAATTTGCTTGAAAAAGCTGAAAAGGAGTTAGGTTTTACAGTTGCTTCGAATAAGCAAGAATTTGATCAATTACAATTGGGCAAAAATGCCAGCTTGCCTTTATTATCGTTATTAGCGTACTACGATATTCCTTACGATTTAGATAGAGACGAGAAAATCTATCCAAGTTTAGAAGAAGAGGTTGTGACAGCGTTGAATCTGTTGTATGAATCTACTAAAGACTCAGATGAAGGCTTTTTCTTGTTGATTGAAGGCTCAAGAATTGATCATGCCGGACATCAAAACGATCCCGCTGCACAAGTTAGAGAAGTCTTAGCATACGATAAAGCATTCAAAGCAGTTATTGATTTTGTCGACTCAATTGATGTTGAAACATATGTCATTTCTACATCTGATCACGAAACTGGTGGATTGGCAGTTGGTAGACAAATTACACCAACGTACCCAGAGTACTTATGGAAACCTGATGTTTTGCTTAATGCCAGCAAATCTGGTGAGTTTGTGTCTCGTAAGATAAACAAATTCAAGTCTTCATTGAATGAGCAAGATTTTGATAGCTGGACCAACACAGATTCCAAGTTTTACAAATTTGTGAAAACTGAGATTCTAGAACAGGATTTAGGAATCTCAGATTACACTCATAAAGATATTGTTAATATTATTTCCGATACCGATAGAGCGCAAAATTATTTGAATGACATGGTGTCTACGCGTGCACAAGTTGGTTGGTCGACACACGGACATACAGCAGTCGATGTCAATATCTACGGTCACTCAAATACTGAAAATGGTAGAAATACACTTTTCAAGTACTTAGCTGGTAATCACGAGAATACCGAAATTGGCAAATTTTGGGAGCATATAACTAATTCTAATTTGACCCATATTAGTGAGTTGATTAAAGATACAAAGCACGCTCCATCAGCGGCCGAACTTGCAGATGCCAAAAATGTTGAAAGCATTGAGCATGGCTTTATTATACACTGAGGTGTATACGTGTGATGAAAGTGGTGATGGTTTATGTGTACGAAACCACTCTCTTTACCTTTACCTTTCTTTACCTTGTAGTTTGCTTATCAAAAATCACAAACAATGTGTAAAGATGCATTTTATTTAATACATATATATATCACTTTCATAATAGCAAGAGATCCGTTTCAACCAATTGAGTCACGAGCATCGGAATACTCTTACAAAACATCCATCCTGTATCCAGTGCACATACTGTTAGTAAACACACACCACACCACACATACCAACAACACACACACATGTTATTGTAAGCAACACATATTGGGTAGGTACCGATCAATAGCACTGTATATATTCTTACAGTATACTTTACTGAACCATCAATTACCGAAGCAGGTGGCTGTCTCCATGACGTAATTATCAGTAATATATTACTTATTCCTTATTACTTGTAATGGCCGGTGCGCTTCTCTGTGTATGACGGCCGGAAAGACAGACAGACAGACATCTCTGTACACATTTGTTTATTAATACACCACCACGTATCAACGTAGTTAGGTTGTCAAATATTATTAATGGAGAATACTATATGCAATTTATAGTAATATGGTTTCTATATAAACGTATAATCCAATTACAGGCACATACACAAATACACACACATATACTCTCATCTCTCTCTCTGTTTCACTCTTTTAGGCCAATTTCCGCCTGTTTAGCGCCGGTTAAGAAAACTGCTGCAGGCGGGAAATCGAGAGAGGAAAAAATTGGAGCTTTAAAGTGTGTGAGTGAGCGAAGGAAAAAGTTTTCTATTTTGTTAGCGTTTTTGCCTGGTTTAATTAAATTTAAGCAAAAACCAAAAACTTGTTTATGTGTTTGCCCTCTTGTTTTGACCCCTTTTTTCTATAATTTGTATAACTTGAATTAATACATATTCTTCTATTATCATATACTAGTTGCATTTTTTAATTAGGTAAATAAATACATACCATTTATTCCCCTTTTCGAGTGTTTTTCATTTCTTGATTTCTCAAGTCTTAGTGTGGACTCTACCCATACCACCTAATATCATATCCCATTTTCCCCTTTCTCTTTCAGCTCACTCCTTTTCCCACTTGGATCCACTGTTCAACTTGAGTAGAGTCTGTATATTGAATTTCAGTTAAGATTGTGACATTCAACAACACATTCAATTGAAATCCTATAATTTATTATTTTTGTTCTCTGTTTATTACCGATTTTGGCTCACTATTGACTGGCCTTTGTTACGCTTGGATTTTTTGTTTTCATATTTATTCCTTCTCTTTTCTGTACTTTAGTCGTTTGCCCTGCATTTTGTTTTTTTATCATTATTATCACTTTTTTTCGAATTTCCAAGCTCATTTTAGACACGATACAAGTTACCTGGATATAATCATTTTCATTTGTTGATCGATCCATCTGTAACTAAAACTAGCATTTTACTCAATTTCAAATTTAAATTACAACAATGCCTTTGTTTAAACGTTCTGAGGATCAAAAAAAAGATGCAACTGCTGAACCATTCCCAGGTTCAGGTTCAAGTCCCGCTACTAATTTGCCGCATTTGACAATAAACCCTGATGATTCAGATTTCTCACTATTTCAATCAGTTTCAAATTCATCAACTAATGCAGAGTCACATCCTATAACTCCTAAAAGTAGATCTGCTTCAATGAGCAGTAAATTTAAAAGTCTGTTTACACCTCATTCAAGTTCAACGAATTTACAACAAGATGGTCATAATGCTGCTGCTGCTGCTGCTGCTACTACTACTACTACTTCGGCTAATTCTAATCAACAACATCCGCAAAGTTCTTCTTCTTTTCATCACTCTAATAGCATGTCAAATTCAGCAAGTGGTAACACTTCAAATCTACCATACATTGCTTCAACGCAGGAAGCTAGAAATCCAAGAAGAAAATTACAACCTCATGGTGATATGCATATACAAATACCTGAAAAGGCACATACGCCCTCGGGAACAAGTGTTTCTGCTCCTGCAACTCCAGTAATGGGTCCATCAACCGCGTATTTGTTTAACCGTCCTGCTCAATTACATAAATCAAATTTTAGAACTACAAAGGAGAAACAATCACCTCAATCTCAACCTTCTTCTCCTCCATTATCTTCAAATTCCTCATTAAATTCTCCAGATTTCTTATGTGCAACTGATAAACAAATAATATCTAATCTTGAATTAACTGATTCTTTAAATAAATTGAAAATTATGCCTTCGGTGGTGGAAAATGATTTAGATGAAGTTTTGGAAAATGCAGATGAATCTTTAACAACAAATAATGAACTGAAACGTGGTGCATCAACAAAATCTGAACATAATTTACATCCTTTCCATTTCTCATTGCATCATACTAGATCAGGTAATACATCTCCAGTAGGTTCAACTAGTAATTTGTTACAAACAAACGAACACGAAATGAACAATAATCATCAAAATCATCAAAATCATCAGCAAGCTACAAATTCAATTAAAAGATCAAATTCTACAAGTACCTCAACAATTTCTTTGAATCCAACCTCAACAGGTTCTCTTAATCGTGGTAGATCTACCAAATTAATGTCAAAATTTTTAGGAACTCAACATAATAGTGCATCTGATGAACATTCATCATCTCCTCCACCATCTTCAAGATCAAGTTCATCAAATAGATCAAGAGCAAGTTCTGTTTCAGTGGCAAATATGGAACCTTATCAACATTCAAATGTTATGTATTCAAGTTTAAGACATACTCAATCTATAAATTATTCATCTGCTCATTTACAAAATTTAAATTCTCCAACTGCTACACAAAAGGAAAATGTTCTAAAATTGAAAAATGGTAGATTAATGATGTGTCCAGATGGTTCAAGTCATGAACATGATTATGTTAAATATAGAACTCAACCTATTAAAGCAAATAAAGCTTGGTTTCCTTGGGGTAAAAAGAAAGATGATGATTGTAGTTTTGAAACTATTGAACAATCAATTAGTTTGTTACCTGATACATATAGTGAACAATTAATTGAATTGAAAAGTGATGCTAAAAATTATCGTTGGAATTATGATGATCCTGATGATTCAGATAGTGATAGTGATGATGATGGAAATGGTAAATCATCTTCGAAGAAAGATAAATCAAGTGGAGGTAAAAGTGAAACAGATTCAGATTCGGATTCAGATGATGATGATGACGATGATGATGATTTTGATGATGAAGCTGATGATGAATTAATTGAACCAATAATTGGTAAAGATCAATTAAATTTAATTAATGTGATGATGGAAAAGATTGAACATCCTGAAAAATTCAAAGAAAAACTTGAAAAAGGTACTAAAAAGAAAACTTTAACACTGAAATATGGTCATATTGAAGGAATTGTTGGTAAAGGATCTTATGGTACTGTTTCAATTTCATGTAAATCAACAGAAGTTAAAAAAGGTGCCAAAGAAAAACGCAAAACATTATTTGCAATAAAACAAATAAAACAAAGAACAGGTGAATCTTTACATCATTTTGGTAATAGAGTTACAAGTGAATTTATGATTTCTTCATCATTAACTCATCAAGCAATTATAAATGTTTATGATTTAATGGTTGATCCTGTTACAATGACATATTCACAAATTATGGAATTTATTCCATGTGGTGATTTATTTTCATTAATTGCAGTTACAAGTGGATTAGAAGTTATTGAATGTGATTGTTTTTTTAAACAAATTTTAAATGCAATTACATATTTACATTCTGTTGGTATATCACATAATGATTTAAAAGTTGAAAATTTATTATTAACTAGAAAAGGTCAATTAAAGATTATTGATTTTGGAACATCAGCAGTTTTCAAAACTGCTTGGGAAGATAAAGTTCAATTATCAAAAGGTGCTTGTGGTTCTGAACGTTATGTTTCACCTGAACAATATAATTCAGATACTGAATATGATCCAAGATTAGCTGATATTTGGTCATTAGGTATTATTTATCTTGTTATGTTGTATGGAAATTATGTTTGGCAAAATGCTAAAATTTCAGATGAAAATTATGAAAATTACTTGAATACAAGAGCTATTTACGATTATACACAAAGATCATCAACAGCACATAAACAATTTAAATTGAAAAGAAAAGGTACATTTAATCAAATTGAATCAATTTCTAAAGGTCAGTTCCCTAATTCAAGAAGATATGTTTTGTATAATATATTAAATCCAGATCCAAAATTTAGAATGAGATCTTATCAAATATGGCAATCTGATTGGATCAAGTCTATTCATGTTTGTGAAGCTGGTCGTGGTTTTCTCAGTCATGAAGATTATCTTGATATGGCTATCAAAACTATGCAACAAGCTGACTTTGAAGAACATAGCTGATTTGTTATTTACATGCTGTTAGTTTTAAGGTGTGTTATTTTTTTATTTTTTTTTTTCTTTGGTTATTTTTTTTTTTTAACTTTTTTTTTTATTTTTTTTTTATTTTTTTTTTTTTTTGTTTCTTAATAGACTATAGAGTAACTTGACTTATTTATACACTCGCTTAGAGTTTATCTACGAACTGAAACCTGGTCCAAGTTGACCTTAATTTAAAGTATTAACTCTAGACATTTATAAAAGTTATCTGGTATTTACATTAATTTTACTGCAATTATTGAATTAAAACATTTTCTGAATTTTTTTTATTAAAATAGAGAAATGATAAATTTAGAGTGAAACAAAGGACAAATTAATCAAACTTTAAATAAAAATAAAAACTAGAAAATTTGATACCCAAATTACAGAAGATTATGATGATATAAGAAACCAAAAACATAAAAGAATAACAAAAATACAAAATTTTTTTTTCTTATTATTTAATTAATAATAAAGAAAAAACAATTAAGCAAAGTATTCTGGGAAGTTTTTGAAGTTTTCTTCTAAGTTACCCTTCTTTGATAAGAATTTAACGTAAGCACCATCATCTTTAACTTCATTGTTTTGTCTCTTGGTAACATAGTCAGCTCTATCTAAGTTAGTGAAACCCCATTTCTTTGAGATAATAATTCTTTGTTGACCTGGGAACTTGTATCTAGCTCTTCTTAAAGCTTCAATAACAACTTCTTTGTTTGAATCTTTAGTTCTAACAGAGAATAAAACTTGACCAATATCAACTCTAGCAGCTAAACCATGTGGTTTACCCCAAGCACCTCTCATACCTTGTTGTAATCTATCGGCACCGGCACATGACAACATCTTGTTAATTCTTAAGACATGGTGAGGGTGAACTCTAATTCTCAAGTGGAATGAATCTCTACCTGAAACTTTGGTAATGTACTTGTTAGCACAAATACGAGCAGCTTCTAAAGCTTCAGATGATAATTGTTCCAATTCATTTGAAACTAAATGAACACATAATGGGAAATCATCAACAGAAGCCTTCTTTCTACCTAAATCGAAAATTCTAACCTTAGCATCTGGGACACCTCTGTTGTATCTAGATTTTGGGAAAGGTTTGTTTTTACAGTATCTGTAACATCTAGCTGGTCTTCTAGCCATTTTGAATCTGAATTAAAATAAAATAAAAGAAGTGAAATAATGAATGTTAGTCACTGTGTGATTAATATTTTGAGTAGTTTAAATTGTTTGATCCATTTATAAACAGCTTCCTTATATTTATAGGTCGGTAACAGTGGTGGTAATTATGATGGTGATGATAATGTTAACTACAACAGTAAAGGTATAATAGTTGTACTTCCTTCGATTAAAGTGAAAGGCAATTAGGATGCTTACTAACTTGGTAAGAAAATCAATGACTGGTAGTGCGACGCATGTTGCAATATATGTCTAACGTTGTATTAATAATCAAAAGTGCATTTTTAAAATCTCAGTGGCAAAAGTTCAATAAAAGTACATTACATGACACTATTCTATAGTGATTCAAATTATAGTTAAATATCTCGTGACTTGGATGGATATATATCAATTTTTGATTGATTCTTCAACTTGCTGATTAAACTATATACTTGTAATGTAAACATACTGAAATTATACTCGAATAATTTGAAAACTCTTGTTTGACAACAGACAAACCCCAATTGAAGAAAAGCTGAATTTGAATCAAAAATGACTAAACCTACTAGATTTTTCAGTTGAACAAAGTGGTAGACTTACCTTTTAATTAAATACTAAAACTAATGTTGTCTGACTAAAGCGTAGTTTAATAACTTTTAATTTTGATAAATATAGTACTATTATCGTCTAACAAAATTCGTCTAACTTTGTTATACTCCTATGCAACACTGTAGACTCCTTACTCTACCAAACTGCACTCACTCTCTACAGTAAACTGCCAACTCCAGCTATTGAAACTACTACAAACTACTACAAACCTCTACAAACTACTACAAACTGCTACAAACTGCTACAGCTCAAACGCTTGATGCTTACTAATTCTCAACCATCACTCTTTCGAGCCACACACACAGAATTTCATTTTCCCCTTTTAATTTTTTTGTGTGGTGGATTTTTTTTTTTTTGTACGTGGGGCAGCGCGAAAAGAAAGAGAGACTTGGTGTGGTGTGCGGAGGAAAGCAAAAATAAGAATTTAAAAACACAACCCTGTTGGATATCACGTGCAACACATTTTTTTTACATTTATTCGGTGTACAGATGTTGAGAGCATTTTATTTCTGGTTTTTTGCCCGTGTTTGAAAAATAGCAGATGTGGCTGGTTGTGGCGGTGTTGGTTTTTCAGCTTATGCTATAATTCACGTAAGCAGAAAAAGAAACGAAAAAATTAAAGATTTTTTTTATTTTTTTTTACTTTTAATTTGAAAAATTTTTATTCTATTTGTTTAACTAGTAGTAGATAAAACTTAGAGACAGGTTGATAAAAGCTGGGATTCAATTTCTGTTAAGGGGTTTCCAATTGCTTGAAGCATAACACACCAGGCAAAATACACAACACATAGCATCATGGGAAGATACTCGGTTAAAAGATACAAGACGAAAAGAAGAACAAGAGATTTGGATCTAATCCATGATGATTTATCAAGCCATGACTCAATACAGAGACTCAAACACCAGGATCAAGATGAAAATAAAGCCGGTTTAGGTCAGTACTACTGTATACACTGTGCTAAATATTTCCAAGATAACAAAGCATTGGCGACACATTTAAGAGCCAAACCACACAAGAGAAGAGTTAAAGAATTGAGCAAGAAACCATACACTCAATTAGAAGCTGAAGCCGCTGCAGGTACAAATTTAAATACATATATAAATAAAGTTAATCAGTATAATAGTGAGGAACCAGCTAGATTGCAAATGGAAACCGAACTTTTGAAAACTCAACTGCAGGAAAATGAAGAAAAAGACAAAATTAGAAATGCCATGTTGTATCCAGATACTGAGAGTGCAGAGCAGCAAGCAGCATCAGGAACAGTGGCTGTGGCGAGTGATGAGACTTCAATGCTAATCGAATAGCTGTCTTTGTTGATTCAATGTATGAATGACTCTAGTTGTATGTTATTTTTTTCAGTTTTTTGCTTGTTTTTCAATTGGTTCTATACGGTTTTGTGTTTTTCGTAACTTTGCAGTTTTAATTCTACATAAATTAGATGGATATCTACAGTTTATTTTATTGTACGTACGGAGAATGGCTGTTTTTTATCACAATTAAAGGTGATGAAAATGATAGCGATGTCAAGATAGTAATTAAATGGGTAAATATGTATGTAAATAAGCGCGCAATGGGAAAGAGGATAAGAGGATAAGCTAAAAACAGTTGATCAGCTTCTCAAGTCTTTGATTTCAAATGGTAGATCTGATTTGAGCACAACGTGACCTGATTTCACATTATCATGATTCAAACGATTACACTCAACATACAAATCTTCATCAGTTTCATGTGGATGAAACCCAGATTTGTTACAATTAGTTATTATTGGAATACCAGGTGGATCAGTTAATCTGAATATGCCTAGCTTTTTATCAAATTTCTCACTAGGTGAACATACTATAGCAATTGCTTCATTTAACATTATCTGATATGAATTTTGAGTATGCAAATCAACTGATGATAAAAAACATGATTGTGTTGGGTGTGTATGAATCCAGCCAAGTACAAATAAATCATACTTGTCAATGAAATCAAACAGTTTTTCCTCATTTTTAGTACTACATGTATTTGAAGTTGAATCTTGATCTGGTATCACTAAATGTGTAATGAAAAATGCATTTCTATTCAATTTACCGCCTAAAATTCCACATGTTTCTAATTTTTTAGAAGTGTTTTTTTTAGCAATTTTTAAAAATGAGTCTATTAAGTTGGATGATAAAAACACTGTTCGTAATGGAGAACCACCTTCTGTGAAATTAACTGTTTTGTGAACAGGTTCTTTCTTAGCTGATTTGGTGAAATTTGTTGGTGATAAATTAGGAAACGCTGGTAATGATGGTGGTAACGTAGGCTGATGGTTGTTTGTATTCTCAGTCTCAAAAAATGTTGAATATTCATCAATAGTTGGATATGAAGGAATACTTGATGGATGCATCAGTTCAAAACTGGATAAACTACTATTTGATAAAGTTCTTAATTTCTTTGATAAATTATCATTATCAATTTTATAATCCTGAAATTGTAAATTTGAAGAATCATTTGAATCCGAGTAATGTTGTTGCTCTTCTTTCAATTGTAAAAACCTCATCTCTTGCAACTCAATTAGTTGCTTTTTTCTTCTTTCTGACTCTTCATATAATTCGTAAGCTTCAGCAAGAATTTTTTTCAAACTTTCGGCTTTATTCATAATGTTAGGCAAAACAGATATAAGATTTAAATACTCCTTGTAAATTGAGCCATTTACACTTGTTGAACTGGTTTGTTTCAAATTTTTCAAATCTGGATGCTTGTAAAGTTTGTTCACCATAAGATCAATAAACCTGAGATACAATATATAAGCTTCATCAACAATATTTTCCTTTGCATAACTATTTGCATGTTTTAATAACCGAGAAGCTGTCCTTATCCAAATCTTCAATGGCATTGAATTTGAATATTCGTATGAAGTGGCCACATTGCTGAGTTCTTTTGGATTATGCGGCGGCGCAAGATAAACCGATGATATCGATGATGAAGATGTGGAAAATGAATTATTACGACTTTGTGATGTTGTCATTGTGAATTTTTACTGATCTCTGTGTAGCTAACTACTAATGCACTCACTTCAACGCCAATTATGGTTTAACAACCCAATATGATCTATACCACCCCTAAATTCTGATTTAACAGAGAATATGAATACAGTCCCCAACTTTTGTGGTTTACATTGGGTCCAAAAATATGCTAATCGGTGGCAACGTACCTTATTTACAGGCGGGCTCCTTTATCACTATTGTTACATTACAATCGATAACGAGAAATATTTCCGGGGAAAGAACTCATGCGTAAGTGAACATGTTTTTACAATGACAGATTTTTCAACTCGAAATTTCCATTTTCATCTCTATTCTTATTTATCCTTGTGTCTATCTGATCTAAATGAGTTTATGTAGACAAAGAAAATAAAGGGTAACCAAATAAGATATATAGTCAGAGCAAACAGTACAAATGATCTAACAAAAAGTTGGAAACAAAATAGTTCTAGAGAAAAAAAAAAAAAACAGTAAAAAAAAAAGTCACAGAATGGCAGTAAAGAAAGAAAAAAAAAATTTAAAAAAAAAAAAAATCAAAAAAAAAAGATGAAAAACACACAAAAGGTTGAAATAATCATAGGATTGCAAGTATTGATAACCTTGCTAAACACCTACTCATCTTAATTATCTTCTTTCCAACCTAAACTTTTCAACTCAGCTCTAACTTGACCTTCAGTCTCGATTTTCAATAATTGAGTATTTTCTAAAAATTCGTTATCTTGTTGTTTTTGCTTCAATTGTTCAATAGCTCTTAATTTCTTTAGTAAAGTTCTAATTTTTTTCTCTTCAAAAGAAACAACACCACCAACAACTAATGATTCATTTGTTGAATTGTTTGATCTGTCTGGTGTTGGTGTTGGTGATGGTGTTGTTGTTGAACCATTTGTACCATTTTCACCTTCACCTTCTTTCTTTTTATTTAATCTTTTCTTTCTATTTTTAGCAGCAGATTTAGATTCAGCTGTAGCAGAAGGTTGTGGAGCACCAGGAATGGTCTTTTTCACTGTGGCAGTAGCTCCTGGAATTGTTTTTGAAGAATTAACATTGAGTGTATATGATGATCTAATAGGTTGAGCAGGACTATTTCTAGCATGAGGTGGTCTATAAGCACCAACAGGTTTATTTGAAGTTGAAGAAACAGTTGTCTTTTTAGCCAAATATTCAATTGCTGAAATATGTGGAGTACAACATGATTCATTTGCAGGTTTAATTGGAGGAAAATCAGATAATGGTTGGAATCTCCAATCAACACCAAATAATTCTTTAAATTCTTTAACAAAACATAAAGAACCATTATAATACCAAATTTTAACACAATTATCAACTCTTAATCTTGGAGAAGTTGTAGCAGTTAAAATATAACGACCATCAGGTGACCATTTACAAACTGATGTATTTGAAGCTTGGAAAGTTGCAACATTATTAAATTTATTTTGTCTATCTAAAATTTCAACTTTACCTTGTAAATTACCAAAACCGGCAATTAAAATATATTTAGCATGTGGTGAATATAAGATAGTATTTCTTGATTCTTGTGGTAAAGAATGAATTTCATTACCTCTAGCATCGAAAAAACTTGTCTTTGATGGCATATAACCATATATGACAGCAAATTCACGAGATGTTGGAGACCAAGTTAAATCATGAATTGGTCCTTCTTTATCTAAATGAATCTTTTGATCAAATGATCCAGAAATACCTAATAAATATAAAGTACTTTCACCATAATAAGATTTATTTGTTGAATCAACATCAGTTGAAACTAAAGCTAAAATTGAAGTACCTAAATCATTCCAAGTAAATGAACATGTTTCACCTTTAAAAAATTGTTTTTGAGTAATTGGATTTTTAGTATTTGGTAATGAATAAACTTGAATATATGATGGTTTACCACTTGATTCAGGAATGAAAATTGCAATTGATGGATTTAAACCTGGTGATATTTGAAATGATTGAATTTTACCATATTGTTTAACATTTAAAGAATAAATTGGTTTTTTCAGTTCTTCAATTGAAATATCAAGTTTATAAAAATCTAATTGATATTGATTCAACATTTTACATAAAATTGATTCATCAGATGTAAATTGACATCTCCAACCTGATTGAGTTTTATTTAAATAAGAATGAATCATTGTTGATTTAATTGAATTTGGATCATCAGAATTTAATTTCCAAATTCTAACATTTTCTGCCCAATTACCAGAATCATCATTTAATTTCTCAGGTCTTGACCAAGTTGTTAAAAATCTACCCTTTGGTGAAAAATGTAATTCAAAGACTTCTGAAACATCAAGTTTGAAAAGATTTGAACCTGTTTTTGTATCAACTATACAAACATGATCAGGTTGAGTGTATGCAAAAAATTTCCCATTTGGAGAGTACAAAGAAGCTCTTGTTTCATTATTTGGTTTTTCAAATGTTTGTAATTCATTAAACACGGGTTGTGCTTCTATCAACTCAACGGTTCTCGGTTGACGGCCTGTAAAAGAGAGATGAAAAAAATTTGAAAAAAACAAAATATCATTTCCAATGTTAGTAAAACAAGATCAAATTAAACGCTAATAAATAGTTGATTAACAAAATTACATACAAAAAAGTTGAGGAACACTTGACATGATGTGAAAGTGCTATCGATATTCAAAAGATCAAGTCAAGCCAAAGTTGAAAAAAGTTTTAAACAAAGTCAGGTTAATATAACTAAGCTTTCTCTTTTTGTCCTTTTTTTAACAAATAAATGTATCCAACGAGGTAGTAATAATAAATTTGACTAAATTTTTGCGAAAATTGTTATAATAAAAATGCAAAATCAAACAATTGAAACTAACAAACTAACCATACATCAACCAGCAACAACACCCACAGAAAGTCTTAGTTTCCCAGTAGATAGATAGATGAGTTCAGCTATTGCTCGCTGAACGAGAAAAGAAAAAAAATGAGTGCCACTGCACGTAATGCGCAAAGATTCGAAGACGATGAAAAATCCGCGAAAAACGAAAAAAGAAAAAGAAAAAGACGAGAAAAAATTTAAAAATTTAAAAATTTAAAAAAAAAAATAAAAATTTAATTAAGCGCTGGATTATGTAATATATGACGTAATAATTGTAATGATGGTTGAAATGGTGTACTATTACTGATATTTAATTGGCGGGATCAATTAGTGATATGTGGAATAATACTATATTATAAATTATACGATATTATATTATACTACTATATCGAGTTGAAAGTTTTAGAATTTACTAGTTATAGGAAACCCAATTGACTGGTCAATAGTGGACAGTTGATGGTGGTGTATAACTTATTCGTAAATCCAAGCAGTAACAGTTGGGTTGTAGTCAACTAATTCTTCTTTCTTGAACCATAAACCAATTTCCTTTTCAGCAGATTCAACAGAGTCAGAACCGTGAATGATGTTTCTACCCATATCGATAGCAAAATCACCTCTGATAGTACCTGGAGCAGATTGTAATGGGTTAGTAGCACCTAATAAGATTCTACCTTGTTTAACAACATCTTTACCTTCCCAAACAGTAGCTAAGACTGGACCTGATAACATGTATGATAACAAAGATGGGAAGAATGGCTTTGATTGTAAATCAGCATAGTGTTCTCTTAATAAAGCTTCGTTAGCTAAAGTTAATTTAATACCAACTAACTTGTAACCTTTGTTTTGGAATCTTCTCAAGATTTCTGGGAAGATACCTCTTTGGACACCATCTGGCTTAACAGCAATAAAAGTTCTTTCAGTAGACATTTTTGTAATTATGAATCAAGTTGACAAAAGAGCGAAATAAAAAATTAAAAATAAATGAGACGAGTTAATTGATTTGTTGATTTAACAAACCAGTATGGTGTTTTTTATACAAACTACAATTGCAGATGGTCAAGAGTAACAGGTAACAGAATGAATGAATGAAAGATTCTCTCTCTCAGTAACCAACCAACTAACCAACTAACCACTACCATACACAGTGTCTGTCTAATCATAGTGTATTACTTACTACTACTCGCCTGGAGACTATTTGCTGTCCAATGGAAAATTACAGAATTGGCAAAAACACACGGTGAATTGAAAGAGAGAAAAAAAATTTTCTCCCCGTGGCCAAGGAAGAAAGAAAGTAAGAATTTTGCCGCTGACTTGTGAAAATGGATTTCAGGCTGTGCTAGATGTAAAAATTAAGTAAACGTATTTTCAGGCTGTGCAACTTTTTAAAAAAAACTTTGGTTGGTGCAGGGATGTGTAAAAGCTTTTTTTGAAAAAATTATCACAATTATCGGTGTAGAGGTGTAACACCGTGACTTTGCAATTGATTTTGTTTGTTTTTGTTTCTATTTATCTTTGTTTACTAAGTTAAAACACTAAAGGAGTTTTACTTTACATGTGCTACTCATTCTATGATTTAGTTACTTTAACACTATTACATCTCTCGTTGCAATTTGCTACATATTTTTAATCCACTACAGGAGAGAAAAAATTCCATACCTTATTATACCGAAATGACTGAAAATACTCAGTGGAATCAGTTCACCACAATATCAGATATATCCACACCTTCAAAGCTTGAAGCTAACAAAGGAATGGCTGATCAGCAACATGGTACAGACTCACAGCAGTCATTGACGCTGAAAAGATCACCTACTACGCCGTTGAGTCCATCCGTGCAGAGACACAACGTTAGAAGACGGAAATTGGAGCCATTGATTGACAGCAATTTGAATGATGGTGGGGAGTTTAATGAGTTCAATGACCCTATGCTGGTAAACTTAAACAAGACGCAGACTACAATTATCAAGATCAATGAGTCGGTCAAGACAGACCTGGCCAACGATCCCAATCCAGCAAACACATTAAATACTACCAACATTTACGACATCCCCAAGTCCGACGAAACGTATCTGTTTGATCCTACAAAAGAGAGTATAAATCATACCGAGAAACACAGCAGGATTAATAATAATAGTAATAATGATAAAAATAGTACGAACAACAATACAAAGAATATACATGAGATATTCAACAATACTACAGTGTTACCTCTTCAAGATCAAAAGACGCGCCAGTACACTTCAGAGCAAATTGATAATGTTAAACACAACTGGTTACAGAATGAAAAAATTAGAAAATTACAGCAGTTGGTGGAGTATTTAGAGCTTGAAAGGTTGTTTGAAAATGAGTAAAATTGTCACAGTTGTAGTAAAAATAGTACAAATTGCTTCTTTCAACGGCTCAATTTGTTATCGTCGCGCGGAGATGCTTAAATTTTTAGTGTCTTTTGAAAAAGGGGGTAAAAGTATAAAAGGTACACTGGTGTCTCTCAAGCTTTATTATACTTTTATTTTTTTTTTACTACAGATGAATAAACATGTATAGTTTTAAAAAGTAGGTAGGTGATTGACCATGACTTCTGAATTGGAAAATAACGTAAATTCCGGTAAAAACAATAAACTATCAATCTTAAACTCGGGCTTGGACTTGGAAATGAATTCAAAAGTACAAGACAACCCACAAGTGGAATTCTCAAGCTCTTCATTAATGGATGAGCTTTCCAAACAACTCGACAGTGAAGGTGACTCAATTTTAAGCGACTCACTGAAAAAATTTATACAAGCCGAGTCCGAAAAGCAGAATTTCGACAAATTGTCAGTGCTTGATAGCATGCCAACTTTTGACTGGGACGGTCTGTCAAAAGAGTTTAATACGATATGTACAGAGTACACCAATGAAATGAGACAGGTTATCAAGTCTTTTGAAGAACTAGAAACTGTAAGTTGCAACCTATAATTCCACCTTTTTAAAAAAGTTACCCCTTTTTATCCCTCTTACACTTTCGCACTCTCCTGTTTTTTTCTTCTCTCTATTTTTACTAACAAACTAACAATTACAGACAAGACTCATTTGGCAGGATGCCGCTCACAAAAGTGATAGCGACAAAGCAGCAAAGAGATTTGAAGATGGTGAAAAATGGGTATCTAATTCACACATATACTATGAACAACTCAGACAGGACCTTTTAAACTCTGTATCAGTTATCAAAACCACTTTGTCAAAATTGGGCAATAATAGCGAAATACCACAATTTTGACAGCGTGCAGAGATGTGTTTGATTGTTTTTTTTTGTTGCACAGCCTTAACTAGATAAGACACTTTTTTGGTTTCTTTATTTGGTAAAGCGATGGATGATATGCTACACACACTGTTTATTGTGTCAAACCCTGTGGTGTCTTGTATCTTTTTGATATTCATTGAATGCTACAGTCTGTCAAACATTGTGAAATTAATTGAAGTAGCTGTGATTATTAGTTGAGTGTATACCAAGTTCTTGTATTGCGCAAAATCATTGGGTTATAGGCATTATTGTGTGATTTTTTTGAAAGACGGCTTTTAAATTCTAACCCTAACTGCTAACTAACATCTCGCTTTACTGTGTCCCTCATCAACTCATTAGCACCAACACTGGCTATTATATCATTAACACACTTTCACAATTTTTTATCCTTCTTTTTGCATTTTACCAACAAATTTTTGCATGTTGACTAATCTTGTTTATGAGGCTTTTGATCTATTTTGCCACTGCTTGATTTATAAATATATACTTAATTAATACTTGAAATGGAATTCAACTTAAAGATAGTGGCTGATCTGGATACGATACATGATTATTTAAAAGGTATACTTTGGTCTATCTTTTTCACTCGTCTATTTGGGTCGGTAACGCCCCAGAATAATTGTACTTTTCTAGGTATACCTTACCCTACTGTACCTTATGCTGAGTTAGATCAACTGATTGAATTTAAGATAAATGGAATTATTAAAGAATTGGGAAAATACAGTATGAATAGTGATTTTCAATTGAATAACGAAGAAGTACTACATATGATCAAATTGAAAGAGCATTCAAATATCGAAGACTCGAATAAAGACTTATACTTCAAGTCAATAATGATTGTCAAATTTTACGAAAAACAATACCCCAAAAACAGTAAATTACAACAGCAAGATTCTACAGTGTCACCATCAAACTCGGGTTCAATGGCCTCTTCACAGTCTAATAATTCTACAAAATACATCAATTGCTGGGAAAAGTGGAATTTAAATATAACAATTATAAATAATAAAAATTTCAAAATGGCCAACTCAATCGATGATCTCGATCAATCAGCTAAACTTGAATTTTTCAAAGAAGACTTTACAAATAATATGTTCAAGATAATTGAATTTGCAGATTTGAACAAAAATCATATCCCACCTATCCAATCAATCGATCTATCACCCTTTCCTTACCTTATTTTATTTGCTTTAAATACTCACGATACAAATTCCTTAAATTCAGGCTTTAGCTATTTTGAATCTCAATCGACAGGCGATTCAGGATCCCTCACTCACAAACAACAAAACTCGCAAACTAATATAGATAAACAAATGAATTATGATCAGCAAAACGATAGCCTGGAGTACTTGACTCATACTGACTCGGGTCATGTAATAATGAGTACTCCCACAGGCAGATTTAATAATGACGATTCGCCAAACGCCAGTGCACAACAAAAACAGCAAACGACAAATGCTAGTAATAACAAATCCACTTATAATTCCGGTGAAGAAATTTTAAGAAACGGCTACAAGTTTATTAAAAAACTGCTCGAATAATTATTGAAACATTGCCATATATATATATATATAATGTATACTGATACATAGCGTGCTTAAATACAAAAATAGCTACTTAAACAACTCAAAAAACTAGAGTTCTGATTTATGTAACCCAGATTCACCCTGCACTAATATACAATTTCCTTTGTAAATCAAAGTATTCTCAGCACTGGACAAGCCCAACTTATCCTTGCAATATGAGATTACATCTTGATCGTAAGAACCGGGTTGAAACCATATCGATTTGATCAAATTCTTATCATTTTCTATTTCTTTCAAAGCTGTTAATGAGACACTTGGAGGTGTTATGACAGAAAAACACAAGCCTTCAAACTCTGTCTTGAGTTTTGCAACAAATTTTTTGTTTTTATAACTTTCAACAACATCCCTGATGCTAGAGTAGCACTCTAGTCCTAAAACACTACTGGCTGTAGGATTCACTGGAACGACAGGTAGATTGTGGTCAATGTACCATTTTAGCACTTTGTGTCCAAATTTTGCAGGAGAACTTGAAGCACCAATTACAACGTATAGTCTGTTTGGTCTAAAAAAATTAGTAATAGCTTTTGAAGACGACATTGAATTATGTATGTGGTTTAGCAATACATCAAAATAACCGATTAAAGTGTCTTTAGAATCTATTTATCGTAAGTGAATCGAATCAACTCATTTCAACTCCATCCCCACAAATACAAAATTCAATTCGACGCGTCGATCGGCCAGCTTTTATTTTTTTCAATTTTGATTGAGTTTATCCTAAACTGTTTGTGGAAAGTACACAAAAGATAAAAGTCAATCCTTTTGTATGTTAAACCATTTAAATGCTTGTGGAAATACCTCTTTATTCTATCAAATCTAGGTCAACTTTATCAGAATCTAGTTTATTCTGATTTTATAAATCAGTTTTGCGAATTTTAGCGGCAACTACTCACAGTTGAGTTTTGCTCTGTTTTCAAGCATGACTTTTTTCGGAGAAGCTCAAAATCAAGCACAATCAAAACTTAGGACCTTACTCCCCAATCCATCCCAACAACGAGAAACGGGACATCAAATACAAAACGAAATTACTTCACATTCGTTCAATGAAGATTCAAAAGAAAAACGAACAGTTGCATGTACGAGGTGTAGAAGATCAAAAGTGAAGTGTATTAAACTTGCAAATGAAAAATCATGTAAAAGATGCAAAAACCATAATCTTTCTTGTGTTTACGAGTATAAAATAGCAAGTTACAAAATTGTCGCAAGTGATGAAACTCAAAAGAATGGGACAAAGATACCCAGTAATATATCAAAAATATCACCAAATGTTGAACATCAAAAACAAACTCACGTTCCAAATGTCATAAAACCAATTTTAAATCCACAATCGTCATCTTTCCCAAATCAAACCATGGGCCCCCAAACCGTTGTTAAACCGATTATAAACCCCCAACAGGTCATTAAACCAACTATAAATTCACAAACGGTTTCCGGACCAAATATCGATCCACAAACTACAAACACACCTAACCCATTGCCTAAAAATGATAGTTCTCTATTGCAGGGATCTTCGATTTTAGGATTGTTAAATCCAGTTGCAAACTCTCCTCCTCCTACTCACAATACTTCTCTTTATCCTTCTCAAAGTAGCGTGGTTTCAACAAATCAATCTTTTAATGATCAACCTACAAATAACGCCATCTCTAGAAGAGACAATAACAACTTAACAACTAATAAACAACAAAATCATTGGGAAATTTCAGTCGAGGATAGATTACAAGGATTTGATGCCAAATTAGGTAGTATACTGAAGTTACTTCAAGATCAACAGCAGCAGCAACAACAACAGCCACCACCTGGAACACATCATTTAGAATATCAACATAAACCTACACATTATTTACCTGCACAGAACGATTTCCAACCACGTGAAAGACCTAAGTTACATAGACTTTATAGTGACCAACCAAAGGGAGCAGGTATGTTTCCAACATTACCCTCTATTAGGTCTTCAGACTTTTTTCAGAAATCAGCTAAAGTTTCATCTCCAAATGACGAAATTAAAAACTTGAATTTTGATAAACCATATGCAACTGACAATGATATCTATCGAAATCAAATGACTAATGGTACTAGTGACATTTTAAACACAAACAAGAGATCAGCAGAAACTGAACAGTACCATGATGCATTGAAAAGGCCTCATTTACTCAATAAGCATTTTGAACAGATCAACAGCTCTCAATCATCGGCATCACCCTCACCCTCACCTTCACCTTTACTGGCATCAGCATCCATCAGTCCTTCGTCACCTTATAAGGTTACTTCAATCGATCAGGCACTCTCTAAGCAGGAAGCTATAAAGTTATTTGCCTACTTTGATACCAATATTTCAGCTCAGTTGTTTGGCTTCAATATCTCAGAGTATTCAGTTGATGAACTTTGGGAAACTTGCCCTTTCTTAGTAGCCACAATTTGTGGTATTGCGTCTATTCATCATCCTATCTTGTCCCATTTGTTTACTGATCTTGAATCATTGATACATAGTATGAGTCAACAATTACTATTCCAATATCCTTCAAATGAAGTTGAAACATTCAATAGTATATTAGGCTTGTGTTTTTGTGCTTTTTGGTTTCAACAAAATCAAATGTTTACAGGTCTTGCATTCCAATTGGCTAAAACCATGAATTTGAATAGACCTAAAAAAGACAAAAAATCTAAAATATCTGATAAAAATAAGTTGAAATTATGGTATTTGCTTTACATCTTGGATGGACAACAATCTCTTGTTTTTAATAGACAGCCATTGATTGATTCCAAAGATGACAGTTTGAAAAACAGCAGACATTTACTATTATCTGACTCCAGTGAATCATTTACTTCTCCCATCAACAAGAAAGTTACAAACTCTAGCACAACCGATAACAATGATAACAGTGCTTCAAGTCAGGTTATAACATCTGCAAGATACTCAGATATGAGATTGATTTCTCAAGTGGAATATAATCAAGCTATAAGTGAAGTGTTCAATGGTGATGCTTGGGACTTGCTGACCCCAGCATCGTTTGGATTACCTTTCAAGACTAACTTGGAGCTTGACAAGTGGATGGTTCAATGGACAGTCTTGCTTTCCCCTTTCAATAACAATCCGATATGGTCGTCTAAATCTACTTTAATATACTACAATTTCGCCAAGATGCACATAAACTCGTCAGCGGTGAGAAATCTACATACTGATGGTTCTAATTTACCAGGTTTGGATGATCACGAAATTGCGCAAGCTTTGAAGAATGATGATGTTGATTGTCTGCTAGATGAAGATAAACAAGGCAAGATTGAGAATTTGGAGAACAAATCTAAAGATGAAGATAAATTTAACCAAGAGTTGGATGATGATGATTATGACGATGATGATGACGATGACGATGAAGCTGCACATGAAATGTCGCCAGCCCAAAGTAAAAAAGTTTCAGCAGAATTATCTATTTCTGCTGCGGAGACAGTTTTGAATATTATTTTGAACGATGCCGATATTCTATCTGCATTGAAATACGTTCCTATTCATATACATATAATGTTGTATTATGCTGCTTTACTAGTTTTAAATCCACCAAATTACTTGAAGACCAACAATACTAGAAAGTCAATTGATGATTCATTAGCTTCTATAAAGCTTGTTAAAAAATTGAGATCAATAATGATTTCAAATAGCCCCATTGATAAAAAATTCTCAGGTCAATTTATTGATAAGTTAACAGGTATGCTACAACAAAAGTTCCAAGATTTGAAAAATGAAATTGAAAATACTCATAGTAATATGGAAGATATGATTTCAAAAATGGAACTCATCATGAATAGTGATGAAAGTTTCATAATTAAGTCTAAGAGAAATCAAAAGTTTTTGGCTTGGCCCGGTATCGATCATGGGCATCCTAGTAAAAAAGTGTGAGATGATTATTGGGTACTCAACGGAAAATAAGGGTGCTTTGTTTTTTTGAGAGTGAGCGCTTAATTTTTTCAAAGTTTAAAGGGGATGATGAGTTTTTACTGTACTTAATTATGTTACTTCTTATTCATGGTGCTTAGTTTTATCTACATAAAACAGGATCCAAAACATTTATATATAACATAGCTTATATTTTAAATATTGTTACGATGGTTTTTCAGGTTCAGCTGCCCAACGATAAAGTTTTAGATATACCAAAACCAAAGATTAATTGGAATGACGTTCAGCAATCTGTTATACGAGTAAGTTTTGTTTTATTTTGCTCTTTCGTTAAATATTCCTTTACTGACGACTGAAATACTGCGTAACAAAAGGATTTTATTGCAACAAGTGCTTGTAGTCCCTTTTGTTACCTAAAATTGCAAAACGTATAGGCTCCACAAATTATTAGGAACAAGTTCAATGCGCCTGACCAAATCACAGATCCCGAATTTCAACAGCTTCTTGAAAATATTAAAGGTTTAAACAAGTCTTTTGATTCGCTAGAGGCAACTTTTAAGAAGCACCGAATGTCTTTATCTACTATGATGGCACACTGTATCAGTATCGGCGCTAGTTTCAAAGATATTGCAGATCCCAAACTATGCTCTAATAATATTATGACAGCAAACCAAATTAACCTACTAAATAAGACCTCTCACTATTATGAGCATTATAAATGTGTTCAATCTTGCATTGAAGAAGAATTGAAAGCTCTTGAAGAAAGAGTTGGTGATAAATTAAAGAAACTTTCAAAATTCATTAAATTAGTCAACAAGGCAATAAAAGATTTTACATATGCTGAATTAGATTACAACAAGTTTTCTCAGGAAATGACCCGTTTGGAGGCGAAAAAGCAAGATTTGACTTTGAAAGAACATAAACGGAAATTCAATCTGATCAAACGAGTCGATGAAACAAAAGCAAAATATGACACGATTGTCAATGAACTAAAGCTAGAATTACCCATTTTCATGTTAATTGTGGCTGAAGTTCTTGGGCAGATATTACTCATGGTGTATTTTTCCACTTACAGCTTATACTACCACTTGTACAACACCTCTAAATTGATAGTTGAAGATTTCAAATGTTTTGACATGGATACTGTGTTGTCAGATAGAGGATGTACCGAATTGGTCAAACGTTTTCACTTCTTGCATGATCCTATTGATTTAGAGATTGATACTTTGAATATTACAAACTTTCATAAAATCGTCTTGAATAAATTACAAAAAAAAGTAATACAAACTACAGGGCCAGCACCAACTTGTACTGCAATGTACGATTTTGAGGGTGTTGAATCAAATGATTTGGCCTTTTCAGCAGGTGACACAATAAAGATAATTGATAAATCAAATCCATGTTGGTGGAGAGGAATGCTAATGAAAAACGGCGATACTGGTCTCTTTCCTTACAACTACGTCAAAGAAAATTAACCACACTAGTTGCAATCAATTAGATGTTGCTCGCACTTTTATATTGTGTATGTCTATACTTTACAAATTAACTTACCTCGCTGATACTAGGGATATAAATAGTAAGCAGTTTTTATATTGAAAACATCGATTTTAAAATTTTATAAATATATTTGGAAGAAACAAAATGGGAGTTTTGGAAACCAAAGAAGCTTTTTAGCGTAAATTTCAAACTTTAAAAGTTTGAATATGTAAATTAAATGGGGAAATTGTGAGGAAGGTAGTTTATTTTGGATTTTAAGATAAAGTGGGTATTCTTCAAATACCAAAAATTGTGAATTGAGAAACTTATTCTGCAACTTCTGTCAACACGCTCTTGAATGAGTAAGGAGTATAAGCAACACCTTCACCTTCAAAGAACTTAGACATGGATTCAACCCAGTGTAATCTCAAAGAATGTAACATGGCGGAAGTACCTTCCATGACAACCAAAATACAAACTGTTAAAACAAACCACATACCAAACATCAAAAAGGTGAAAACTGAGCCAAAGATACCTTTCATGCCAAATGCACCTCCTATAGTCATTGACCATAAAACAGAAGATAGTTGAGCGTGAGCCAAAGACAAAGCCCATAATCTCAAGTACGAAGCAGTGTGGGAAACACAATTCAAGCAAAATTCAATAGTGTGAATAACTTGATGAATCATAACATCACCAAATGTATGCTCTTCATGTTCATCATCATCATCAAGATCTAAATTGAATAACAAATTGTTTGAATCATCACTGGAAGGAGATTGATCGTGAGTTGGTAATGAATCGTAGTTGTGACCTTCATGGGTATGTTTGAACCATAATGGTTTGATTAATAATAAGCATGGCACACAAATCAATGCAACTAACAATAAAACCACCTGAATTTGAGCTTGTCCTGGATAAAGTTGTTCTTCAACACTACCTGGAGCTAAAAACATATTAATCAACATATTTAATAAACTTGGAGCTGGTTTTTCAATTTTAATCCAATCAACAGACCATTTATAAACAATACAGACAGACAAATAACCAAAGATTCCTTGCATGAATAATAAACCTGGTATAAAGTTACCAATAATATCAATCATGGATTTAAAATGAATAGCATTCACTAAAGAAAACATGTATGAATATGTCATATGAATAAAACCCATCAAAATTGATAATTTCATCTTGTAAGAATTTGAAAACAAAAGTGCATTTTCAGTATTGTGCCAAGCAGGATCCAAACCAATTGGATAAACTCCAACTTGATGAGCAGCAATTGATTCACCTTCTTTCCAACTTTCAGGCCAAGCCCAACCTGATTTAAACCAGGTCATTGAAATAGAGAAAATATCATTATACAAGAACCCGGTATACATTGAAAAACCACCCATTAATAAAACAATGTAACGACCAGTGTAAGCCATATCAAAAATTTCATCTCTCTTCATTTTTCCAATTGCCTTTTCATTCAATACTAGTAGTAAACCAGCTAAAAACATGATGAAACCGTGACCAACATCACCAAACATGATAGCAAACATGAATGGAAAAGTTGCAGCAGTTGGTAAGGCAGGATTCACTTCACGATATGTTGCCACACCATAAGAGTCACACATAGCTTGGAACGCAGAAGTAAATTTATTAGTTTTATGATAAGTTGGAGGTGTTCTTGTAGTCTCAACGGTGTTGATAATTATTGGGAATGATTGTTCTTCTGAATTATTTGAGTATCCTGATGAGATTGACTCTAAAACATTTTTGACTTTTGGTAAATCGTTAGTTGGTACCCAACCTTCACCAATTAAGCATTTACGGGTAAGATCGTAATAGCACAAGTTCATGACAGAGAAAACTGACTTTTCCAACTTAACAGTGGTCCACCAGTTGTTTAATTCGGATGAGACAACTCTAAGTTCAGTTTCTAAAGCTCTTTCTGTAATATCTAAAACTTCAGTAACATCTTTCAATTTATTTAAAACTTCAACTTTTTGTTGTAATCTTTTTTTAGTATCTTGATCAACAAAATATAAATTACCATCTAATGATTCACATATTTTTTTGATTCTTTGTAAAATAATGTCACCATGAGCAAAAATGATGAATGTATTTTTATCGACATATTGATTTGTCTTGGCATCAAATAATGGTGTTTCAACTTCGGTTGTTCTGAAAAACAAATTACCTCTCAACACTCTCCAAAGAATTTTTTGCAAGACATCTATCTTACTTCTAGAAATGACACCAGTAATAAAATTATCACCATGAACACCACCATTTTCTAAAAATTCTGCTTCTTCTTCATTTGGTAAATCAATATGATCAAAGTATGAATCAGTTGCATTCAACACTTCCTTATACTGTTGCAAATCCAATTGTTTTTTAAGCAATTCATCAGATGCTTCTGTTAATTGAGAAATTCTTTCTTCTAACAATTGAGCATTAGCTGCTAATTCATCCAAGTCACTTTTTGAGACAATCGAATATTGGGATGTTTCGTCTTCAAATGGAGAAGATTTTAACTCAATTTGTTTCTTGTCCATTTCAGATTTGAAATAACGATATTGTCTTTCAACATTATCGAGTTTTCTAATTTCATCAATAAATGATCTTTGAAATTGGTTAACTTTTTTGTTTAAATCTCTAAATTCAACAAATCCTAAGGAACCCAATGAGTATATTGACTCTCTACTAATTTCAGTTGGAATGTAGAGTTGAATCAAGGTCATTTCCGCAGAACGGAAAATGGCTTCAGGCTCAGACATCTTTAAAAACTTCTGTAATTCTTTTATAAAGTCTTTCTTATTATCAATGCCCAAAGGTTAAAGCCGGACTAGCTCAAGTATTCAACTAATGCACAAAATTTTAACTTTAAAACCGGGCTACCAATGATTGATAGAATCTGTTTCAAAGCGAAGTATTAAACGCAACAAATAGATATAATTAATGCGCTAAAATATATATCACTGATTGTATCAAGAGTCAGAATAAGTATATCTTAGCAACGAGATTAAAATTGCTGAGATTTAGTTAATTCAAGTAATACCGACTACTAATACTCAATTGAAAAGAAACTTGATCAATTGGATAGTATGTTTGAGAAACAGCCGTTTTATTTTTTTCTTTTGTGAGTTTCTTCTGCCTCTTAATTAATAATAAGTAGTGTGTGATATGAATGTATGAAATGTGCACGCAAGTATGTAGATACGTACATAAACGGTATTTGCAGTACCACTAACAGTCCTAACAGAACAATGCACATTTCATGTCTGCTAAAAACACTCAACTCACAAACAAAGTGCTGCTCTTCTGTTCTCTCAGTCGCTTTGTTACTCTTTTCCTGCAAGGTGTACGGGTGCGCGTACGCAGGTGCTGCATAACGTTTATGTAAGATTGTGTGCGACAGTGAAAAAGTTGTGTTTATTGTATGTTGAAGTGCAATGGACCCTGTTTAAATGGAAGATAGGTCAATGTTTTCAATAAATAAGACTCTTCAAAAGCTCAACTATACTATTTAATTTGTGGAATGATTGATTATATTGTGATAAAACAATTTATGCAACTCAATCTTACTGTTTTTTTAAAAAAGTAATTAAAACTTGATACATTTGATTAAGAAGATATTGCAACTTTGTTTTTAAAGTTGGGTTCTATCAACGAAGTGGTTTATTCAGTTATTATTTTAGTTTGACGAGAAACATTTACTGAATATAACCTTACTAAAAAATTTTTGAGTAAATGCTTCTAGTTCAACGATTATATTTATTTGACTAGATATTATTCACTGTAATTCAGTCCTGTCTGAATTGAAAAATACCCATTAGACAAATGTATCCTTCACGTTTCATAAAGTTGTCTTCTCTATTTGTTCAAAAATGCAATTAAGGATTTTAGGATAGTTTTAAAAAGGGATCAAAAGAGGGATCAAAACTGCCATTTTCTCTTCATCAATGTTATTGTCGCGTCGATTGCGTCGATTGCGTCGATTATTACTTTTTTGGAAGTGCAAGGATGTACTTTAATTTAAAATCTTTATTTTCTATTATTACTTCACTTTACTTCCTTTACTAATGCTCTATCTTTTGTAGTAAAACTTTACAGTTATTAATCTTGATTTAATAAAAGATTCAACTTGGTGAAAAGTTAATAGCTACAACAGCATTATACAGCACCATACTGAGAATATTTTCAAAATTAAGGATTTTTGAAAGAGCGCTTTTGAATATCTATCTTGTATATAGAAAAAAATTTTCTCACATTCCATTTCATATGTTGCCTTAAATGCACAGTCACATTTTTTTAGCATATTGAAAGAATAATGGCAAATAAGCGAAGACCTAAAAAGACTCGTGGACTTCATTACAAAAAATACGTTTATGGAAAGACCGAGCTGGATGACGAGGAAACAGAGGAGGATGTGAATCGTAAGTTGCAAAGACATGAAGATTTGCTCAAATTGAGAGAAGAAGAAGAGGCTAATAGAAGAGCTTTTAAAGATGTGTGGTTTGGTGAAGTGTGGCCAATGTCTCAGTTTCAAAAGATTGATGTATTGAAAGTTTCACTAGCATTACAAAATGGCTGGATAGTGAAACCGATCGATGAATGTAAAGATATACATGAAGATCAATTAAAGCTTCCTTTTGAATTGATTTTTTTAATTATACAACACACTGAAAAGCCTACATGTTTGAACCATTTACTCATTTGCAAATCTCTTTACTATCTGCTATTACCAAAAGTATATGAATTTCCAATTTTAACATCTTCGAATTTCAATCAATTTGTCGATGTGGTATCGTTACCTGAAAACAAGAAAAAATTTAAAAAATTTGTCAAGATATTGGATCTATCTCAAATTATTCAATCTGGTAAAAATTCATATGTTAGTAAGTTATTACGAAAATTTTCACAATCATTAGAAATTTTTGTTGCATCTCAAACAAGTTTTGGTATATCTCCTTTAATCAGTTTAAGGTTGTGCACTAATATCAAAGTGTTGGATTTAAGATTAGTGTCTGAAACAGTCAATTTAAAAGAACTATTCAACTCTATCAAAAACGCTTCATTTTTAGAACAGTTATCATTCCCGAGATCGAGTATATCATGTGAAGATTACGATTTAAAATGGCCTGAAAGTTTATGGTATTTGAGATTGCAAGGTGGAATTTCAAATAAATTTTTGACAGACTCCAGATTTCCGCAATCAATAACAACTTTGGAATTTTCCCATTGTCCGAATGTTTCAGGCGATGCCCTGAATGAGTTATTGATAAACATTGGAGTGAATTTGAAAAAATTGGCAATTTACTATCCGATGCCCAAATTAAAGCTCAACTCGCTGGATACAGTTTTCTTGTACTGTCCAAATTTGACATTTGCATACCTTAACATTGAGTATATCACAAAAGATCTGTTTGACGAAGATCTTTTACCAGAGTTGCGAGACTATCAGCGGCCATTGAAAACTATTTTGATTGACTCATCTGGATTACTAGGACAAGGTACGAAAATTCACCCTGATGACTTGACTATCGCTATTGCCGAAAACAGATTACCTTGTTTGAGAACTTTAAAGATTAGTAAAATGTTAGGATGGGATTTCAATAGCGATTCTGTTCAGGATCTAGTCAGCGAACTAGAGGACATTGGCGGTTCTGTGTATACTATCTAATAATGCAAAGATAGACACCAGCAAATACCTATTCTTAGTTACACAGTGGTTAGCCATTTTACAAAAAGCTTCCTAGAAGGTATTGAGTTCCATCAAATTGTACAGTCAGCGTGTATTATCACTATTTAACCCGATTTTTCGTTCTAATTTATTCATTTTCAAAAAATTTTCTTTTTTCTTCGTTACTTATTTATACATTTCACTTCTTGATACCCTTATGTACTACGATTTTTTCTCACAATAAATTTAATACTCAGTCATTAAAATACAGATCTACTATAAGGAGAGTCAAAACAAGGCAAAGTTCAAACCACAAATAATCATAACACAACGCAGCATAATAAGTAAGTTGTGGATCCTTTATAACGTGCCATTTTTTAGAAATTCACATGGGCAAATGTAGACCGTTACACATTTTTTTTCAAACAATTCCCTGAAACGCAAACACTTACAAACTCTTGTTCATAAACTTTCTTCTTTGGAAAGCTAACCAGTACTTACTTGGTTTGCTTTGATCTTCTGCATACAATCTTTCAATCAATCTACTGGACAACTCTTGTCTGAACTGGGATAAATACTGTCTTAAAAATGCTTCTTCGTTTCTATCTTTTGGAGGTGCGTACAGAGAATTCAATGGGAATCCGACATCACCAGGAATGGCAAAGTTTTCCAAACTTAGATTTGTCAAACTCTTGACTGCTTCATTGTGTGAGACTCTTATAGACAAATTGTTCAAACATTGCGAGACAAATAGTATACCATATATCAACGTACGGTCAGCAGGACCTTTGATTTCGAAATTCTTGAAGAAAGAGTTTGCTCTGAACAAATCTAGCACTTCATCAATTATGTCGTAGTCGGACAAAGATGGGAATGCAGGTCCTTTAAATTTGGTTCTGAGCGGTAGAACGGCAAAATTACCAATTGTTCTAGTGTCCTCTGTTTCTTCTGCTAAAAATGTTGAGTGGTAAGCCTAAAAAAAAAAAGAAGATAAAATGAAGAAGGCAACTCAATGTACAAAAGTGCCAATTGTTAGCTCGCAAAATGTTAGTATTTGTTGATTCAACTAAGTAGCAACAAGAAAGTAATTTTGGTGGATAAACAAAAATGTCTTTTGTCTCCATTTTAGACAGATATTCAACCTATCTATCCATCCACCACACTACAAGCAGATACATACCGGCATGTTTTGTTCTGTTTTGAGCTTTATGCTTTTTTTTGGTCTCTGCGGAAATTACCTCAAAGTCAATTAGTTCTGAGTATCTTAATTACAACAATTTCAACCATCCGGCCCACTTTATCAACCATCTCTGATAACACCAACAGGAGGTGCTTGTTACGTTAAAAGAGACAGATGCTGGAACCGATAAAGAGAGGCACTTGTCTTTCTTATTGACACAATTCCAATCAATGGCAGAAAGAAAGCAACGATGTGGCTGAAGTGGCTAAGGTATATAAAAGTGGCTGGTGGTAGAAAAACCACACAGTTGTAATGAGAAAGAGCGTCTGTTGAGCGCCAGTGCCAATGGAGGAGGGAACAAATCATCCATCTATTTATATCTTCTGATGCTCTTTCGGCTAAAAGAGACACTTTGAATTACATAGGGTTTGTACTTGCTAGTTATTTTCACACCAAGATAAGTCTTTTAAAGGTGGTCCAAGTCGGTATTGATAGGTTTACTACTGGTATAGAGTTTGCATCCTGTTCAAAGTGTATATTTTAATTTCATTCAATCTCATTTTTATTTGATTTTGGTATTCCGTTCGGCTGGATTCATACACCTATATTGGATCATTAGTGATATTTGTTGTAACCTTTTAAGCGATTGATTAGCGTACCATTTTCTGCTTTCAACTGAGTGAGATTTTATCTTCATCATCTATTTGAATTGACCGATCCATTGGTACCGGATTTGTCACTATACAAGCCCCGTTTTGTGTTATTTTTTTCTTCCTCTTGCATTCGGCTTACTCAACATCACAATTTTTGAAAAATAATTAACAGGTTGAGAATCATTGTTAAGATCAATTGGTGCATAGATACGTGATTTTTGCTTGACACTGCCGTGTAGTATAATACAGAATTATCACAATGTCATCCAACTTGAATCGTCACAAACAGGGAATAACGTATACATTACCCATCAATTCCTCATCGGTTCCTCCTCCACCGTTGCCTAATAACCAAAACAGATTTGTTAATATGAGCTCTCCATCTGATTACAGAGAGGGAGCAAATGTTCCTAATGTTCCACCCATGATGGATACTTATCATGTGAAACAGCAATCACCTTCACGACATGCAAGTAGTGAAAAAGTTTATGTCGACTCTCGTAGACAGCAATTACAGTACTCAGAGCAGCAACAGAAGTATCTGGAAGCTCAAAGACAACAGAATGCACAATCACGTACTAATAACTTCTATGGTGCCCCTAGACCGACCGATTCTCACATGGCCCAACAATATCAACAACAACAGAATTTTCCACAATCCAATCATCCTTTCAGACAATCGTCATCAGCACCCCAAAAATTACAAGCACCACCGCTAGTACCACCACCACCACAACAAAAGCAGCAGCAGCAGCAGCAACAATATCGTAATGCACCATCACCCGGAGGTTATCCTGCTCCAAACGACCTTTATCCCGTTTCTGAGAATTCAGATAGTGGTCGTACCCAGTCCATGAGATCATTTTCTGAAGGTCACTCATCGTCTAAAATGAATCAATCTCTTTACCAACAACAGAACCCGCATCCAAACTCAAACCCAAACCCAAATCAGCCCCCTTACTTGCAACAACAACAATTCAGAAATGCTCCTCCTCCTAGAAGAACACCTTCGTTACCACCAATTAACACTCAAAGTGCCGTTCCGCAAAGACAATACCAGCCTTCCCCTTCAAATCATTCAATATCAAGTCAGCAATACTCGAGCGGCCAATTTTCAGTGCCACCTCAGAATAATATAGCTGGAAATTCTGCTCCTCATCCGTTGCAACAACAGCAACAGCAACAGTCCCCACATTATCAACAGTATATAAATCAACACCAGCCAGAACAGCAACAACAACAACAAGTTCAGCAACATCAATATCACCAGGTTCCACCACAATTGTTATCTCAACAAACCCAGAATATACCATCTCCCCAGCAGTTGCAATCAACGCATCAAACTCAGCTACAACAAACCCAGGCACAATCTCAACCGTCTCGCAGCCCAACTTTGCGCCAATCTTTGAGATTTTTGAAAGGATCGAGAAATGTCTCCACCACTTCAATAAATTCAGAACAATCAGAACATGCACATACCTATCAACAACAACAACCATCATCCCAACAACATGAAAACGTTTCGTATTCGAAAGGCTTAGAAAAATACCATTCAGTTCCTCAAAAGCAGTATACTACTAGCTCAGGTAGAATCATTCCGCAAAAATTTGATATAAACACAAACCAAAAATCAAATGTTACGGATCAGCCAAAAAAATCAAGAAGTTTGACCTCTTTGACTAGAAGAGTCACTTCATCATCATCTTTAAGACATTCTGCTGATAAAGATAAATTCCTTTCCAGTCCAACAGTAAGTTCTAAGACTATTGTGGCTTCCACTTCAGCTTCATCTAAAATACCTTATGTGTATCCAGCAATGCTTTCTAAAGTTGCTAAATCTTTTAAAGAAAGAATTCAATTAGGCCCTCGTTACAAAAATGGATTGGAATATAGAGACTCTTTTACAGGATCTGAAGCAGTTGACGTTATTGCTAGAATTATAAGAACATCAGATAGAAACTTAGCCTTGTTGTTAGGTAGATCATTAGATGCTCAAAAATTTTTCCATGATGTCACTTATGAACATAGATTACGTGACTCTAGTAACGAGGTTTATCAATTTGCAGAAGATGTTTTTGATCCTTATAACAATGGGAACTCGAATGGATTCAACAGACATGGATCTATTGCCAGCGCTTCAGATATTCAAGATGAAAATTTAAATCAATCCTCAGCTGGGTTTTCTCCAGTGTTGACTCATTCAGGAAGTTTCCAGCAATCTACTCATTCTTTAACTGGTACCATACCTACTAATAATGAAAACGGAAATGTTAGTACGGCTACTCCTGTGGTTGGTGTTTTTACATTATTAACTGAATGTTATTCACCAACTTGTTCAAGAGATAATCTTTGTTATAGTATTGTATGTCCAAGAAGATTGGAGCAGCAAGCTCGTTTGGGAATGAAATCCAGTGGATTGTCTAGATCTGATTCACACGTTTCCTTGCATGCTCAAGATGAACAAAAGGCCTTTTGGCAATTAACCGTCCCTAAGTCAGTTTTGGAAAGTCTTGATAAAAAGGAAATCAAAAGGCAGGAATGTATTTTTGAAACTATATACTCAGAACGTGATTTTGTTAAAGATTTAGAGTATTTGAGAGAATTTTGGATTAGACCGTTGTCAGAAACTAAAATCATCAGAGAAAATGAAAGAGATCATTTTGTCAATACTGTTTTTTATAACATCAATGAAATTTGGGAAGTTAATTCGAAGCTAGCGGAAGCATTAACTAAAAGACAACAAGAACAATCAATTGTTAAAGAAATAGGTGACATTTTCTTAGAATTCATTCCTAAATTTGAACCTTTTATTAAATATGGTGCTGGTCAAGTTATGGGTAAATATGAATTTGATCGTCAAAAGAGACATAATCCATTCCTTGTCAGATTTATCGAAGACACTTCTAATAGAGTTGAATCGAGAAGATTAGATGTCTCATCTTATCTATCCAAACCAACTACTAGACCGGCTAGATATCCATTACTTTTGAAAAGTATTAGAGATCAAACTGATCCAGAATCTAAGGAGTATGAAAGACTAAACAAAGCTATAGAAATGCTTCAAAAGATGTTGACTAGAATCAATCACGAGACTGGTAAAGCATCTGATAAGTTGAATTTATTTTTACTGAAACAAAAATTGGTTTTCAGACCAGGTGAATTGGTTGATTTGAAATTAACCGCTGAAAATCGTAAATTATTATATCAATGTGTTTTGAAAAAAAGGAATTATCAAGATAAAGAAAAACAAGGTGAAGTACAGGTTTATTTATTTGATCATGCATTGTTATTTGTTCGTATCAAAATCATCAACAAAAGAGAAGTTTATAGAGTTTATCAAAGACCTATTCCCTTACCTTTACTTTTTGTTTCTTTATCAGAAGAAAGCCCATCAATGAAAGCAATCAAGAAATCTGCTTCTACAGGTTCTCTGACCGGTTCGACATCATCCTTACTTTTCAAAGATCACCAGTTGAATGGTTCATCTTTACAACTAGCTTCTACTTCAGCAAAATTCCCAATCTCATTTACTTACTTGGGAAGAAATGGTTATGATATTACACTATATGCTACTATGGCTGTTCAAAAACTATTAATTGATAAACTTGAAGCTCAAACTAGAAAAATGATTGAAGATAATGATGTTTTCACATTATCTCCATTGAGCTCTAAGTTCTTTGATTATAATAATAAGATTAATTGTGTTGTTCCGTTCGATGGTGGTCGTAAATTACTCTACGGAACAGATGCAGGTGTTTATATTAGTGATGTGAAACTCGATGATAATGGTTCAAGAATAGTCTCCAAACCAGTCAAGATCATTAGTAAGATCAACATCATTCAAGCTGAAATCTTAGGCGAGTATCAAATGTTATTAGTTTTGAGTGATAAAAAACTACTTTACTGGCCACTTGATGTTTTGAATGGAAGTAGTGATCCTATCAAGAATGCCAAACTCTCAAAAGAACTAATGACACATGTTTCATTCTTTAAGGTTGGTGTGTGTTCAGGAAGGATGTTGGTTTGTGCCGCAAAGTCATCTTCTAATTTAATCCGTATATTTGAACCTGTTGATCCAATCAATCAGAAAAAACAAAAGAGAAAGTTTTCAGCCGAGTTTAAAGATGTTAATTTCAACTCAGAACCAGTTTCTATTAGTTTCTTAAAGACCAAATTATGTGTTGGTTGTTCTAAAGGTTTCGAAATTGTGTCTCTAGAGACAAACGCCATGGAGCAATTATTGGATCCAGCTGACACTTCATTGGATTTTGCCATTGGTAAAGAAGGTTTAAAACCTCTTGAAATTGACAGAATCAACTCCGACTTTTTACTAAGTTACTCTAACTTTTCATTTTTCATTAATCACAATGGTTGGCGTTCTAGATCCAAGTGGATCATTCACTGGGAAGGTTTACCTCATGCTTTTGCACTTTGGTATCCTTATTTGTTAGCTTTCGACAATGGGTTTATTGAAATCCGTCACGTAGAAACAGGTGATTTGATACGTGTGATCGTTGCTGAAAACATCAGATTCTTGCATTCTTCTTCACAGGAAATTTTGTATGCTTACGAAGATGAGAGAGGATACGATGTTGTTGCCTCGTTAGATTTCTGGGACAAAACTAAGAAAAACAGAAGTAGAGCAAGCACTAACGTTAGCGGAACTACTGCTGCAGCTTCAACAGCAACCGAAGTTCAAACTTGAACATGGCAGAACATGAACCAAACGAATCATTTGGTTAACGATACTTATACTTTATAACATTTTACTTGTGTACTCTTTATCTTAATTTTTTAATCGCAATCTATACATAATACATATGGAATCAAGAGTGTAATCTACACTTAGATACGTATAATGAAGACAAAACTCAAACCTTTAGTCTTGTAGTTGCTTAATAATGTTATGACTCAGTTGTCTATCTTGTGGAGAATGTCTGTCGACGTTGTAGTCTTATAAAGGTGTACTTTCTAGTGTGTAACATTCACTTTATTACAATAGTCCCTAAAAAGTTCAACCGACGTGCGAGTACTCTCACCCAGCATTCGGGTGAGCTTTTTTGAGAGTTTGAAATTTGAGGACAAAATTGTAGTGACATATAACTAGCGAGTTAATGTAAGGCATCGAATGTTTCCATATAAGAGACAGTCAGTCATCTTCTTAGATTAATCACACAACTTCTCAACGCTTACGGTTGTTAAAGTGACATCTGGAATTGACTGCAAACTAATTCCAAGATGAGCTCCAATTTGAGGCATGGATTGTTGAACGACCAATCGCTTCTGAATATTTTGCAATCACACTATTACTCCCATTACGACTTGAAAAGAAATACAACCAGTGCTAATCCTGCACCAGAAGATGAATCATACAAAATCTCAGATTGGAAATCTCAATCAAACAAGAGAAAGACAACCACTGCTGCACTTGTACTTTGTCTAAACTTGGGAATTCCCCCACCGGATATCCAGAAGCCTCAGGATTGTCCTGTTTTAGAAGCTTTTGTGAATCCTACAGCACATACGGATTTGAAGAAAGCGTTACAAGTCATCGGAAAGAACTTGCAAACAAATTATGAGTCCATATCTTCTAGAACGAAATATAAGCAATCTTTGGATCCATCTGTGGAAGACTTGAAACGATTATGCACCACCATGCGTAGAAACTCAAAGGATGAGAGAATTTTATTTCATTACAATGGCCATGGTGTCCCTCAACCAACACAAAGCGGTGAAATATGGGTGTTCAATAGGGGTTACACACAGTATATACCTGTTAGTTTATATGATTTACAAAGCTGGTTAGGTGCACCATGTATTTTTGTGATAGATGCTTCAGCAGCAGGAAATGTCATTGAAAACAATAAGAAATTTATTCAAAAGAGAATTGACGACGATCTTAATCATAGAACAGACCCCAACAATGCAACTTCACCAGTGAGTGCATATATAGAGTCAATACAACTTGGAGCTTGTAGGTCGAATGAAACATTGCCCTTGAACCCTGATTTACCAGCTGATCTCTTTACTTGCTGTTTGACAAGCCCTATTGAGATGAGCGTTAAGTGGTTTGTAATGTCTCCATTACAACGTAAGCACGGATACTATGATATATTGAAAAATAAAGACGGTGAGATAATAATTCCAGGTAAATTAACCGATAGAAGAACACCTCTTGGTGAGCTCAATTGGATTTTTACAGCTATCACTGATACAATTGCATGGACCTCACTATCTAGACCCTTATTCAAAAAACTCTTTAGACAAGATTTGATGGTTGCTGCATTATTTAGAAATTTCTTATTAGCCAAGAAGATAATGCCTCAAGTTGGTTGTCATCCTATTTCGGATCCTCCACTTCCAGATATAAATAATCACGGAATGTGGGAGTCTTGGGAATTGGCCATTGATGAAGTTTTGACACAGTTGGTTAAAAATAAGAAAAATGAGTCGGCTCCGCCACCTGACTTGTCAGACATTCCTCAACTACAATTACCAGAACAGCAACAGCAACAACAGCAACAACAACAAGAGCAACAACAAAAACCAAAACAACTTGAAAATACATTAACAAATGGCCAAAGTATGATAGCTAATGCCCCTAATGGCAACACTGCTACTGCAGGCAACAATTTTGCTACTAATCAGTCTGTCATCAACTATCAAAACTCTGCATTTTTTGAGCAACACTTGACAGCTTTTGAAATATGGCTTCAATTCAGATCATCGTCCAAAGAACCTCCACAACAACTTGCGGTTGTTCTTCAAGTTTTACTTTCACAAGCTCATAGATTAAGAGCTTTGATACTACTTTCAAAGTTTCTAGATTTAGGGCCATGGGCGGTTTACTTAGCTTTGAGTATTGGCATTTTTCCTTATATATTGAGACTATTACAAAGTCCAGCCACAGAACTCAAACCTGTGCTTACTTTTATATGGGCAAGAATAATGTCCGTCGATTATAAAAACACGCAACAAGAGTTATGCAAAGACAGAGGTTACAACTATTTTGTGTCCATTCTTACAGCTCAAACTCGTCCTCCATTTTTAAACAATAACACCAATGGTTCTTCACAGTCTCATGACCACAATGCCACTAATGCAAATGAAGTTAACTATGATGAACAAAAAGCCATGAGTGCTTTCATTTTAGCTATGTTTGTTAGAGATTATAAAGCAGGTCAAAAATTATGTTTTTCAGTCGAACTAGTCAAGTCTTGTTTATTGTACGTTGAGACTTCAGAAAGTCCGTTACTAAGACAATGGAGTGCACTGCTTATTGGCGAACTTTTGAAAAACAACGTTGAGGTTATGGCTGTCTTTTTAAGAAATAGGTTTATGGATAAACTGTTACAAGTTGTCAATGATCCAATTCCTGAAATCAGGGCTTCGATAATTGACGGTTTTAGTAGTTTTATTTTATTAGCTACTAATGAGGAAGCCAAAGATGCCAGTTTTGCTGCAATCAAAGATGAATTGAATCAACAAGATATGAAAATTGCCATTGAAGTTTTGAATATGATAAATGATGGTTCACCTTTAATAAGAAGAGAGGTTATTTGTTTTTTCAGCAAGTTTGTGATGAAATACATTCAATTCTTTCTTGTAAGCGCATTTAGTCAACTTGAAGAAGAGATCACGTTGGTTGATAATCCAAGCATGATTGATGAAGTAAGAAGAAAGTCTCCTGCTTATGGATCCATTTTCTCATCTGTTTGGAAAGCGCTATTAATCTTGAGTGAGGATCCTCACGATGAGGTGAAAGATTATGCGGAACAGGTTGTTGACTACATATTATGGAAATTGAATGATAGTCCACTGAGCGATATTGTTGGTGCTATGGAAGATTATTTATTGAAAAAGAGAACAGCTTCATCCAATACAAACTCCAAGCTTCAAAAATCCAGCACGCTGAATGGATCTAATGAAACATCATTGAAGGCTATTAGTACTAATGGTAATTCTAAGTTTTTGAAAGGTAATATAGCAAATCCACTTCAAAAACAAGATGGAGGCAGAAGAGTGCAATCAAATAACTTTGATCCAAGATTTAATTCTTCAAACAGAGTCACATCCACGTCGTCTACCGTTTCACTAACAGATAAATTGCTCTCTAAACTATCAATTTCTCACTTGATGCAAAGTTTAGGATTGAATGACCTGGATGAGAATCACTCAGAATCGTCCAGTATACACAAATTCTCATTACTATCTCATCAGCCTACTACACTGGCATATGGTGTTGGACCTAGACCAACTACTCCAAGATTCACACCAAGACCTAGAGATAATGGTAAGCCTGTACTACCATTAGTTAGTCAATTTTTTGAATATAGCTGTGAATATTTCCAAGAACCTCAAATAGGCATAAGTGAAGTTGATGAACCTGGTAGTGAAGAGTTTACCAAAAGGTTATGGAGAAGAAACAGAAATGAATCTATTATTGCAGAAACACAACCACAAAAAGAGATGTCGCTACATGGTAACTGGAGAAACATAACGGCTGTTTTGGATAATAAGACTCAACCAAGACTATTGAAGTTTACACAGTTTGAGAATTGGATAGTTACTACTGATGAAAAGGATAATGTCACCACATTTGATTGGAAAGAAGAGACCAAATTGTTTAGATTTTCAAACGGGAATCCTTTTGGTACTAAAATCACCGATGTTAAGATTTTAAATGAGGACGATGTACCATTACTCTTGACTGGTTCAAGTGATGGTGTTGTGAAAATTTACAAGAACTTCTACGACGAGAACCAGTGCCAGTTGATATCGGCATGGAGAGCTTTGACTGATATTTTACTAACACCAAGATCTATTGGATTGATTACCGAATGGCAACAAAGTCGAGGATCATTGCTCACCACCGGTGATGTTAAGATCATAAGGATCTGGGATGCACCTAGAGAGAAATGCATAGCAGATATACCTGCCAGATCTACTTCGCAAATAACTTCATTGACGTCTGACCAAGTCAGCGGAAACATTTTTGTTGGAGGATTCCACGATGGTTCGATAAGGGTTTACGACCGAAGACTCGATTCCAGGGATTCCATGGTCAGACTTTGGAAGCCTAGTAGTATAGAGGATAGATGTACAGTTAAAAATGTTCATATGCAACGAGGTGGGTTGCGTGAATTAGTGTCAGGATCAGCGAACGGTTTAGTGCAGTTGTGGGATATAAGATTGGAGCAACCAATTTTGAGAAAAAAAGTGTTTGAAAAGACCATGACTACGGCTCTTATTCATGAGCATGCGCCATTTATTGCTTGCGCTAACAAGGAAATTCACATGTATTCTACAGAAGGTGATTTGATTACTAAGATTGGCAATACTGGCTTTATCAACAGTAACAGTTATATCAATTCGTTGGCTTTACACCCTCACAGAATGATGATGGCAAGCAACTATAATCAAAGTTCTAGTATCAACCTTTACAAATGTGTTGACAGTGTTGTTGAAGAGTTTGTCTAGATGAATCCATTAGTAAGTAGTTGGCGATAACAGTAACAAAATATGTAATAATAATGATAGACTTTATTGGAATAATTTATTTATGAAAATGCAATGCATTTAGAGAAGTAAAACTGACTAATACCCGAACAAAATTATGCACAATCTTGAGTAGACCCTTGATTAAAAACAGGTCAAACAGGATGCTATATTCCATACTACAAACTTTAATTCACTAGCCACTTTCTTTGTATGATCACCAGCCTTCTTTTAGCATTTGTTTGTCAAAAGTATCAGATCAAAATCCCCGTCTTACTTGTGGCTTAGTAAAAACATCGGATTAATTATAAATCGCTTACTCATTCTGAACCACCAGCCACATCACCTTCAATAATAATCAATTACACCGCCACTTGACACTTTTTTACTAATAAAACACCGCCACAAAAGTTTCCCCACGATTTTTTCTTTTCTTTTTTTTTTCTTTTTTTTTCCGCAACAAAAGGATTTGCACAGCCTCATTACTAATTATTATCTTTTTATTACTACAAAGCTTGAAAAATTTCTTTTTTTTAAAGTATTAGTTGACGTTTTTCACCTGTTATTTCAAACATAATGTGGTTGATTGGATACTTTGTTTGATCAGAAGTGTCTGTATAAATAGCATTGTATTTTCTCTTTCAAGTCTCAACTTTCAATTTTGATATCATTAGTCTTACTATTAGTTTGAAAGGCATCAAATAATAAACTTTTGGTTTCAAATAACTTCAAAAAGTACACATACGCATATACATTTAAGCTAAAAAGTTACAACACACATATACATTTCTAAAATATATTTATGAACAAGATGGTCGCTTTCAGAACTATTCTAAAATCCATGTACTGCATGGAACAAGCCGAAGGTGTTGGTGCCAGAGTCAGAAGATCAATTGGTACTATGGGTATGAGAAATTTTACTCCATTCTTAATGCTTGATCATTTCAATGTTGCTCCAGATGCCGGTTTCCCAGATCATCCACACAGAGGTCAAGAAACTGTTACTTACATGACTGATGGTAAATTTGCACATGAAGATTTCACTGGATCTAAAGGTACTTTAGAAACAGGTGATTTACAGTTCATGACTGCCGGTAGAGGTATTTGTCACTCTGAGATGCCATTTAGTGAGGATGGCTCGTCAATTCAAGGTATGCAACTTTGGGTGGATCTACCTGAACATTTGAAAGATTGTGAACCAAGATACAGAGATTTGAGAGCTGCTGAAATTCCAGTTGTCAAGCCAGATGATAAAGTTCAAGTTAAAGTTATCAGTGGTACCTCATACGGCGTTGAATCAGTTAAAGATTTAGCATATACTCCAATGGTTTACTACCATTACACTGTTAAGCCAGGTGGTAAGTTTGTGCAAGAATTGCCAAAAGATTTCAACAGTTTCCTGTACATTTTGAACGGTACTTTGAATATCGATGGTAAGAATCTTCCTCAATATCACGCTGTTTTCTTTAATAGAGATGGTGATGCTGTTCAAGGTTCTGTTCCAGAAGACGCTCAAGTGACTGATTTTGTTATTATCGGTGGTCAAGTCTTAGATCAACCAATTGTTCAACACGGTCCATTTGTTGCCACATCAAAGGAAAAAATTTATAAAGCATTCATGGATTACCAATATGCTACTAACGGTTTTGAAAGAGCTAAAGGCTGGAGCAGTGAAATTGCAGGTGGTGTGACACCAAAACTTTACAGAACTCTTTCTCAAAGAGAACGTGAAAATGATGAAAAAAACAAAAAAGATGAATTGTAAATTTCAGAAACACGTGTGTTGAAGGGTTTTGTTTTTATATAAGTTGGTCTCTAGTTTATTTATTATTTATTTATTTATTTTTATAGTCTATTTAATAATGTTTTTCATTTTGTTATAAGTTACTATAATTTTGCTCTCAGTGTAAGTTGAATTGATTGATTCGAAAATAGCATTTCTTCTTATTGATTTTTAATACTGTACTATACCCATTGAACTATCATATATTTCGTATCTCTACTTAGAGTTTCAGACTGATTGGTGATCCCGGGCTGTGTAGTCCACGGTATCGATTACTCCGTATATTGCACATAAATCTTCATTAACAGTAGAATCAACAAAATTGATCAAATCTTTAAATCTCCTAGTCTGTCGATAGTTTCAAAAACCTAGCTTCATTCTCACATACAAATATACATTACAAATGAAATATCTCGGCTTGAAGACATGTAAAACAAGTAAACCACAAAAAAGCAGCAAAACTCCGTTAATTGCGGAGCCGTTGAAATTCTCGGCTTTTGATGAGCTCACAAAGAAGCATCTGAGAGTGCACTATTATATCCGTGAGCAACTGTCACAGTGGCACGAGCATCAATAACTTAGCTAAGTACCTTTACCAAATACATTTATAAGAGTATGTATATATTTAAGTAGATAAATACTCATATATACACATATATACACACACTCGTAGATACTATTAATTGACTCGCTTGCACTCGCCTTTTGCCAGGCCTCAACAAACGCTGTAACTTTCCATTCTGCACAGCCTGTTTGTTATTGAATTTTTTTACGTACATTTCCTTATGGAGATTTCAGAGCTTATTAGCAAAAATAGAGTTGACATCTTCCTTTGATTATCCGTTTCAACTTGTTCTCTGTAATATATTAGCACATTTGATCCCTGAATAAACTGTGATTTATCATTGGAGACAAGTTTTTGGAAACAAGAAACTGCTTATATATTGTTGTTTTTTAATCGAAGAAAGAGACCGACTTTTCAAAAATCGACGCATCGCTTTTATGTCAACTCCTTGAGTTTCTTGATTTCATTTGATTCATCTTTATAGAATATCTAAAAAACCAAATTTTATTTAAACAACATGTCTATACCCTCGGAAATTGCAGCAGCTATCGAGGAGTCTCCTGATCTACAATTCACTGACCCAGAACTGAGCTCACGGTTATCTTCGTCTCTTGGTACATCACCTCTACCCGAAACTCAAATAAAAGATACCAAACAACATGATATAACGATAGTGGAGCGTATGATAAGTGCCTGTACGGGCTCTTTACTGACGTCCTTAGTTGTGACTCCATTTGATGTGGTGAGAATCAGATTACAGCAGCAGCAACTACTATATCCTGCAGATTTGAAAAATGCTACTCAATGTTGTAGAAAAGTGTTTTGGGAAGAACCAAGAAAACCTGATTTGGAAAATACAAACTCTGTCAAGTCATCAATATCAAATTTGAAACAAACAATAACCTCTTTTCCTAAAAGCTCAGCTCCAATTGATGAATTCTGTGTATCTCATACTTGTGCTCAGGAAGCCAAAATAAATGGTACTTTTTCAGGAATTTCTAAAATAGCGGCAAATGAAGGTTTTTGCACATTATATCGTGGACTCTCGCTAACTTTGATAATGGCTGTTCCATCAAACATGGTTTATTTCAGCGGCTATGAATACTTGCGTGATTCATCACCTTTAAGAGACAACTACCCAATATTAAATCCCCTACTTTGCGGATCCATAGCTAGAATAATGGCAGCCACTGTGGTTGCTCCGTTAGAACTACTTAAAACCAGATTGCAAGCCGTTCCTTCAAATTCGCAATACACATCTAAAGATGTTGCCAAAATGGTTCTTAGAAATTCTTACAAGGAAATCCAATCACAAGGAATACTCAGTATGTTTAGAGGTTTGCAAATGACTTTATGGAGAGATGTACCATTCAGTGGAATTTATTGGTCAAGTTACGAATATCTTACGTACAAGTTGAAAAATTTGTCGTATTTCAGAGAACCAGAACAAATTGATAGTTTGACTATATCTCAAGATTCAGTGAAAACATCAGACACAGCGCTTAATACAAAAATATTCTTAAGATCATTTATCAGCGGTTCTTTAGCAGGTATAACGGCAGCGATTTTCACTAATCCATTTGATGTTGGCAAAACTAGAATGCAACTTTCTCTTGAGGAAAATCAACAATCATCCAACAATAAAAACAAATCTTTGAATGCAGCTAAGTTGAAAAAAGAGTCAATGTTCAAATACTTGTTCACCATATATAAAAATGACGGATTTGGTGCATTATATGTTGGATTGCTTCCTAGATGCATGAAAATTGCACCAGCTTGTGCAATTATGATTTCTACTTACGAATTGAGTAAAAAGATTTTTTCAGATTTACAACGCTAATGATAACATAACCCACCCGACTTAATTTTCTCTTTTATACAATATATGACCAATAATGTTTATAGTTTGATGAAACCTCCTGTTTATAGTATGTACGCCCCTAATAAATATAATAGACTTATTTATATTGCTTCACTTGGAAGGTGTGCATCTTAGTTACGTGATAGATCTTTCCTAACTCATATCTTACAAGTACCTCCATTGTTGATTTATAAAATATAGGTTTATTGTTTTCTACACAATACAAAAGTAACACAATATTTGAATTTGTATAAAACTACTTGCTAAATTTCTAGTTTTCTTACCATCCTTCCATTGTACCCTTTGATCTCAATAAACTAGGTATTCTGATACCTAGGCCACCGGGCATTGCAAGGTGTTGGTTTGACATTGGTGCATCAGAAATGACTTTTTTCGCATTGGCTGTCTTTAAAGCAAAAATGCAGTCAACTGAATGACTCACAATATCAGATTTCAATGAACAACCACATTCTTTGCAGTTTTGCAGATCATGTAATTTTTCATCGCTAGTAGCAAAATTATTCTTTTCAGGTAGAATGTCAAGTTCAGAAGGTGCTGTAGGATTGATATAATTTCTGTAGTTGTTTTCGGAAGATCCAATTGGCTTTAACCTATTTTCTTTTTTTTTACTGCTTTCAATGTTTTCCGTAAATTGATGTTTCTCTAATACATCATTGCTTGGACCTGCAAGTTTCCTGTAATTAGTGATTGTCTCCATACTTAACAATTCAAAAAAATTATTACAATGCTCTTTTGTCTCAATAGATAAACTTTGCATACTAAGTGCGTGATCCAAGAGAGCTCCTTTCAAAGAGGTATTTATTGCCCTTGATAACTGTTCTTCCACAATGTCTATTGAGTTACTGATTTCTTCAAGAGTCTCTTTTGAAATACACGTATTGTGGTTTTCACCGTTTCGTCTTTCCTGGTCTCTCAAAGACTTGAATGTTTTAAGTCTTTTCAACTTTAACTCTTCCGCTTTTGTTTCTCTTAGTGACAAATGCTTGAGTTGCAAGCTTATACTTTCTTTTTTCCTAGTCATTTCTTCATCCAACTTACCGTGAATTTCTTCCAGTTTACTAAACTCAAACAACAAAGTCTTATTATCTTCGTTTTGTAAAACATTCATCCAGTCTGTCAAAGAAACTGTAAAATCTGTTCTTCTTTTCAATACTTTTTTTTCAGCATCAATCAATTTTTGTAATTTGTATTTCACCATTGACGCACTTGCTTTAGTTGGACTCTTAGCGCCTAACAACTCAAGAGTCTTAATTATTGCGTTACTTTTACTTGGCTTACCAGTATTTGAACCCTCATATTGCATTAAAAATGCAGAAGATGGACTTTTATGTTTTGAATAGCTAGTTTGACGCTGGTGAACTAGTTGATTTTGCTGTTGTTGTTGCTGTTGCAAAACTGTGGATGATTGTAAGGGACTGGAGTTCATTGAAGGAGGGTTATACGCCAGGTCCGAATAACTAACATTCATCGGGCCGTTGACTAGACCGTTTTTGCTCATGTATTCAAATTCCTTTTCCATTTTAATTAACTGAAATCCAACCGGTAATTGTTGCTAATAAAGGAAACAAAACTTGTTCGGTGTTAAAACACACAATGTTGTCTTAAACACATCAGGATAAATAGATTCATTTTTTGGGTACCAAATTAAAATGTTTTAGCGCCAGAAAACAAGAATCTCTCAATCTGCCAATTTTTATTTTCTGTTTAATTAACCGAACGGCTCTATTTTTTTTTTCTCTTTTTTCGTTTCTTTCCCTTTTAAAGCCTTGCTTCGTTTTTGAAAAATTTCAGATTTCAGATTTCAGATAGTTTGATCATACAGATAATCAGTCAAACAACATTTAAAAGTCACAGGAAATTCGTTGAATATATCGGTTACAAAACAAATATTTTGAAAGTTTGATGAAGAGTGCGATTAAAAAAATGACAAAATCTTTTTTCAATCTGCAATCAAACTTCAAAGTTGACTACGCTGCAACTAATGTTAAAAAATGGAGATCATCTAGAACTGGGCTGCAAGTTACTCTGATTGATCAAGCCTCTCCGATTGTCAATGGGTATTTTGCAGTGGCAACTGAAATCTTCAATGACAGTGGGTGTCCACACACATTGGAGCATTTGATCTTTATGGGATCCAAAAAATATCCGTATAAAGGTTTGCTTGATGTGTTGAGTAATTTGGCTTTTAGTTCGACAAACGCTTGGACAGCAACTGATCAGACTGTATACACATTAACTACTGCTGGTTGGGATGGGTTCAAAATGCTACTTCCAGTCTATTTAGATCATTTGGCCAATCCAACATTGACGGATGAAGCTTGTTACACGGAAGTTTATCATGTTGATGGCGAGGGTAAAGATAAAGGTGTTGTTTATTCTGAGATGCAAGGTATTGAAAATCAATCATGGTTTATTTCTAATCTAGAAAATCAAAGAGTTTTGTACAAAAATTCTGGTTATAAATCAGAAACAGGAGGCTTGACTAAGAATTTACGTAAATTGACTAACGAATCTATTCAAACTTACCACAAGGAAAATTATACCCCTGAAAATTTATGTGTGATTGTTACAGGTTCAGTGAATGAAACTGAACTGCTTCAAATTATGTCTGAATTTGATTCCGAGTTGCCATCATTACCTACAATTCCAAATAAGAGACCTTTTGTTGATTCAGAAAGGGATCAACCATTAAAGGAACTAGTCAGTAGAACGGTGGAATTCCCAGACAAAGACGAGTCAACAAGTGAATTATCCATTTCCTACATTGGCCCATCATGTAAAGATGAAATCTTATCCCAAGCTATTGAAATCTTGGGTTTATATTTGACTTCATCATCAGTTTCCTTGTTTAATAAAAATTTCATTGAAGTTGAAAATCCATTGGCTACAAGTGCGGTTTTTTACACTGAAGATTACATAAATTCAGGGATCGTGATAGGATTCAGCAGTGTTCCTACTGAAAAAGTTGATGAGTTACCTGACAAAGTCTTTGAATTGATGAAAGAAAATGCCACTCCTGAAAATTTTGACTTAACCAGAGTCAAGGATCTTTTAGAGCAGTCTAAATGGAAATTTATCTTTGATACTGAAAAGTCAGCTGAATCATTTTCCACTATAGCCATTTTTGAATTCTTATACGGTGAACGTGATGGGTCTGACTTGCCACGTTGGATGAAAGATTTACACGAGTTTGAAGTCCTTGAACAATGGACAGTTGAACAATGGCTAGAAGTGTTTAAAAAATATTTTATTGAGAACAAACCTTCAGTGATCATAGCCAAGCCTTCTGCTGCTCTTTATAAGAAGATCAAAACCGATAATAAGAAAATATTGAGTGATAGATTAGCTGAATTGGGAGAGAGCGGTTTAGAAGAATTGAAATCAAAGTTACAAAAAGCTCAAGAACAAAATGATAAACCTATTCCTGATGAAATATTAGAAGAATTTGGTAAACCTGATCCTTCTACAATCAATTTCATCAAAACTCATTCGATTGCTACAGGTTTGAACAAAGACATAGATAATGATTTGAATTCCAAAGCAACTGAAAAAGTTTTGCAGGATACTCCAAGTGATTTCCCACTCTACTTGCATTTTGAACATATAGAATCAAACTTTATCACGATTGATTTTCTTTTTTCTTCATTTGAAATTGATGAAAAGCTGTTGAAATATTTAAGTATTTTCAAATCTTTATTTACTTTACCAATCAAAAATGAAGATGGATCTTTGACTCCATATGAAGAAGTTGTCAAACAACTTAAAAGAGATACTATATCTGCTAAAGTTGGAACATCATTTTATTCCAATTTTGACGAGTTGATTAATTTGAAATTGACTGTTAAAAGTTCAAATTATGAATTGGCAATTGATTGGTTCAAGAAATTGTTGTACAATACAGTGTTTACAAAAGATAGAGTGAGAGTTTCGATTGAAAAGATTTTAAATAGTTTGCCTGAAAGTAAAAGATCTGGTACTACAATGTTGAGCTCTTTGACCAATAGATACACTTTGACCGATAGATCATTAGTGAAAGCAGGTGATACTATTGTTCAAGAAGAATTTTTCCAAAATTTATTAGAAAAATTGAATACAGAGGATGGGTTTGCTGAAATTGAAAAAGATTTGAATGATTTCAGACAGCAACTGTTTAAACTCAATAATTTGAGAGTTTTGATTGTCGGTGATGTTGAAAAGATGACAACCCCAGTCTCTTCATGGAACAAATTCATCACTGAGCAAAAACCAGAGACTCACAAAATAGTTGAGCTTCCAAAGACCTCATTTGTATTATCTGAAGAAGGTAAGAAGAAAGCTGGTAAATGTCACATAATTACGACTCCTGGTTCAGAGTCAAGCTATTTGGATGTTTTAACATCTTTACCATTATCAGCAAATGATGCGGAAATTTTCAAAGTGATTTTGGGTTCAGCATATTTACAATGTGTGGAAGGACCATTTTGGAGAGGAATAAGAGGTACAGGTTTAGCCTATGGTGCTAATTTGTATAAAGACGAAGAATACAAGCAGTTGAATTTCAGTATTTACAGAGGTGCTGATATTGAAAAATGTTTTCAAGTTGGTAAACAAATAGTGGAAGACTATGCCACTGGTAAGATTAAAATTGACGAGAAAATGTTACAAGGTGCCATTTCGTCTCTTGTTAATTCACTGACTAATGCACAATCGAATTTTTTTGAAGCTGCATCGAGAAAGTTTTACGATGATGTGTTAGCCAAGAGAGGACCATCTTACAATACCAAATTAATGACAGCATTATCCAAAATCACTGGTGACGATATTGTTGAAATTTTCAAAAAGTATTTTGTCAAGTTGTTTGACCCTGAGACGTCCATTTGTTTTATAAGTTGTAATCCAGCTAAAGGCAGCAGCATTGAAAAATGGTTTGCTGAACAGGGTTATGATGTGGTTATTGAACACGTCAGTGTTTCAGAAGCGGGCGAAGACGACTCTGGGGAAGAAGACGGTGAAGAAAGTGACGAAGAAAGCGATGATGAAAGTGATGATGAAAGTGATGATGAAAGTGATGATGAAAGTGATGATGAAAGTGATGATGAAAGTGATGATGAAAGTGATGATGAAAGTGATGAGGAGCACTGATTATCAAGATTCTTATATTCTTAACCAGCTTATAAATAATGTTTCTTTTTTATACTGTAAAATAAATTTATAGAAGATCTATATTACAACTCTATACGTAACAGTCAAGACCAAAATAAAGCTGAAATAGAATAAATAAAAATCCAAAAAAATTACAAAACCTCACAAAAAGAACTCACACAATAAATCAAAGTTAAACAATCCCTTTGGGTAAAACACAAATGCACACATTTCTACATCAGCTCAGTCCAGCTCAACTCAGCTAGGCATCTATTTTTTCTTATTAGAAACTTCTTGGTCAACGTTCAGACCCGAGTAAGTGCCAACGAATCTTTTAGCTTGACCATAATATTTTTCCAAAGTTGACTCTGTTTGTTTTGAGAGTGCTTCGGTTTCTTTAATTAAACTTTCAGTCTTGTTAAGTAGTTCAACTTGTTTACTATGCAATTCTGGCAAGTTTTTCTGCTCAACTTTGTTCAAGAATTGGAAAGTGTTTGAGAAAGTGGTTGGCAAGAAAATCTTGAAAGCTATCAAACCACTAACGACTGGAGCGGTAGCTTTAACTAAGATATTTCTTCTTCTTGATATGATCAAACCTGTTAAGAAACCGGTCAAGACGTATAACCCATTTGGCAACAAAGCTTCTCTCTTATCGTGTAGTGAAGATAAAGTGTCTGTCACTTTTCTTTCAGTCTCATAGTACACTTCAGATTGTTCAATGTACTTAGATTTAGCTGTATTCAAATAATCGATCAATTGCAATCTAGCAGCCTTAATATTGTCTTGTAAAAATTTCGAAGTTGAGTCCACAGGCGATTCTGATTCTTTAGCGGAACTCAAATTTGGTAGTTGTGGCTCTTCGGTCTTTGTTGGCAAACCTGGAACCGGATCAGCGTTGGAAGCATCTGAATAGAACTTTCTGTTTGATTCATTGTGAATAGTTGTAGGATTGGCAGCGCTCACAATTGATGATATAGCGTAGACCGGTAGACCGATCTTGATAACTTTTCTCATAAGACCCATGGTGTAGTTCAAAAAAAAAGAAGGACAGTAACTTCAAGCAACAAGTTTCAGATTCCAAAGCAGCTAAAAAAGCAGAAACAAGTAGTCGGAATTAATATCAAATTCAATATCCAGTACCCTATCTTGAACTAGTTCAGTTGTCTCTTGTCTTTGAATGCTTTCAATGTGTGCTTCTGTGATTTCATTCGTCAACAGCTAAAAACCAAAATCGACGCAAATCGACGCATGTTTTTAAAATCGACGCAGAGACTGTCCCAAAACGGAAATAATCAATAATTTTTTGATTTTTGCGCACGACCGTAAAATTTTTCGATTTGTGAAAAAAAAAAAAAGAAAATTGACAAAATTGACAAAATTGTGAACAAGGGACAAGTGTAGTGACAACAGCAACAGGTGGGAGAATAGAGAATATGTTGGTCAGTTGGTTTAATTGATAATTGTTGGTGATATTGCTGATATCAGAGTAAGAAAGATCGTGCAAGTTATTGATACAGGAATTACCAGTATAATTGTCGAATTGTTTGGGTGAAAAAGATACACACACAAACATACTTGAGATTGATTTTATAAGGAGAAATCAGACACATTTTTGGCATTTGTAAAATTCTTGAACTATAGTTATTGAACATGTCCGAGACTGAAGAATTATCATTGGAGTTCACTCCAGAGCAAGTTGAAATTGCAAAGAAATATGACTTGACTGGAAAGTTTTTACAATTCTTGGATCGTCATTTAATTTACATTTTGATTGATAATTTGAATGGAGTTTATTCATCTGAAGAAGTTGAAAAATTAGAATATGAATTGTTAAAGGATACCAATATGATTGGGTTCATCAAGAGCAAACATCAAAATTTATATCCAGGTACTGAACTACCAAAAGAATTGATTGAAAGAGAAGCATTTATCAAGGAAGAATTAGTTAGATTAAATTCTACAACTGAGCAGACATTACAAATCTTGTCTTCAAAAGAGGTTCAAGAACATTTAAAACAAGATAAAGCTTACAATAGAGAATATTTGTCCAAAAATCATCAAATTGATGATAATAAAATTTTAGAATTGTATAATTTTGGTCAATTCCAATACAATAGAGGTGATTATGTTATGGCATCTGATCTTTTAAACAATTTCAGATTATTATCAACTGATCAAGATTTAAATTTGAGTGCTACTTGGGGTAAATTATCATCTGAAATAATTTCATTATCTTGGAATGAAGCTTTAGATGAATTAAATAAATTAAGAGAAATTATAGATAATAGACATTATAAGGGTACTCCACTTGATCAATTAAATAAAAGAACTTGGTTGATCCATTTTGCTTTATTCATTTTTTTCAATTTGGACAATGGTTTAGAAAGTTTAATTGATTTATTCTTTTTCCCATCTTATTTATCAACAATTCAAGCTTCATGTCCTTGGATTTTAAGATATTTAATTGTTGCAGTTTTAAATTCAAAACCTACATATAAAGGTAAGAAATTCAAAGATTTAATTAAAGCTGTGCAAATTGAAGATTATGAATATAGTGATCCATTCACTAGATTCATTAATGCTTTATACATTAATTTTGAATTTGAAAAATTAGGTGAAATCTTGAAAGAAATTAGAGTTGTTGTTGAATCAGATTTCTTTATAAGTAACTTGAATACTTCTGAAATAATGCAAAATTTCGAATCTTTGGCATTTGATGTCATTTCAAAAGTTTATAAAAATATTCCTGTTGATGAATTGAAATCTTACTTGGATATCACCAATAACGATGATTTGAAATTCTTGGAAAATAAGGAAAATGTTACCGTCGCTGACAATATTGTTAAGATTGACAAATCTAAAAACAACTCTGTTTACCACCAACTATACGAAAAGACCAAAGCTTATAATTTCAAAACCAATCAAATGTTTACGAATGCCTTTGGACCATCATACAACCAATACAATAGTAATAATAATAACAAGCAACAGCATCAACATAATAACCAACAAAAACAACAACAGCAACAACAGCAACAACAGCAGCAGCAGCAGCAGCCAGAACAACCGCAAGAACAAGCTGCCTCCACCCAAGAGTAAGTTTGCTCAGACAGCAATAGTCATGTACGTGTGTATCTTTCCAAGTAGTCTATGTATTTGTTGAATGATTAACATTGTAATTTTTCTGTACATGATTTATAAGTAGATGGCTTTTGTATAGTAGTTTCAAGTCCCACATTGCAGGTAAAGACTATAATTACTTTTACGATTGATGAATCACCAGTATAACTGCACGTTGATATATTTACAAGGTTAACTTAATTTTATAAATGCTGTAGTTTGGCGGGCCAAACTGGTACTCACAAACACACCCCTCCTCAATTCTTTTCTCTTGGAACAACTTCAAAGTCTGTGAACTGCTTGTGGAACCCATTAGTCTCGCTCTTCATTCTAGGACTATTCTTCAATTTTTCAACTTTAACTTCTTCTTCCAAATTCTCGTACCAAACCTTCTTTGACTCTTCAACGGCTGCTCTAAATTTCGCCTCACCGTCCTCTCTGTACTTAAGCAAGCTTTCCAAATTCTTTTGAGTTAGTTTATCTAAAGGCAGGCCTTGTAATTCCAATCTAGCCACCACTCTTGCAATATACCAAAACTTCATCTCTCTTGAAGAAGAATCCACAAGCTCAACTATAGCCTGTGGTGCATTATCACCTATTCTTGGCTCTAGTTTGATAATTCTAGTATAACCACCAAGTCTCTGTTGGTATCTAGGTTTTAACTCATTAATCATCTTTGGGATCGTGATGTCTGGATTGTATAAATCTCCGTCTAGCTTGACTCTTAGCTTCTTCAACTCCCCTTCTGACTCGGCATTCTTTGTCTTGGTGATCAAATTCTCAACTAGGCCTTGAACCATCTTGGCTTTCGCAAAAGTTGTCGTGACAGATTCGTACTGTATCAACGACGAAGCGAGATTTCTCATTGTGTGTCTGAGCTGTTTACTGTTTCTTCCTAACGTCATCTTGTGGTGTATACTGTGTGAATGATATATGGAAACACGACTCTGAACAAACCAGTTACTTTCAAAATGCTTATTTACTCCACTTCACTACTGATAAAAACACACCGTCATATAGGCCAAATCTGAACTGCTCTTCACCATTTTCTTGTTCAACTCTATTTTTTTTTTTTTTCACCTCTCAGAGAGCGGAAAATTTCAGTGCCGCGGGCTGCGTAACCGCTGGCTGATGTCTGGTGAGACTAAAATGATGCTTACAGAAAGTAACTAAACTGTTTAAAGATGGGATTTGTGGTTTGATGGTGTATTGGGGTTCTATAACACCATCAAAAAAAGGTTACTACGACATCCAACGACATAGTCTTTATACATCATGGCTGGAAGAATTCACGGTTTCTTAGGAGGGGTCTTGCTGACCGGCTCTGTGACGTACTTGACAAAGAGACAGTTTGATCTCAATCAGGAGTTGGTGAGTGAGTCCTTAAAGGAGTCTGCTAGGATCATAGAGGACAGAGATTTGCCCGTTGTTCACAGATCGAACGTTGTCGAGTTCAAGACCAGATCTGTCGTGGAGGCTGTCAAGGATATATGGAATCACGAGGTTATCCAGGGTGTCAACTGGTTCTACTCTTTGAACTTGTCTAAAGCCGGTGACGTTGTTATCGAGAAACTAGTTGGCAAGAATTAGAATGAGATACGTTAGTTTTAGAAACACACACAAAACGCAAATATACAAAAAAGTTTTAACCACTCATCGCATCGAGCTTTCACGGGAAACAATAGATTAAAAGTCTCATCAAGATTTTGTACTCTTTAGAATTATATAGACTGATAATGTTATAGTAAGAAAATAAAACACTGGCAAGATAATATTTTTAAAATCGGCTAGGCTGCATCTTTTCACTACTTACTCTTCTTCACTGCAGAGTCTTCAATGATCTCTTGGTCCTCGACCAACGCAGCAGAAGCGTCTACACCCGGTAACCCTTCTTTCTGGAAATACTTCTTGATCAGGTACACATGGAACAAGTCAATAAATCCGGCAAAAACCGCCCCAACAAGACTTAACACAACTTGTAACAACCACCACCAGATCCACTTCTCTCTAGGACCAAAACCAAGACTGAAACAACTCAACACCCATCCGATAAAATCAGTAAACACATACGTGTTGTCATTGCCTAGAGCTTGTCCCAACACCAAATCACGACATTCTTCTACTTTAATAGCCACAGAACTACCCTCGATGGTTTTCGTTATTTCAGGTTTTGTCAAGTTCTCCTCGGTGTAACCTTCACTCTCGAAATTACCTGGATACACAGTATGAACTTTGATATTGTATGGTGCCAACTCATGTCTCAAAATGTCACCAAGCGATTTCAAAGCATTTTTCATTGGAGCGTATTGGGCGTACCCGATAAAAGAATAAAATGCCACAGATGAAGAGATGATCAGAATGTGTTTCTTAGTCTTGTTGTTGGACGATTTGGTCAAATTCGGCATCAAAGCGTGGATCAAGTACGCTGCCGTTTTGTAATTGACGTCAATTCCTTGCTCTAGCTGCTTACTAGTCAACTTGCTAAACAATTCAGGGTATGATGAACCTGCACAGCAGATTAAGATGTCTACTTGCAACTGCTGAGAATCAATCCATTCAGCAACCTTCAAAGCATCGTCGTACTTGCTCAAATCTGCATCAATGTATTTGACAAACTGCGTCTCATTGACTCTAAATTTTAAGATCTTTGACTCAGCCTTGGCTAACTTCTCAGCAGATCTTGAAATAATTAAAACATTGGCTCCTTTAGAAAACAGCTTTTCAGCCATAGAAAGACCTAGTCCTTGAGAAGCACCTGAAATGACACATAGCTTGCCAGCGACATTGTAATTTGTGGACCAAAACATGATTGAACAAAACAGCACCAACCTTTGTAATTCAATCTGTGCTGATCTGAACACAACTATCAACACTTTACAACATACAAATACTGTATCACTAACGTATCTTTAAACTGTATACAGCACAAAATAATTATTATCAAATCAGTGCTCACTTTTCGGCGGCTGTTTAAAATTTAAAACATTTTTTTTAAAATTTATTAAACGCCCATAAATTTAAATAGCTAATTTTTAACCCCTGTTCATTGGTTTGTTTTGATTAATGGTTTGCTGCTGATCAGAAGACAGTTAGACTGTGTAAACCCATTGATTTAAAAGATATAGACCAAAGTTATACAGTGGTGTAAGTTTTAGTGGCAAAAGTGCGGTTCGGAAGTCGTCGGAAGACGTTATAGATACACGAGATTACAGCAACAAGGGATGCAATTTTAACACTGCTTACTATCTTTGATTCAAAGCGATACACAGAGATATACAGGTAGCTACATAAAAGTAGGTGCCAAAAAAAAGTAAATCCGTAAATTAATAAATAAATAAATGAATAAATAAGTGTGTAGATAGAAAGGTATAAGGGCAAGTAGGTAAATAGCTTGTTTACTATACCAAAATCAACTTCAGTTGACAAACTATCGGGACAGAGAAAGTTTGCAAAAAATCTGGTAACTTCCAAATCAATTACTTTGGGTAGTCTTTGATTTTGACTTTCTCACGAAATCATCTCTCATTCTCTTTGCTCTAACATTGATCTTTTTTTCCAAATCCTTGTGATAGCCGTAATGGAACAAGATTTCAAAAATGACAAAATAAGGGGCCAAGACTAATGGCTGGACCAAATTGTCCAACACTGCTGGTGCTCTTTTCTCGTAATGGCCGTGTCCTATAAATTGCGCAATCCAGGACAAGACATGAACAAATGCAGCACCTTTCATAATGGAAGAGACAGAGTAGGTGTCATACAAGTATCTAGAGACTCCCAAGTAAAAAATCAACAGTAATGTACCCAAGACACCGGCTAGTGTATCTAGAGACAAATAGTAAATGGAGTAGACAATGGCCAAAAACGTGGACAGGTTGTATGCTGGCGAGCTGCCCAACTTGACGTTGTACAACATGATAACAGCAGTGAGCAAAATCAACGGAATGCAAAACAAGTGTATACGAACATTCTTAGGATGGACTGTGTCATTTAAACATTGAACTGTTAGTATGGGGGAACTTCCGGAAGTTTGTGGAGATTTTTTGACATACAGTGATACGCTTTGTAAAAACTCAATTGGTCAGAAAGACTCAACAACGATTGGGTTTCTGTGGACATCTCAAATAACAGCAGTCTATTTAAATAGTGATTCAACGACAATTGTATAATAAGATGGAATTAGAACCAGTAAATGGTGTAAAGCAAAAGAAAGAGATATTAGAAAAAACAGTTAAATAAAATAAATCTCCAGAGGCTCTTTTAAAGCAAGAGAAAATCGAGAATGAGGCTGCGATGCCATTACTGGGCTGATCTCGATAAATGCCAATTTGATAAAGTGGGTGATGTTAGGACAAGTATTGGCTTAAGATAGTAGCATAAAGTCTGTAATTGTAGTGAAATTAGTGTGTCTCGTCAATTGAGTAATCATATTTTAGTACTATAGCATACACACACACAATAAATCAAACATGTCTTCGAAACCTGAGCCAACAGTTGAAAGCTTACAGCAAGAACTCGAGCAATTGAAAGCTCTTGTCCTAAGACAGAGTAAACTTATCACTAACACCGGTGAACAGCTACTTAATTTACAAGTTAAAGACACCAAGAAAGATTTGGACGCAATTGAAGTTCCAACATTGAGAAACAACAGCAAGGTTTCAGAAACACCAGCAGCTTCTTCCATCGACACATCTGAGTTTGCCACAAACGAAGATATTGTTCAATTAGTCGGTGAACTACAAGGACAATTGAACATTCTTGAGCAGAGATCTATTAGAAGAACAATCAACTCTGGTTTAACTGATGACGATGACAGAATTGCTCCAGTTTTAAACTCCGACGGTGAAGAACCATCGCATTTTGTCTATCCTCATAACTTGGAAGGTTTTGTGGATTTATCCGATGATTCTTTAATTGCATTATGTTCATTTTACGAATTGCTACCTCCAACTTTGGAAGAAAAGGCCAAACTTACTGCTTTCATGGAGGGTAAAATTGATTCTCCAAATGTTGACCCAAGCAAATTCCAGCCATCTGGTGATGAATACACCAAAGAAGAACTCGATGGTTTGTTCAATGATTTGGCCAGATTCCTAGGTTTGAGAGTCAGAAGAGGGGAAGAAAAGACATGGTAATGTCTTGTTTTATCTGTATTTTTTTTCTGTATTCAAAATCACTTTCGTTGCACAACATATATAGCTTTATATATATATATATATTTACTGTATTCCATAGAGCTCTGACTTGATTCCTTACTCCATCAATCTTCAAAAAGCTCTCTATATGATTCGCCAATGAACTTGTGCAAGTCTGAAGTTTGCATGGATCTACCGTATTTAGCAAACGCTTTACGTGCACTCAATTTTGTCAACAAAGCTCCCCCATAACAAGCTAACATTGTAATTTCTTTATCACTTAATAAAGGTTGCAACTTGGATTCAGGCCATAGTTGTGATTTGTAAGTGTATGAACCCCAGGCTAACAGCGTTGAAATTAAACCTGTTAATGAATCACCTTGTCCGCCTACTCTTTTATTAGAACCTGTCTCGTCAACAATCAATGCATCGTCACCATTGACAATCAGCTCTTTTGCACCTTTTCTAACAATCGTAACCTTCAATTTTTCAGCAACATTTTTAACAAGCAGCAAGTCATGATCTTCTTTACCACCAACGGCATCCTCATTCAAGTCTAAACTCTTGACAAGTCGTGAAAATTCCACAACGTTGGGAGTCAATATCGCCTTTTCGTAACCTTTAATAACTGAAGGTTTTTGAGAAACAAGATACAAAGCATCAGCATCTAGGATAACAGGTAAATTTCTCTCTTTAACTTCTGCCAAAATCAGTTCCAAAGAATCCAGCATCAAAGGGTCACGTCCAAATCCTGGTCCAATAACAACAACATGCATTCTGTCCAACAAAGATGTAACTTTAGGTAATATTTTGCTCTTAATGTACTCTGATCTATCTACTGACTCATCAGTCAAATGCGAAGAGTCTAGTAGATATGGGTGTACCATCAAATCCGGTGAATACGATTTTATAACTGGAGCAGCATTATACTCACATACAATATGTGTCAAATCACAACCTAATGTAGCTGCTGCATGAGCAGAAAAGTATGGAGCACCTGTATAGTCTTCACAACCACCAATGACAACAACTCTTCCACATTGGCCCTTGTGGAAAGTTGGTAGTAATGGTGGAATGATCTTCTTTGTGAGTTCAATTAGCTTGGTTTTTGGTAAAGTTGGTTTTAATAACATTGTATGCTCAATAGTATATCCTTTCAATTAAATATAGTATGTATCTTACAAAAAAACACTTGTGCTACTCATTCTGTACTGCTGGTAAGTTGCTTTACTTCTACATTTTAACAACTTTTTATTTACAAACCACTCCACTAAAAGATAGAGCCGCACAATGTATACGATTGCTTCTCTGAATTTATTCCATACTGAGGAAAGCTGAACCAAATCAACCAGACTCGACTTGATCAGTAACCTTTCTTTCAATTTTAAATGCCATCGTCATCAAGCTCTTCTGTCAGACTTGATTTTCTGTTTCAAAAGAATCATCTCTTCATTCAAATTACCATTTTCAATGGCAGTTCTGAGTTTCTTAAGCGTAGAGTTTGTTACTTTGACACCCATCTTGATCAACTCTTTGGCACTATTGTTTAGTAAATCATTATCTTTGGAATTACTGTAAATTAAACCTTTGTTTTTCTCAAGTTCTTGTAACTGGAAAAGAGCCCTTTTAGCAACAGGACTGTTCTTGGTCTGCAACCTCACTACAAACTGATTCAAATCATTTAACAAATCATCTGTATCCTCCACTATCTTGATTTTGAAATTGTCAGTAACGATCAACTTGTTCTTCTTTCCAATATCTCCAACACTTATTTCAAAAAATACCCTTGACTTGCTATGCTTTATAGCAAAATTGAAAATCTCATTTTGCGTCAACACATCAGAAGTTGTCAGCTCGTGGTTGGAAACATCATATGAGAGGTACTTCCCATTAACGGCCTTTAATGCAATTTTTTTCACAAGTGAATTGTCCACCGTCGTGGTGTTTGACTCTGTATCGTTACCTGAACTTGCCATTGAGACGAAGTGATCAACGTTAACTAACGTGAACACCTGTCTTGTTTCGCTGGGTTCCACTCGTTGTATTTTATCATTTATATCAATAGTAGTATCTACGTTAGGTATCGTAAAATTCACAACAACACTGGGATCAATAACATTCAATGCAGACTCGTCAGAAATAACCAGATGATCGCTCGTAGCACTCATTAAAGCTAGACAGCCAACTTGCTCACTTTTTCTCTCCAAAGTGATAATCACAGGCCCGTTCAAGTCAGCTATAGAAGAAGCAGTGGTCCATCCGGTTTCAAATACATCAGGATCCACATCTTGAATATTAGTGACTTTGTTATTTATGTAAATCAAGCTTGCCACTTCCTCGTTGTCTTCTGCATTTGTTGCTCGTTGTCGTTTACCACTACCTAAATCATCTTCATTATGCTTTCTTTTATGTTTGGTTTTTTTCTTCGAGTTTTTCTCTCCTTTGAAAACTAACTTTGACACCATCTACGACTCACTGAATTTATTGCAAGCTTTCTGTGGACAAACTCAAGCAGCACTTTATTATTCTATAGATTTCCTCAAACAAATAAACTAACTTACTGTATCTCTCTTTCTCCTGAAAATTTAAAGCTTTTTCTTTTACTCAAAGTGCGGCTTTCAAACCATGGAATTACTTCATAACGATAAGAGAATAAGCAATAGTAGGTAAATTAATATTGAGTAAATAAATAATAGAGATAAATAATTAACGTAAGAGTTGAAAATTGATAGTTCAACATTAAATAAATAAATAAATAAATAAATAAATAAATAAATAAGTAAATAAGCCTGAGATTAAATTGTTTAAAAAATTACAATTCATAGAGTAAACTCAATTCAACCATCAACTATATCATAAAGATGTTCTAGATTATAAGTTTCTCTCCAATGATCACCTTTCTTTTTCAAGATAAATAAAATTAGAGTAAGCACCACAGTTATACCGGCTAAAATACTAAACAAAGGACCCACACCAATTGCGACAATTAATGGTTCAGTGATAAAAGAGGCGCCGGATGCCAGAAACATTCTAATAAAATTCGACAACGCAATACCAGTTGCACCTCTACCAGGCAAAGAATCAGCCACATATGTCACAGTAACACCAATAACAATCATTTGCGCAAAACCAAAAAGAAAAGACCCGATTAAAGGGGTAACCCATTGAAGCTTCTTATCAAGACACCATCCCATGATTAGTAAAGAGCAGGGGAAAATACCAGCTGCAGCCCAAACGTTTATACCAAATCTGGCCTCTGGGGCAATAACACCATATTTTTCCATTTTTTTCTTCAACAAATAATCATTGTATCTACCACCCAAGACAGAAGCAATCATGTAACCAACAGAGTTTGGGATATACATCAACCCGACAATCATAGGTCCAAAGTTGTATGGGTCACGAGTATAACAATAAGTGATTGTCATATTGACAAAATATAACACTGCAAAACAAGGTGCCGAGTATAAGATTGCAAGCAAGACAGGTGGATATCTAAAGAAAGACAACGCCCTAAGTGGACCATACCCGTAAACTGATAAGTAAAATTTAAAGCTTTGAGAGAAAGATCTATGAGTCTTTTCGTTTTCATCTTGATTTTCAGTATTACTGAGTTCTTTTTCAATTTTTTCAACTTCGGTTTCAACTCTTCTCAATTCATTTGAAGCTTGTTTTTGCGATATTCTTGAGATGGTCTTGCCAATTGGAGTGAAAGAGTCGACTGGATTTTCATCCTCAATTTGCCCATTTTCATCCTGAGGTTGAGAAATTACCGTTTCCACAAGTGCACGTGATGGTAATCTTGATAATCGAGTCAATATATCATCAATACGTTCTTCTTCGACATTAGCGTCAACTTTTTCAGATTCCTCTGATTGAGACTCTTCGTCTTTTGGTTGTTGCTGTTTGACCAATCTTTCTCTTAATATTTTTCTAATCAACTCTCGATTGTCTTGTAATCTTAATGTTTCAGGTAAGAAGAACACAATTAACAACACACAAACACCCGCCATGATAACTAAGAACCATTGAGTACCTCTCCAGCCCCAAGAAGGTTTTGAAGCAATAGCACCACCAACAATTGGAGCAATTAATGGTGCAGTTAGTGGACCTAAATAATAGATCCCCATTGCAGCACCTCTTTCACTCACGGTGTACAAATCTGTGATTGTTCCAGCACCAACAGATTGAACACTAGCAGCAGAAGCACCAGCGAGCACTCTGAAACCGATCAACATTCCAATTGATGTGGATAAAGCACAAGCTATTGAGAACCCTAAATACAGTATAAAACTAACAACGTAGACTGAACGACGGCCATGTCTCTCTGAGAAACTTGACCACCAAAGCGGGAAAATTCCAAGTGATAAGAGATAGATACCAATTGAAATGTTGACTACAGTGATGGATGTATCTAATTCATCGACTAATGAGTTAGATGTAGGCAACAAGATCGATGTACCCATCGGACCGATAACAGCACAAAAAGACACAACAAACACAAAAATGTATTTGATGTTTTTTGGTAATTCTTTTGGGTTTTCATACTCTGGTATCAATGTCAAAAATGCCAACAAGCCTCTTCTCTTGCTCTTTTCAACAACTTTATTCTTGTCAATTTTGAATGAAGAAATTCTACTCAGCTGTGTTGTTGTGGAATTATTGGTGGGCAGTTTTCTTGCTTGCTCTGGATCTGCTGTATCTGAAACTGGAATCGATTTATTCTTAGTAGCTGATATATGATCCTGAGTCAATGGTACTGGATTAATATTTGACTTTGTTGAGGACTTTTTTTGAACTACATTTGATTTGGGCTGTAACAACTCAGAGTTGTGCATCTCATCATGGAAATCATCAGAGTTGATCGACTGTAGACTCTCATCGTCTGGAGAAACTGACCGAGAGGGGCTAAGTGATGATTGTGTATCAGTGGGCACTTCCTGGAGTGTCATTTTCACTTCTATATATTGAAAGTATTAAAGTTTAATCAAATTGGCGTTATTCCATACATTTACAACGCATCTGCTGACATACAATAAATCATGTATTAATTATTCTAAACTCTATAGAAGAAATAAACATCCATCTAGTGGAGAAACTAGTTATCTAAAGTCAAGTTAGCTCTCACACTTTACAACTTCACACTTGACGGAAGTTCCAACAGCTTTTTTTATTTTTTCTTTTCTTTTTCTGTGCCAATACTTTTTTTCGGCTTTTCTAACGGCTGTGCACTGTTGTTTTAGTGCGTAATTTTCACTTTTTATCAACGATAGAAAATTTCCTTTTTGGGACTGTAAGCACGGAGATGTTTGTGCTGAGATCCGATAGATCTCGGGTGAGTGAGTGAGTTAAAGAGAAAGGATGAAGATAGAGAGAGACTAGTGATTGTGATGAGGGGGAACAAGTTTTCTTTACTTACACTTAACTTTCATTTACTGAAACCTGTTCTTAACCCACTCAGTGACAACTTTAACAAACTGTTTCTGTTTCTCGCTGATTATCCAGTGACCGCAATCGAAATCGGCAACTTGACACTGGGTAAAATGTTTAGAGATTTGCTGATGGTCAATTGAAGGGCCAACAAAATCGCTCTGGAGGCCTCTCAGTAGCAATAAGGGTTGGGTGTACTGTGGAAGTGCGTTGATGTCTGAGTTTTCGAGCTCGAACCCAATCAAGTTCTCGACCGACTCGTTCAGCAGTGTGAGTGGGATTTTGGGAACGTAGCCAGTGAATGAATGTTTCAAGCCAAAGTGTTCGTGCTCTGAGTGGTCTATAACAGTAGAGTCTTTGACAAAATTGCTCATTAAGAATTTTCTAATCAATGGTGGTTCACCCAACTCTTGTAATTTTGAATCAAATTGGCTCATTTTGGAAATTTTGTCTCGTATTTCGTACTGGTGTTTTATTAGGAAATTCAAGTAAATGTGAAACTTTTCAAACTCTTTCAAGCTAGGTTCAGGGTTTCTGTATGGAACGTTGTCGACTGAAACAACTCCCCTGATCAAATCAGGGTATCTAAGTGCATGAATCATAGCCACTTTTGCACCCATTGAGTGGCCAATAAGTATGAATTGCTTGGTATTTAAAGAGACATCAGTCTCGGACAAATGACTGATCAATGTGGATACATCATCAGACATTGACTCGTAATTATGCGGAGATAAATGGAAAGAGTCGCCATGGTTTCGCAAATCTGGCAAAACGATTGTAGTATTTAGCAATTTGGATAGTTGTTTAGACACAGTTCTGTTGTGTTTCTTGTTGCCCAAAAACCCGTGCAGGAATATTATAGTCGGGATGGGGTTTGCATCTGCTGTTGTAGAAGATGGAGGGTGTACAATGTCGTAACTAAGTAGTCTAGAAGTGACTGAGCTATGCTCTGTTGTAAGTGTTGAAGCGGAAACGGATGCGGATGCGGATCGGTACCGCTTAAACAGTGTATTGAATTTGCAAGGTTTTAGAAACCTAGTTTTACCCAATAGTGGTTGTAACATGCCTTTCCAAAACAAATTCAGTTGCAAATGATCAAGACAAAGAGTTATTAGTCTATATACTCCCTGGCATTAAGAAAACTAATAAGCGGAAGTAAAGAAAAATCCGGTGGAAATCTCACACACACCAAAAAACAAAAAAAAAATTGAAATGTCAATAAAAGTAAACTAAAACACGGCTGTGCAGGGTGTATATTATTTGTTTTGAAATTGTGTCAATAAAAGAGCTCTGTGTGGGAGATTTGATTCGAGTTAGGGTACAAGAGTGTTGATGATTCGTTTGAAATGATTGCCTGATAGCTACAGAAATGTTTCATGACAGGTTCAGAAAGAACTTGTATTCTCGTAAGCCAAAGTAATTCAGTGTACTTAAATAGATGGAGTGTTGCACTTAGTTGTGCAGTTGTAGAATGTAGAGAGGACCAAGTATACGTAGGTTGGGTAACTACAATCCAAACAAAATACAAGAATGTTTTACCAATTTTTAATCAAGAAAAGTACCAAACTGCTAATTACAATTCTAGTGATTGTAAATTTCTTTTTAGTGATCTTTCTGTTGCTTGGATCGACCAAACCGCAAAAATCGTATTCTTCCATCTACTTGATAGAGTACAAATTCAACGAAACATCACCGATGTTTCCCTTGATTGAAACGGCATACGATATGAACGGTGCGAGTGCAAATAAAAACAACACAAGTCATCCTCTGTCCACGGATATTTCCAAGATGAGAATCACTGTTGGGTACCTGGGCATGTGCATCAATCTGAAAAAAGGAGACGTTATCTGCGATGCTAGTTTTGACAATGAAGACTTGAGAGATGAGTTTCCCGGGGTGTCAATCTACGATTCCAACCAGAGCACAAGTTCAACCTCTGTGAATTTACTTGACATTAGTGAGAATTTCAAGAAAAAACTGATTACACCTGGAATTTTAGTCTTTTACCTAATACTCAATTTATTGTTTATGATTAATCAGATTTACTTGCTAATTCCGTTTTTGCCTTTTAAATTAGTGAACCATGTCGCTGGAATGATTATTGTGACAGTGATGACACTGTTATGGAGTATTGGAGCAATATGGAATCACGTGGCTACAAAAGCAGGTACCCAGTTGATAAACATGGGGTCATTGAATGTGCTGCAAGGTAGTATTGGCGGTAAAGCTCGGGTCATGACATGGACAATTTTCACAATTTCGGTGATTTTACTAGTGCTAACCAGTTGTAACTTGTTCAAGTTTGTTAAAGCTGACAAGGACAAGCTTGCTCAAGTTGAGAGTAATGGTGGTGAGTGGAAGAACTGGGATAGACTCAAGACACGACAAAGAGGCGAGTTGTGATGTGGCTGTGCACTTTCTTTTCACCTTTTACCTTGTGTTATTACCGAATAACCGAGAATGGACACCAGCCACGCATTTACAACAAACACCCCTTCTTAGCCACATCAACTTTTATCATATTGCCATATATTGCCCCCCAATGGTGAACAATAGCCCGTAATAGGACAGGGGCCTGTCTCTATTTACACACCCCATTCCTTTTCTTTCTCCCGTTCACCGGAGCGGAACCGTGGTTGCGCATGCTAGGCAGTAGAATAAACCACCAGGACCCACAAAAGGATCGACACGAAGCACGCAGCACTTTTCAACTCACACCACACCACACCATACCACACAGCACCGCACTATTTAAAGTATCTGTGACAGGACAACAGGCCGCACCAGTGCACCCCCGTTCCCTGTCCCTGTATATGTAACATACGCACACCGTCTTTCGTCCCCCGAGATAAGCTTTTTACTCGGTGTCTTCGGTGCCACTCTTCTCGTCTCGTGGTATGAGAGATTTAACTGAATTGAAACGGCTGCGCTCTGCTGCGCTGGCGGTGATGATTAAAATAAAACCGTTTGTCTAAAATTTAAACGGTTTCTTAGCAGTTGAACAGTTTATGTATGGTATGTATGTATGTATGTTTGTACTGTCCTTTATTGGAGATTCTATATTTGCATTTTAAGATCTTGTCAGTGTATCAATCAATCTATCTATTTATTCTATCTACCAATCTATCTACATGTAAACTTGTGTTTGTATATCTAAACTTGATAAATAATTGACCAACTCTTCAAGCCCACATAAATCCAAATTTCAATAATTCCAGTTTCATTGCAGCCTTTTTCTCTTTTGTCTGCAAGCGAGCGAAATAAATTAAAAGAAAGAAAAGAAGAAAAAATAGTGCATTTTTTTTTTTTAATTTTTTGGGCGCTATTTTCAAATTTTTTTAATTTTTTTATTTTAAAAATTTCAAAATTTTTTTTTTTCTTTGGACTTTTCTTTTTTTGTGTCTCATTATTCTTTTTTTGCTGTTCTTTCCTTGAGTGAGTGAGTGAGTGATTGAGTGTGAGTGAGTATCAGTGTGTTTAACTCAAACAATACTAATTGGTATCATTCTCAATCTAAACTGTACTGGATTTTTTCCAAACACTAGTTTCAATAAACTGTGTTTGAGTCCTTCGACGATTGACTTTTAACGTAATTAAAATAATAAAATAAAAACAACAATACACATTTTTTTTTTTTAAAGTTTACTCTCGAGCTTGGTATAATTGGTATTAATATTCCCGTATACAGGCCTATATTAATGTCATTTTAGTTGGTATATTTGGCGAATATATATTAATATATATCGATATACTCATTGCACTTTACAGCATTGTTCATCAAACGTTTCTAGATTGTTTAATTACCATCACACAAAAGCAAAGCGAACTAATTGACCATTTCACTTAACTAATTGACCATTTCACTTTGACCGCATTCAACTTGTTGTTGTCTTACCATTCAAATACCGTTTTCGTCAAAATTTGAATAACTCAGTCTTAATTACTCAACAAAGACAGATAAAATAAATACAAATACAATACTAAATGTCGCAGTCCGACCAGTCTAATTCACCCCCTAAGACTTCAGATACCTCCTCAGCAAAATCAAGTAGCTCTTTGAAATTGAGAAGAGGACCTTGGTCACCAGAGGAAGATGACAAATTACTGGAATTAGTTGAATTTTTCGGTGGTGAAAAAAATTTAAATTGGGTTAAAATATCAGAAGAATTACAAACAAGATCAGCTAAACAAGCTAGAGAAAGATTTCATCAAAATTTAAAACCTTCATTAAATAGAACTCCAATAACTCCTGAAGAAGGTAGATATATCGAAATTTTAGTGGAAAAATATGGTAAAAGATGGGCAGAAATTGCAAGACATTTAAATGGTAGAAGTGATAACGCTGTCAAAAATTGGTGGAATGGAGGTACAAATAGAAGAAAAAGAGCATCCACTCAAGGATTACCAAATACTGTAGATGTTGCTTCAAATGTCCAATTAAGAAATGAAATAAACAATAATAATAATACTAATAACATTGATTCAACAATTTCAAACCCCGACATTTCCTCAAATTTATTACCTTCTATTCCTCAACAAGTTCAAAAACAACCTGGAGATTTACAATTCAACGTTGGCATTTTCGGAAATCAACACCAGCAACCGCCACCACCACCATTTCCTCAACAACAACAGCAGTTCACTCCACTACCACAGCCCTCGCATATACCACCTTCCCAACAACTACAACAACAACCACAGCAACAATACCCTTTAATGCAACCGTTACCACAATCCACCCATTCATTACCACCACCAAACATTCAGTCGCAGTATACTAGTAATAACAACAACAGTACAAATAACGGGAACACCAACCCATCAGCTTTTAACCCATCATTTGCATCATCTCCAGCTTTCCAGTCAATAAGATCAGGTAGAAGTGCATCTGTTGATATCAGACACACTTTAAATAACGATTTATACCTACCATCACTTAGAAAGAGAAAATTGATTGAAGATTTACCGAATTCTAACCAACCATTACGTCGTCATTCAGCAGCGTCATTAATATTATCTAATGCCAATGGTTCTCCTTCATTAAATCCATCATCTTCATCATCATCGAATTCAATCTCTTTATATTCAAATCCTAATTCAAATAGCAACATCAATAATAATCCAAATTTAAATCATCAATTTAATTTCACTTCGTTATCAGGAAATTCGTCCCCATATTTAGGATCACCTTTATCACATATTTCTTCAAGAAATTCATCAATTGTTTCTGCAGATTGTACTCCATTATCACATTTAAATTCAGATACTAATTCACGTCGTTCTTCATTATACACCTCATCATTAGATCCAAATTCAACAGGTAATTATCCTTTCAAATCACCTTCGTTAGCTCCAAGATTGTCAGTTTCGTCAGGAGCTTCTTCTCCGCAAGTTTATAACCCGAATTCTTCTTCTCATTTACAACAACAACATGTGATACCTCCAATTGCTTCAATTATGGCAAATCATGATTCTCAACAAAACTTATTATTAAATCAAAATAGCAAAAAATTGTCATTATCAGGTAATAGTGAAATTTTCAATAAAGAATTTAATTTTGGCGGCAAGTTTAAATCAACCAGATCTCAACAACAACAACAGCAGCAGCAATTCACACAGTTGAATAATAATAAATCACAGCTACCTCATTCAATCAACTCAAATTCAGTCTCCAGTTCAACTTTATCAAATTTGAACTCCTCAAGCAACTCGTCAACTATTCCTGATACCCCGCTATCAAATTTGGGTAAATACCAACATTCTGGAAATGATGAATTGAGCAACAATAACAATAACAATAATAATAGTTCCAATACTCTGAGAGATGGAATTGAATCGACAAACAATACTCAAAATGGCCAGTCGTTGAATAATAGTAACCTTGACAAGACTAGTGCTGAGAATATGTCAAGTAATGGGAACACCAACGACAGCGGTACGCAAAAGATGAGTATTTCATTTTTGGTCTGATTTGGATGTTCTCTTTTCCTTAAAAAAAAAGTTTTACTCTTTTTCGGTTTTGTATAATTGTAGATTCACTTAATATTCGAAATAAAATTACTCTTAATATCCAAGTAAAGATCTTTCGCATCTAAAATTCAAATTAATTTTTAACTTACAGTGTATGACATACAAATACAAAATGTGTTATTTTGGGAAAGGCAACACTAGTCTTCTTTCCACTTCTGTTTCTTTGCCCACTTCTTCTTCACCTTCAAATTTCAACCTACAAGTACCGTCTTTCTTGAATCCAATCACCTCGGCTGGATAAAAAGTTGTCGTTTCAGGGTACCTAGCTAGCACTTTCTCTCCAACAGGGTAATTTTTCTTCAAGTGTTTAATCTGTTCAGGTGACGGAATAAGAATGATTTCTTTCCAATTGCATTTAAACTGTGAAAGTCCGTGTATATCATCTGGTTCAGGATCCTGAATCTCGAACTTCAGCTCATTAAACACTTTGATAACTTTACATTGAAACCACTCAGAGTCCTTCTGTTTCGGCTTGTACGCGACTTCTGATCCAACGACAATCGGGTCGCTTGGATTATAAGGCGACTGGTAATACGAACGGCCTTGTTTCCCGCTCAATTTCATATTCTTCTTCTTCGTAGTCGACTCCAGTATCGAACCATGACCTGCAAGACTGCCCAGACTGTTTAATTTATCATCGCTGCCACTACCACTTCCACTGCCACTACCATTTCCGTTCCCATTCACCAAATCCACACTGTCCTTATCCAGACCCCTCTCGTTCTCATACGGGGTATTCGATTTAGATTTAAACGTCTGTGATAGTAATCCATTGACATTAATCAAAGCCGTATCGAGTATTCTCTTGGTCTTTTCCAAGTTTTCTTTATGCTTAAGCACCGCGTCCCGCTGTTTTTGCAACACCTCAACATTGCGTTCCAAATCTGCTCCCTCTAGTACACTTTCCACTTCTAGTTTGTCAAACGATAGTATCTCATTAGCATTACATGTATCTTGCAATGACGATACCACAACGTCCCAGTAACCTTCCATTATAACGAGTTTTTGTAATGATTTTTCCTCCCCTCGGTGTTCTTAATCTAGCACTAATTAAAATTCAGCTTGGTATCTAGCTAATTCTACTTCAACTCTAGATTATTTCAATCAAACTCACCGTGGAATCGGTTATCTACAGATGTAGCAGATAGATAGAAGTAACAAAGAATATCTTAAGATCTAAATACTACAACACATCTCTGCACCTCAACTACAATTACGGCTGTGCTAAATATTTTTCACTGAAATTTTTTTTTTCTTCAGAAATTAATAAAAATTACCCGGAGATGGATTTTCACAGGACGAAAGAAAGAGAGACAAGACAGAGGGAGTGAAGTGTATAATGAAATGAAAATTTCATATCAAGAAGAGATTTAAGTGAAACTGTTGTGAATTTATATAGATTATTAGCTTTTACACTCACCAGATCTTTAGTGGAAATTGAGCATATATATACATATACCCAGGATGATGTTTTTGAGTGGGGTGAAATCCACCACCAGTTCAATTTTCCAGAAATTTACACCGGTGATAACCCAAGTTAGAAATGCTACAAAGAGAGCAGCTGGTTCAAAGACACATATGCAAGATTCCAAAGGTAGAAGATTAGGAATCAAGAAGCAAGAAGGGCAGTTAGTCAAGACTGGTCAGATCTTGATGCGTCAAAGAGGTACAAAATGGTATCCTGGTGTGAATGTTGGTATTGGTCGTGACCATACTTTATTTGCATTAGAGCCTGGATTTGTCAGATACTACCTTGATCCGTTCCATCCAAAGAGAAAATTCATTGGTATTGCTTTGAAACAAGAAGACAGATTGCCATATGATCATTTTGCACCAACTGTGAGAAGATTAGGTAGACAAGTGATTGAGAACCCTCATGTTGCGACAAGTGAAGAAGAGTACATGTCAAGAAAGGAACAATTAGCATTACCTGAAATTTTAGAAGGTCAAAAGCAAAGAGAGTCTAAAAGATTGGAGAAGAAACAAAAATTCACTGAAAGTTTACTTAATGAATATGGATTCAGCTCAGAAGAAGTTGAATTGGCGTCTGAAAGATTATTGAAAATTGATGGATTCTTAAGAGGTGGTAAGTCATTACAAGATGCAAGATTTTATGCTAGTTTCAACTTTAACTACGATTTGAAATTAAGATTAAACAGAAATGATATCTCACAGGAAGAATACGATTCTTTATTTGCAAAACATAATGAAATTTCACAAAAAGTTGATTCTTCAATAATGTTTGATGCACACTTAAACTTGTGCAAAAACTTAACAGAAGAAGAAATTGCAGATTTACGTAAATCTTCAATTGAAAAATTAAAAGAATTGATTAATTTGAATGAACCAATCTCACATGAGAACAGAACTAAAGCATTAGAGATCATTACCAATCCAGGTGTTTTCACTTTAAAACAACAAATTTCATTGAAAAAGACATATTTGAAATTAGTCTTGGCTGAAACTGATAAATTACTTACAGATGCAAAGGATAAAAAGGCTAAAGTTATACATAGAATGAACTACCAAACGAGAAAAGTGGAAACCATCTACCGTCCAGCTGAAGCTTTTAACAAAAAGCTGTAAATGACATTGTATTAAGTATAGCGAAAAAACCGAAAAAGTTTGAATAAATAAAGATTCTTGTAGATAATTAAGAATGGTTAAAAAAGTTGTAAATTATCTTGTAAATAATTAAGAATGGTTTAAAATTTGTAACTTATAGTACGACACTAGAATTTTCATTAACTTTCCAAGCTGATGTTTCTGTATTATCATCATTGCCGTTTTCATAGTTTTCAATTTTCCAAATTTCACAAAATTTTTTAATCTCTTCAAGACACCACTCGGCACACTCCCATGCTTCTTTTCTATGACTACTACTAACTACAATCATAACAGATTCTTGTAAAACAGGCACAATGCCAAGTCTATGCACGATTGCAATTTTGTGAATTTCTTTACTTTGAGCTAAATTTGTGAATTTGATTTTAGCTTCTTTAGCTAATCTAGTGAGTGTCTTTAATGCTAGTCTATGATGTGCTTCATAAGCTAAATCTGTCACTTTTTTATCTTGGAAATTATCTCTTGTTGTACCGCCAAAATACACAACAGCGCCAGCTTTGGGCGTTTTGCAAAAATCTAAAAGCGGTTGTGAAGTTAGTGGTTGAGTAGTGAGGTAGATCTTGAAATGTTCTTTATCATCTTGGCTGGTGAGTAAATGTGATGGCCAGTAATTTTCATTCTCTATTAGCTGATCAGTCATTGTGTGGTTAGCTGGTTGCCTGCTAGTATGGAGAATGCAATACTGGTAACTTGTACAGTGATAATAATGCACGTTCGATGCTTGATAAATGTCGAGGCTCTTCGCAGCCGTGTGTGAACAATTAGATAAAGGCCTGTGGTGGTTGTGGATGATTCTTTTACTGATTTACTGCACTCACTATATCGTTCATTAATTATCATTAAACTACGTGAATATATATATATATACATATATATACATATATAAACAGATATACATGGACGTACCACACACACATCATAGTTTCTCATCACCTCTTCGTAGCGGGTCCTCGGTAGACTTATTCTTGTAACTGTCGCTGACTCTACTCAACCGCTCAGACTCATCGTCGTTTAGCATATAAGCTGGTAAGTATCCATTTGATCCATTGCTTAGTAACTGATTTGGAACAGTGTTATTAATACCTCCTATTGAAGTATAACCCAAATCGTACAATTTACAGTACTCAACATTAACAAATTTCAAAAAATACCAAATCTCGCAGTATGTCCATTCCAACACTGGGTTTATTCTGATGAAATCTGGCCAACCGTGGTCTGTTCTCTGTATATAGTTCAAATTTGCACCAAATGGGTCTATTCTACGAATACCCACAATAATAGCTTTTATCTTACACTCACCTGTCTTGGAATCTGTATTCATGTCCAAGTATTTTTGAAATCCGCTCTTCATTGTATCTTTAATCTTGGTTAATTTTAATTGGTATTTAAGCACGCTTGATTCTAAAAACACATCTTGATCGTGGAAAGTTGTCTCGTTATTAATATACACCGAGTTTAAATTGTGATTTTTCAAATCAATCAAATGTGATTCAAAATGCTGGTAAATTGCAGATAAGTAAATAATCAACATTACAAGACAGTCTTTGCCTCCATTAAAAGATATTGATAACTCGTCTAGCGAGTACTGGTTTAGCACTGTTTTGAAAATGTCTAAACTTTTCACAACTTGGGCCTGAGTCTTGTGGTGCAACTCCACGTCGTTATGGAAATCAGGCACTTTGGCCTTGTCCACACTCTGTCTACTTGACAGAGACGGATATGGCGTGGGTTGATTGATAAAATCTGTTATAATATCATTACACTCTTTACAAATATCTATTATAGCTGACGAAGGCATTTCAGTATTTGATATTAAATGTTGTTTGAAGTGATTCCTTGACTTTGATCCAGTCAGTTCTATTTGTTATGCAATACAGAATGATATAGATCTATCTTGACAACGTAAAAGTGGAGGTATTTATACACCGGTTACACAGATGAGTTTACTTATTTTTCAACATCTACTTAATTATCAGCCAGCACTTGTCTGTTTCTTTTCTTTTCCCAGCTGGCGAGAATAGTCTATTTCTGCTCAGCCACAGGCCTCGAACCTTTTAAGAACTCCAGCCACAACCGTTTTTTTTTTTGATTCAACCACCTCTTTAATCTTCTCCACGCGCCACTTTGAGTGCCTCTGACTGGAACCCAGCCACAGAAAAGTAGCCAATTGGGCCCTGAGATTGTAACTTTTCAACACAGGTGTTGACAGCTACAAAATCTGATGGTTCTTCAACACCAACAAACACCGTTGTTATCTCTTTTTTAAAATTGAGTATTCTGTCCACACAGGGCAAATTACCAGATAAACGCTTGCTACACGGTTCCATGCTAGTGTAAATTTCCACACCGTCATCTGGGAGCTTGTTATTGTGTTGTTTAAGGTATTTTTCCAAGCAGCATTGTTCAGCGTGGGTGTTTCCTGGCAGTTCGTTAGAATAGCCCGTGCTGATGACATGGCCTTTGTGTGTGAGCACCGACCCGACTCTGAAAGAAGTCTCAGTGGGTGGGCATTTCTTTGCCAGCTCAATGCACTGCGCCATGTGCGGGGCGTATTCTTGCAAGGCCCAGTCTGGCAAGTCTGTGGTGAATTTGGTCTTGGGGACAGTTATCAATGGCGGGGTGTCACTAGAAGACGATGCAACAGTGGAGGAGTTATCCTTTGCATTTGTATCTTGTGTCCTGTCAGATTCCTCCGCCTTATTGAAATCTGTGAAATCGTAACTGTACGCGTGCAAACAGAGCTCTAGTTCGTCAGCAATGGGGTCGGAGTACAGCTCCACCTCGCACTCGGGGCAAAACTCACCAGAAAATTGCACTTCACCACCACTAGTAGTGGTGCTGGTGATGTTTCCCTCTCCACTCTCGCTCTCGCGCTGTCTCAGGCTTTGCCACGAGGAAGCCGCGTGGGTCTTGCCGATTTTGTGCAAATTAGCCCGCACCTGCTCCAAGTCAAACTGCCCGCTTTTACCCAAAGACTCCCCCCACACGAGCGGCGACGAGTAAATAGGATCGTTCACAATCGGGTAGCCCAAATACTGTAAATGGACCCTGATCTGGTGTGTTCTGCCAGTTAGTGGGGTACACTCAACAATACTGGTGCCTGTTGTCTCGTTATATGACATTCTGCGAAACACAGTCTTTGACTCTTTTCCCTTGTCGAAATCGACAATATTGAAACTCAATCGAGGATCAATTGTAATCAATGGGTACTCACACTCAATAGTACCCAATGGGAACTCGCCCACAACTTTGGCAATGTATTTTTTCTTAATAGATCTCACTTTCATACGCTTGACAAACTCATCAGCTACTTTAGGTGTCTTTGCCAGGATCATGATCCCCGATGTGAGTCTGTCCAGTCTGTTGCACGGATGCGCGACAATGCCCATCTCGTTCTTGAGTATCATTGTCACTGTATTGTGACGGTACCGTCCTGTTGGGTGCACAGGAATACCGCTCGGCTTGTCAATCACCACGAGTCTCTCGTCCTGGTACAGCACTTTGATCTTGTGCGCGCTCACCGCAGGCTCATGACGGTGCATTCTGTGGGTGATAAGGTCTCCGTTCCTGATAATGGTGTCCAGCGTGGCAGCGTGTGTGTTGTTGATACACACCCGGCCAGACTGTATAGCGTCGATGTAGTGCTGGCGCGAGTATAGTCTGAACTCTGAGCTGAAGATATCGAGGATGTTGCGGTCTCTCCATCTCTCTTTGCAGTATGTCATGTAAGTGAAGTAGTACGGTGTCACTCTTCTCAAAGGGCCGTCAATCACATACTGTGCCTCTTGGTCCTCTTGCTGAATAGTTTTCTTATTGCTGTTGTTGTCAATACCTTTATCTACGGTGTGCCCAAGCTTGTCCTGGGGCGTCTTGGTAGCAGCTTCGATCTGAGCAAGACGCAATCGGAACCCTTGTGCGTCTGTCTGTGGCACGCTCGTTTTCGCTCTTTTGGCCTTGTGTCCCTCAGGACCAGGCAATGGCGATAATGAGCCAGAAGAAGATGATGATGTTGATGAAGACAACGGTCTGGTATGTCCTGCCATCTCGAACTGTAATTTGCAAAAAACTGTACTTGTTGCTCTGTAATTATAACAATACCCCTGGAATCTGCTAATCATCAACCAGCCAACCTTACACTATAGCAAGGTATTAAATAGTGCTCCTATAAGTATATTGTGTGTTTAGTTCACCATCATCACAAAACTGTTAAATATGCCATTAAATGAATTAAAAAGAGAAAAAAATAAAACAAAAATTGAAAAATTGAAAAAAAAGAAAAAAAATATTTTAAAAACTTAATACATCCGTACACCTATTAACACCGCCTTATTTTTAGTTTTTTTTTTTTCAAATTTTTTTTTCTCTTTTCTTTTTGCGACTCTTTTGGAGTCAATCTGAGAGTGAGTGAGTGCCTTTGGAGCAGGTTAACATCTGTACAGACAGAGTTTCTTATCTATAGGCGTTGTTGTGTGTGTTTTCAGATAAGACTGTTTTCGGGGTGTAATTTGATAAAGAGATGCAATAAATAGTTGAATAACCAGGCACATTGTGACACTAATACTGGCACTGGCACACGATAAGTTTGGAAACTTTTACAATTTGTTTTTCATTTCAACTTTATATATATTTCATCATTTGTAAACCGATACCCTAGATAAAGACATCTTGTGTGTTTGCAATTTTCATTGTTTTTTTCTTTGCTTATTTTCATTCATTTTTTGTTCCGCCTGTTTATATCACATCAACCATTTCTATGCTATTCCACTCAACGATATCCTCATTAATTCACCATTTGTATGGTCTAAGACGGAAACAAATACAGAGTTTTTCCACTTTTAAAGTGGACAATTTGCCATTGTCGAATCTCGACAGTTTTCATCCAAATATACGTGCTACAATACAGCAATTAGACTCATTGGCACCTAGATTCGAATTCGGTCCTAATGAAATTCAAATATTGGATCATCCAGTGACGTTTTACGAGACTTTGAAACAAAAAATAACAACTGCTGAAAATCGTATTTTTCTATCATCTTTATATATTGGTAAATCCCAGGATGATTTAATTAGCTGTTTAACTGATTCTTTAAATGCCAAACCAAATTTGAAATTAGATATCTTGATTGATTGTTTAAGATCAACTAGAGATTCACCAAATAAATGTACAGCTACTTTATTGACCCCATTGATTGAAAAATTCGGTAAAGATAGAATTAATATCAGATTCTATCATACACCTCATTTAAAAGGTTTCAAAAAATCAATATTACCTAAAAGAATCAATGAAGGTTGGGGTTTACAACATATGAAGATTTACGGATTCGATAATGAAATCTTATTAAGCGGTGCTAATTTATCACAGGATTATTTCACAAATAGACAAGATAGATATTATATTTTCAGTTCTAAACCGTTCACAGATTATTATTTCAATTTGCAAATGGCTGTCTCATCATTGAGTTATCAAGTTTTGCCAAATAACGCTAAAAGAGAAAAATACGATCTCGTTTGGCCATTGACTAACAAGTCTTGCGAACCACATTTGAACCTCGATGTATTTTTAAATGATTCTTCATCTTTACTATTACCAATCTTGAAAAGTCATGTTATTAATGGTAGTAGTAGTAATAATAATGATACCACCAGTGACTCATCACCAACTACAGTTGTGTATCCTGTATCTTCATTCACTCCATTGATGAAACAAAATCTTGATCATTCCACAGAAAAACAGTCCATTTTACGAATCTTGACATTTTTAAATGATCCAAACGTTAATTGGACATTCACAGCAGGATACTTCAATATGCATCCAGATTACAAGTCGAAATTAGGCTCTTCACAAGCTTCAGGAACTGTGATAACTGCTTCTCCACAGGCAAACTCTTTTTACAAATCAAAAGGTGTCTCATACTATTTACCTGATGCTTATTTATACAATGCCAAACAGTTTTTAAAACATATCACAAACGAAACTTTAAAACACGGTAATATCAAGCTATTCGAATGGAAAAACGGTATTGTTAACACGAAAAACGGCTGGTCGTATCATGCTAAAGGTATTTGGATATCTTTACCAAACGAATTCGAACCATCAATCACAGTGATTGGTAGTTCAAATTACACTAAAAGAGCTTACTCATTAGATTTAGAATCAAATGCAATTATTATAACTAAAGACAATGATTTGAAACGTGATATGAAGAACGAAGTTGATAATTTACTAAAACACACTAAAGAGTTGAAATTGAGCGATTTTGAAAATGACGATAGAAAGATAAGTAAAGGTGTTAAATTGGCTGCTAAAGTGTTAGGCGGTATGTTGTAATTAAAATTACGTGGGGGGTTCTTCTTTATAGGTTTTGGTTTATCATTTATTGTTTTTTTGTAGAAACGTTTAATCGAATGAGCAATTTTAAAATTAATTATTGTAATTTAGTAGAATCTTTTGTATTTTTATATAGTTGAATTATCAACAACGAGAGGGAAAAAAACAGACAAAAAAAAGGCACTTTTGAACGAATCTCCAAATAGATTGAAATACGGGGGAAAAAAATAAATAAAGCAAACAGATATTTAATTAAATAGATAAAACAAACGAACAAACACGCACGCACGCAATTAATTTGAAGTTCTCAAACTTCTTCTTTGCTTAACGGCATCAGCCAAATTGTTCAACACTTCAATAGTGCTTTCCCAAGAGATACAAGCATCAGTAATTGAACAACCGTATTTCAAAGCATCTTTACCACCATCTTCTAAACTTGGAACATTTTGTCTACCTTCATTAATATTACTTTCAATCATTAAACCACAAATACTGGTATTACCATTTTTAATTTGTCTTGCAACTTCAGCTGCAACTTTTGGTTGATTTCTATGATCTTTATTAGAATTACCATGAGAACAATCAATCATAATTCTAGCTTCACCATTTTTCAAAATATTTGCTTTTGTTAATGATTCTTCAGCTTCTTTAACTGATGCTTCATCATAATTAGTACCTTTTTTACCACCTCTTAAAATAACAAAAGTATCTTTATTACCCTCAGTACCAACAATTGCAACAACACCTGGTTTAGTAACTGATAAGAAATGATGTGGATGAGCAGCTGATCCAATTGCATCAACTGCAACACCTAATGAACCATCAGTACCATTTTTAAAACCAACTGGGAATGATAAACCTGAAGCTAATTCTCTATGTAATTGAGATTCAGTTGTTCTAGCACCAATTGCACCAACAGAGAATAAATCACTTAAAAATTGTGGAGAAATTGTATCTAACATTTCACCAGCAATTGGTAATTTTTCAGTTAATTTAACAAATAATTCTCTTGAAATTCTTAAACCTTTATTAATATTAAATGAACCATCAATATCTGGATCATTAATTAAACCTTTCCAACCAACTGTTGTTCTTGGTTTTTCTAAATAAGCTCTCATGACAATATGTAATTCATTTTTCACTGATTCATTTATTTCAGCTAATCTGTTACAATAATCTAATGCAGCAACTGGATCATGAATCGAACATGGTCCAATAACAATTAATAATCTATCATCTTTACCATTTAAAATATCACATGCACTTTCTCTACCTTTTAGAATATTTTTTTCAGATTTTGCAGTTAATGGGAATTCATGTTGAAGTAAATCTGGTGGTGTTAATGGATTGTAACCTGTAATTCTCCAGTCTTCTAAACGACTTCTGTCACCTGCATGTGGATTTGGCATAAACATTTTGCTGCTATGTGGGGATGTTGGAGCCTAAAATAATTAGTGAAAATGTTTGGTTTTGATTTAAAATGTTAGTTATATGTTCTTAGCTGATATGATCTGATCTTGTCTTTTTTCAATCAACAAAGTTGGTAAAGTTGTTAATCCGATTTATTCAAGTACCATAATAGCATGACATGACATGACTCTTTCAACCGCTCACTTTTTTGGAAAACTCTTTTCTTTTTCTAATCCGAGGAAAGAGAAAAAATTTTCCCAGCCTTTTCTTTTTGTTGAAAGGTTGAAACAAGCGGTTAAGAGTCAGTGCAATTGTTTTAGTGTTGGTTGGTATTGTGATACAAAGTGATATTGGGTGAAGATATGGCAATTTTGGAAAGAAGGAAGCTGATAAAGGTGCAAAACTGAGCCACAAATCGCCTTTTTACTACTCTCTCCCCGCCAACAAAAGATCTTGTAAACACATAATGTAACTTTAGAAACTGCTCACCAAAGTCATCTAAAAATAAACATGACAGTAGAAACAGGAAACTAAGTTAAATCAGACAAATACAACACAGACAACAGATCACTCACAAAACGTCCTTTGCTGAACCTCACTGTAATGAAAAAGAGATCAAAATAAATTCACACTGTGCAAACTGCGATACTTACTGGCATTTTGTATCAGTTGTTTGTATAATATGTAGTTAAGACTATATGGCTATACGTATCTAAGATTAGTAAAAATTATCAGATAAAAAAGGTACCAAATGATGGTATACATGGAGATATATCAATATATATATATGACAAAATACTACTATGTGTCTCTTCTCTCCCACATGTCCGTTCCGCTATGGTGAAAAATTGGAAAAAAATCAGTCATCTTCGGACCGGAAAAATTTTATAATAGGAAAAAGCCGCATACAGAGAAGTACATGACAGTAATAGTTTGAGCCATAGTGACATTGATGAGAGGGAGTGAGTGATAAATACATGTTGGATATACACAAAAGATGCTGTTTATATACGGATAGAGCCATCACAAATGCTTTGATACAAGGATGCGTCCAGTTTTTGGTACGACTTTGATGCGTTGTCCAAGTAGTAAACTGTTTGGGTACCATTCACACCACTTGGTAGCACTGGATTTCTGAAACTTTTCTTTGATATCTTGTGGTTATCGGTGAATTCCACGTTGTCAAATCTGATAAAACAAGGTCTGGCAAAATGGGGTAGATCACTAAACGCAATACTTGCCAAACTGGCTAGCGCTGCATCGGTGTTGTGTGCATCTTTGTATTCATCTTTGAGTTGAATGATTGCGTAACCGCATCTACCTTCGTGATTTGGAATCTTAGCACCAACAACAACGGCCTGGTAAACAAATGGTGATTTCATCAATTCTAATTCAACCTCGGCAGTAGACACATTTTCGGATTTCCAACGGTACGTGTCACCCATACGATCAACAAAATGGATGCAGTGGTACTTATCGTACTTCATCAAGTCATCGGTTCGTATCCAAGCGTCACCTTTGTGGAAAACGTCTCTAATGATTTTCGAGTATGTAGCTTCATCGTTATTCAAGTACCCAGGGAAAGTGGCTTTAATATTATTAGGCGAAAGCACCTTCATTATCAACTCACCTTTCTCTTCGACACCGGGTCTACTACACAACCCTGTCTTTGGATCTCTGTAAATAGTGTTGTCGTCATCAGGGCACATTTTCACCAATGTATATTGAAGTCTGGACATGACTTTATCTGCAAGCCAACCATTGTTTCTAATTGCGCCTACACCGACAACACCATCTGTCTCATAACAAGTTGTCGCAAATGGAGCCTCTGAACTTGCGTAAAATTCTCCAATTGCATCAATATTAAATCTCTTCTTGAATGGTAACCAAATATCGGCTCTCATTCCATTACCAATGGCAGATTTGATTTGATGATGCTCAACAATGTATTTTTCCTCTGGGGAGACTTTTTCTGCGCCTAGTAAATAACGACAAACTTCACCAACATACTGGATGGTATTTGCGTTAGTCAATTTAACCTGTTTCCAATAACTGCTTAATGAGAATTTCAATCCAAGTGAGATACATCCACCATTGTTCAACACCGGTAAGACACCTAAAATTGAAGCTGTACCGTGATATAATGGCATCGAAGTGTACATATTTGTCATTTTATTGATTCTAATCACATGTGGGAAAAAAAAAGATGCAAAAAACACTTTACGCCACGAATTGACTGCCGATTTAGGCAAACCTGTTGTACCCGATGTGTAAATCAACAATGCTGGATCCCAATATTTCACACCTGAGTCTCTTTCCTCGTTTGCAATACGCAATTTAGGAAGATTATTTGATTTCAAGTAATTTATTAATTCTTTAGATTTTATATGAGACTGAATCAAGTCTGGGATCTGTTCGGCAATGTCATTCTTTGTAGTTTCAAAATTTCTCAAGCAGTTATCGTCATCAATCAAGAGCTGTGTCGCATTGACTGTTTTCAATGAATGGATAAGTGGACTCTTTGTCAAGTTGTTATTGACAAAAGCTGGAATTGCGCCAATGTTCCATAGGGCAAACCATAGTAGCACAAACACTGGATCGTTGGCAAAATACATGCAAATGACTTGGTTTTTCTTGATGTTGTAATCGTTCACCAAAATATAGGTCAATTTCAACACTAGTTGGTAGATTTCATCGTATGTGTAAGATTCTACGACAAAATCGGTACTTGTACCGGCTGTTGGTGGAACAGAACGGACAAACTGAAGTGCTACTCTGTCTTTATTTTTCTTGAAACTGTGCTCCAAATAGTACCACAGAGAGAATCTTTTGGTAACGATACAAGCATATGCATGTCTCAAAGCTTGGTATAATATAGTTGGCACAAAGTAAAAATCTTCACGAGGTCTATAGTATCGATCAAACTCTTTTACTTTTCTCACCAGCTTTCCTTTGAACATGTAAGCTATTAAAGCTACAGATGCGGTTAGTACGACTGGGAACAACATAACAGTGTAAATACTGTGTAATTAACCTGGTTAATCGGGTTGTTAAGTATATATGGTACAGAAATTAGTAATAAGCTGTTTCATCAGGGTAGATATATAGATATATACAAAAGAACATTTACATTTGGCAAACTGAGATACTCACTATCAGCCGAGCAACTGCCAGACATGTGAAAGTGTCAATTTGCGCTCGGGTGCTCACTGCGATGCCGAAGCGTGTGTGAGTTAAAGAAAGTGAGAGCACATACAGTAGAACTACTAGTACATTAAATAGGTTCTTAGCAAGGGTAAAGTAATATTATACATCAATGTATATCAGAATATATGTCGACTAATATTATAGAGCAATTAAAGGAATATAATAAATAAGTATAGAGAAAGTAAAAAGGGAGTAGCGAAGCAGAATATAACATCTCTCTCAAGAGAGAGACTATTCATTGTATGGTTCATTCAATTCATTAGGATAGTGTAGTGTAGTGCAATGCAATGTGTAGTGTAGTTTAAGCAAATCAGCAAATTTCTCACCATTTACACGTACCAGTAACCTTTCTTGTTAGCATGAGCGATAGCGGATGGCCAAGTTAAGAAACTTGATAGCAAGACACCCCAGACAGCGACTCTTTTACCGTGACCAGCAAGTTCACGGAATAGTGGGTTTGGACCAAGTCTTCTAGCAGCGGATTGTGAAGCTTTGACGGCGATGGCAGCAGCGGACATTGTATAAGTATGTATAAGTGTAGATTTAGTGGATTGAATAAAGTATTAATAACTAATTATTGGCTAATTGATTATTGATGATTAGATAGAGTAATAAAATAATAAATTAAATGAATGAAACTAATTTAATAGAAGATGGGAAATTACATCTTTATATAGTTTAGTTAACTTTACTCAATTGTCTTTACAATCAAGGATAACCTACAAAATGCATCCTCAGGTAGTAATAACACATACACACACATAGAACAAATTAACTTACATGTGTTAATACAAAACTCACAGTTACGGAGTTTACCATGAGCTGTTTGATGATTAAAATGAGCTGATAAATGATCACAATCTCTTTACAACCAAGATAATAACCTGTCTTTAATCGTTAGTTTCACCTTTCACTACTACACTGCATTTACCCTGTGGTGTGATTTTCAGAAAATAAAAGAGTGGTGCGATTTTTTCAGTGTGTGAGTATGTGAGTGACTCTTGTGGCTGAAAGCGTGCGTGCGTGCGTGCAAAGACTCCCTCTTGTCTTCTTGTTCCCCGGAAAATCTTCCTCTATTGCGCGATGTGTGTAATTCTTTGCCTGTGTGTGCTTCCACGCTTCTGTGCTTCTGTGCGCCCGGACTTGTCCATATGCACAGAACAAACTGTGCAGCGAGCTAATATTAAAGATAATTAAGGAGCTTTTCTCGTGCAAGGTCGGGTAGACTTCTTACACACATACACTTACTTAGTTACAAAGTTCTCCCTTCTCCCTTGCAAGTGGTGTGATTTTAAGCTTCTCGTGTGTATGGGTGTGGGTTGGCTCTTGATGAGTCTTGGATCTGTGTGTATCTTGATGAGCTTGTTGAAAGTGGATTTAGCTAATGGCATTGAAGATACTGGTACTCAATCACCACACTTCAAAAGGTTAGTGATAGCCATTAGTGTACTCCAATACATCAACATATGTAAAGTATGTGAGGAGTTAGCCATATCTGCTTCAACACAAAACAGATTATTACAAGGAGAATAAACTGAATTTCAAAACTCCTCAGACTATGTAAAACAATTACATTTATACAAGGGCGAAAACTGCATTTATTTATATGCATTTACGAAATCAGTAGTCTGATTTATATCTAAAACTTTATTATGGTACAAGATGAGATGATAATGTAAACAACTACAGATACAGCAAGTAAAGAGTAATAATAAACGAGAAAATGAAAAGCCCAGAGCTGAAAAAGAAAAGAGGGATGGAGGTCTAACAAGACAAAACAGGTAACAACAGCTACCCGTTGCAGCTGATTCTTTTGAAGTGTGATGTGCACATGATGCATTGATGTAGATCAAACAAAATCCGTTGACCTTATACTATTGCCTAATTTGAACTCTTGTCTTGCTCATTGCCTGTTTCTTGATTCTGTTCAGAAACAGATGGTTCCTGCTTCTCGCCATCTTTAACCTCTTCATTTTTCTCTTTAGGATTAATACCTCTAGCAGTTAAAAATTGGAAAATTGGTGTTCCTGTAGCATCATCATTACCATTAAATCCATCAATAAATCCAAAAAATCCGTAAAAGACATTCTCTTTGACTTCTTCATCATAAATCTTATCATAAATATGTTTCATTTTAAATTCATTCATTTGATCTTGAAATTGATCAAATGTTAATGGATTGTAACCAAAATCTTTCAATTTCTCATTATATGAATCATAAACAGGTTGTTCTAATAACAAACCTAATGCTGGAGCTTTTGGAATATTAACTTTAGTTGGTCCAAATGCTTCAGTGATTCTTTCTAAAGGACATCCTGTTCTAACAACTAATGTTGCCATACCAATCATCTTACGAATTTGATGTAACATGAATGACTGTCCATGAATCTTGATTGAAACCCATTCTGTACCTTCAACAACAATTGGATCTGAAACTGTGATTTTTTTCATAAATCTACGTGCTGAAGGATCTTTATAACTTTTCCCCAATGTGAAATTATGGAAATTATGTGATCCAATATACTTATTCAAAGCTTCTCTAACTAAATTCAATTTTTCATTGCTAACTCTAAATGAACGACGATATTCATTTGAAATTCTTTTCAATTTTTTATTAGCTTCATCTAACATAACTGAGAATGGAATTTGCAATTCAAGTGCTTCTTGAATTTGTTGTTGAATATCTTCACTGATTCCTTCTTGTAACAATTTCTCATTCAACTCTTTCCAGAAAAGTTCACCTTCAGGATCTGCTCTTGTTGAACCTGGGAATTCTAAATCTGCCTGTTTAATCAGCTTGGCTAATGGTGTTGTTGCTTTTGGTGGTAAGAATGAATATGTTGGCATCAAGTATTCGTAAACTCTTGATGAACACATTCTACGACAATCAAAACTCTTATTAACTCTTTCATAACCCCATAATCTTATTTGATCAGGTAAATAAGAATTGATCTTTTCGACAATATCTGAATCTTCCACAATCATCTTTAATGAAATGACATTTCCAGCAGCATGAACACCTTTATCTGTTCTTGCAGCTCTCATAAATCCTGATTTTTTCAAATCGTTGGAATTGTTCTTAGAGATTGCTCCTGCTTTAATGAATGCATCAAATAAATCACCTTCAATGGTCTTGGCTGGTGGATTTAATTGCATTCCATGATACCCTGTTCCACAGTAACCAATCAAACATGCAACTTTTCTCTTTGGACGACGTTGCTCGTCTTGGAAAACCGGTTGTCCGTTTTCATCTAAAATACGACTACAAAATGAGAAAAGAGAAAAATGGAATAAAAAGTGTGTTAGTAAAATTGGAATGAAATGAACTGGAAAAACTAGTAATTTCAAGTACTGAAAAGCAAAAGACTCATTTATTATGTTTTGTCACAACTATAACATGATCCTTCTCTTGACAATTCAGTTCTTGTTGATCTTTAATCTTTCAAAAACATACCCACGAGTCCGGGTTTTTCTGCAAGAGCCTTTTCTTTCTTGCTTCTGTGTTCTCATTGGCTGTTCCATCAGATCTGATTCTGATCTTTCTGTTCTCGTTGGTTCCACTGTAGAACTTTCCGTCTTTGTTAGATTCACCGTCAGCGGTGTTTGAAACTTGGATGGAGCTGACAGTAGCGGTGACACCGCTGTCCAAAACTGGCTCACTCTTGTTAGCTTCATTCAATGATTCATTCACTTTCTCGTCGGCCTTTGAGACATCAATCTCTTGTTCCACCGTACGCTGTTGATCACTAGACATCTTTTCTCTTCTGTGTTTGAATGTTGACTAGTAAAAAATGCACTAAACGAATTCAACTAACAACAACACCTCTTGTTGCATAACTCATCGATTCTTGCTCTTTGCAAATCTGTTTTGAATCAAAACCACCATCACACTGGCATTCACCTACTACAACAGACTCGGTAACTATTACCACTACTACCACTACTACTACTACTACTATTCAAAAGAAAGAAAGAAAAAAAGTTTCAAAAATTTTCAAATCTATGTGGTGTACGGGTGTACAATTTTAATCTTTTTTTCACTATTGACACGTTTTCCTTTTTTGACAGAATTTGAAAAATTTTGAAATTTTTATTAATTTTTTGTAAATTTACAAGTAAAGTGAAGTGTTAATGTATGAGATATGAGATATAATTGTGGTGGATAAGTATCAGATTACTTGATTTAACTTTTAGAGTAGAGTATAACAGCAAATTGTAGGGAGATAGTTTGTTAATTTATTTGAGCAGCAAAATGAGACCGTTAACAGAGGAAGAAACCAAGGTGGTTTTCGAGAAACTAGCCAATTATATAGGAAGAAATATTGCATTTTTAGTTGATAACAAAGAAGATCCACATGTGTTTAGATTACAAAAAGACAGAGTGTACTATGTGTCAGATAAGATAGCTAAATTGGCTACTTCTATAGCAAGACCAAACTTGATGTCCTTAGGTATCTGTTTTGGTAAATTCACCAAGACTGGTAAGTTCAGACTTCATATAACTGCATTAAAGTACCTTGCACAATACGCAAAGTACAAAGTGTGGATAAAGCAAAATGGTGAAATGCCATTTTTGTACGGTAACCACGTTTTAAAAGCTCATATTGGTAAAATGTCAGAAGATATCCCAGAACATGCTGGTGTGATTGTCTTTTCAATGTCTGATATACCGTTGGGTTTTGGTGTCTCTGCTAAATCCACTATTGAAGCTAGAAGTTTACAACCTACTGGTATTGTGGCTTTTAGACAAGGTGATATTGGTGAGTACTTGAGAGAAGAAGATACTTTGTTCACCTAGTTAGAGTTGTCAGTTGTTGTTGTGGATTAAAATGTAATTTTATCGCTATCGGTATCCTCTGAAGATATATATTATGTATTTGGAGTGCTTTCTACTTTTTTCATACTTTTTTCCTAATGGTTCATTCTTTATTAATGCTTTACTTTATATTAAGACGAAAATAAAAAAAAAATAAAAAAAAAAGAAATTAAAAAGTAAATACGCTCAAGTTAAAGTAAGTACGTTCAAGTTAAAATTGCCCTGCTTAAGCACACAGAATCATTTCTTTGATTTCTTTTTGCTCTTTGACGAGTTGGACTTTTTAGAACTAGTGTTTGTGGTTGGTGCTGGTGAAGATGACTTGGACGAATTGGAAATATTCAACGACTGTTCTAAAGAGGCATCAACGGCACCACCTTGTGTATCTTTGACCGCACCTTTCTTTCCCTTTTTAGGTTTATAGTAAGAACGATCTTTCAATGGTAACCATCTTTCTTCGTCAATTTTCTTGCTTAAATCTTTTGGTAAACGTTTAGATAGCGTTTTCTGTTTTTTCGCTATTTTAGCTGCTTTCTTTTTGGCTAATTTTCTGGCCACAGCCGACAATTTGGATGATTTCTCTTTACTGACAGCTTTGTTACCAGTTGATAAGGACGATGAAAGTATTGGTTGTAGGCCTTGTTCGATTAATGAGTCAGTATCGATATGTGAAATCAACAAAGAGACTGAACCTAACAAATCAGATGAAACATTATCAGAGTTTAAAATAACAGAAACTAAAGAATCTTGTTTGATGGATTGTAATTTTTCAAAAATCTTAACCGACTTGGATTCATCAAATGACATTAATTGAAACCCTATAAATTTAAGGAACTTCAACTCTTCAGTTTGAGTGATTGAACTATTAATCAACTGTTCATAAACTTTCAACAACAAGGAAATCTTAGCATTTTTTCTATCTAATTGGTCATATATGGATAATAGCAAACAAGTCAATGCTGGTTTTGTCAAGTTGTTCACGTCATTCTCAATAATGGAATCTAGTAACAATTCAGCATTTTGTAATTTGCCAGCATTGATTGCAAATTGTATAGCAACTAGATTAACGCCCACATCACTTGGGTGATTTCTAGCATATCTAAACAAGATTCTTTCATTTGATGGATTTTCTAAATCATCGATTGAAAAATTCTCAATTTTTGATAAGGTATTCAAAGCTGAAGGTAACAAAGAATTATTGTTAAATAATGATGAATACTTAGAAGATGCCTTTGAAACATTCTTACCTGATTTGAAACCTAACAGTATTTCATTTCTTTGTAAGATTTTAATTTGTGGTAGTGTTAATCTGTCCAAGATGGTACTTAAACTATTTGGAAAGCCTAATTTTGTATATAGTAATGGTGGTGCTGCTGAATTGCTTGCTTGTGATAACGATGCCAAGTTATTCGATATTAACAATTTGAAAACTGCATCATTCAATTCACTTAAATCATATGATTTCAATTTACTTTCAGCTTCCTCATTCAAATTCAACAATTGTTGAACGTAAGCAATTTGAATCTCAATTGGAATCAACTCAGCAAGTCTCTCAGATTGATCGTATTCCTCTAAAGCTTGATTACATTTTTGATGTGCAATTTGTAACAAGTCCAATGCACTCTGATACTCACCTTCGCTGATCTTGATACAAGCGTCATTAAACGCTTCATCATATGAATTGGCATGTTTTGGAGAAACTAATTCTGCAGAGGCATCTCCGTTCAATGCTTTCAGTTGAGCTAAAACTGCTCTCTCATTCACGCTCAAGTCAACTTCATTTTCAAATGATTCAGGAATGGTAGAAGATAGCAATTCTTGGTACAATTTTAACGAATCTTCAGTCCTTCCTGCACGGTAGTAAAATTGAGCCAAGATATGTTTGAAAGCTCTACTTTTAATTGTATTGGTTGAGGAATGTTGATCGACTAATTTGGCTAATGATTGGGCGTCGTCAACTTTATAGTAAATATACGCTTGTTCAATTAGTAGTGAATCAATATTAGACTCTGCCAAGTCTTTATATTTCTGTAACAAACTTAGAGCCGACGCATAGTTATCAAGATTAATCAAAGCAACAAGACATTGTCTCAATGCTTTAACATTGGTTGGATCCTTTAACAAGACTTTGGACCCTGTTTGAAGCACTTGTTTATGAGAATCCGATTGCGAGTAGAGTTTCAAACTCGACAAAAGCTCAGTTAATGAGGACATTTTAATTTTTTATTTGGTATTTGACAACTTTTTTTGTTTTAACCGTGTGTGTACTCAAATCACAAACACAATACCCAACTGCAATATCGCTGTTAAATAAATAGACTGTAACCAACCCATCAACACAATAAATTAATCATAATCAAATTGACAATTGGTGACTTTTTTTCCTCTCTTTCATCCATTTTTCAAATCGTCCACAAATTTCCAAAAAAAACGGAAAAATTAGCTTGATTATGTCATTACAAATTTTTCAGTTTTTATTTATTTTTCATTTTGATCTTTTTGATTTTTAAGTACTTTTGTACTATTTCAAGCTGCAATTACAGTACTTGAGTGGTGGGAAACAAGTGAAAAACATTTTATTTCAAACTATCATAGAGTTGCTAACCTTGATAAAAACACCGGTTTAATATGTTTAGTCTTTGGGTCAGTTCCACGAGTCAGCGTGAGGTATTTCTTGCAAACGGCTTGAAACAGTCGGTTATCAGTCTTTGCGGCAGAAGTTATGCTACTAAAGTGAAGAGAAAGTCTTATACAAGTACAAAAGGTAGAAGTTTACAAGTTCCCAACAGTGGGAAAAAAGTGCCGTCGTTGCAGTTTAAAAGCGTGAAGCGTCAGAACGGGAATGGGAAGGCAGCAGCCTCGTCTAATAGTCAGTCTAAAGAGCTACCGGCTTACAAATTTGGTTCGTACTCCGGGTTGACACTACCTGCAGAAGAAAAAAGATCTTATATTTCAAACATGATTTCTAAGATAACAGATTTCAATGAGTTGAAAATACATCCAGATGTCAGAGTGGCTATGATCAATGAGTTGAAGAAGAGTACAGTTTTAAGAAATCAAAATCATATGAATAAAGCGAAAAAAGTGAAAACAGAGGGTGAAATTGAAGGACTGGTGTTGAGACCAACACCAATCCAAGTTGCAGCTATAAAGCTGATAAATGCTTCAAGAAAACCAGGCGAGTTGTTGAAAGTGTACACTCTAGCTGCAGAAACAGGTTCAGGTAAGACATGGGCTTATTTATCACCTTTATTCCATAAATTGAAAGAAAGACAAGTGGTTCAAAAACAAATGAATGATGAATTATACGGTGGTGAGACAAAGAGAGGCAAAGCAGGTATAATGTCTTTGATAATGTTGCCTACCCATGAGTTGGTTGATCAAGTTTATGAAACTGTTAATAATGCGGGTTCTGATTTGGGTATGAATGTTGTCAAGTGGGATTTAGACTCAAATTTCAAAACATTTATTGAAGAATTCCGTGGTGGTATTGATGTACTAGTGACAACTCCTGGTAAGTTGTTATCTTTAACCAAGTATGATTCGATTCAAAATCCTCGTTCTCTATTAGGTTCGGTCGAGTATTGTGTGGTTGATGAAGCTGATACGTTGATGGATCATTCTTGGGTTACAGACACTTATGGCGTTTTGAAATTGATTTCAAACTTGAAAGACTTGGTGTTTGTGTCTGCAACTTTAACCAGTGACTTTAACAGGACAGTGACTAAATTATTCCCAACAGCTACACCAATCACAACGCCTTCTTTACACAAATTACCTAAATCCATTGAGTTTAGAGTGGTGAATGCAAGTGAAAAACCTTATAGAGGTTCTAAAATGAAAGCTATGGCTCAAGCTTTATATGCAATTCATTGTGATGGTACTGAAGAAGGTTTCGAAAAGAGAGTTATTGTTTTTGTTAATAGTAAAGAGGATTGTTCTAAAGTTGCTGAAAAATTAGAGAAAGCTTATAATCACAATGTTCAGTACATCAGTAGTGATGACACCCCAGAAGAACGTAAATTGAAAGTCAAAGAATTTGTTGAACCTCCAAAACCTTTAGAACCTGGTGCCAGACCAGTTTTGAAAGTCTTGGTGTGTACCGATTTAGTCTCTAGAGGTATAAATTTCTCAGGAATCAGAAATGTTATCTTGTTAGACGTTCCTAAGACTTCAATTGATTTAGTTCATAGGGCAGGAAGAACAGGTAGAATGAATCAAAGTGGGAGAGTCTTTATGATTATGGATGATAGAGATAGGGGGTTGGTCAAAGGTTTACCAAAGGTTTTAAGAAACAACAGAAGATTGGCTTGAGTTGCTGACTCTTTCTTGTTTTAAGTTTTATATATAGTTTATTTTTCACGCTTCATTTATGGTTTTGGTTGTACTTTTATATAATTTCATGTATATATTAATGAATTCTCTTTCTGAGAAAAAAAAAAGAAAAAAAATAAAAAAAAAAAAACAGATGCTATTCGAAGCTTATGCAGAGTATTGTGTTGGTGTAAGGGATCAATAAAGACTTTCAGCAACTAGAAAATAAATCATATGTGAAACCGTTAGCTACAGAACACAATTTCATAGTTTCCAAGCGCTCATTATCCTGCTATATCGTATCGTACTGTTCATTTTTAGGCCAATAATCCATATTCTTTGTAATAAAGGGATGTTTGGGTATCTCGCTGAGCGGTATTCTCTTTTTTGGATCGTATCTCAATAATCTTTTAATCAAATCAGCTGCTGAAGCAGAGACAAAACTTGGAATTTTCAAATCAACTTTGGCTATTCTCTTGTAAGTCATGTTTGAGTTTTCTTCTTCAAATGGTGGCCTGCCAACCACAAATTCATACAGTAGTATACCTAAAGCCCAAACGTCGACTTTTTCATCATGAGTCTTGGCTTCTACCATCTCAGGTGGTAAATAATCTAATGTACCGCACATTGTTGTTCTTCTTTGTGTATTGGGTGCATAAACAGACCAACCAAAATCGGATAATTTTATCTTATTATCGAAATTGAGCAAGATATTTTCAGGTTTCAAGTCTCTGTGAATAATATGTTTTTCGTGTAAATACTTTAAAGCGTCTGAAACCTGGTGAATATAGAATGATGCTGTAACGTCGTCAAATCGCCTTTTCTCTTTTAGTAACTTGTATAATTCGCCCTCGGCAGCATATTCAACAATCAAGTACACATTAACATCGTCATAAAACCAGCCATATAACCTTAGACAGTTTATGTGTCTAATATTTGCTTGAATCTCCACTTCTCTTACAAATTGCTTCTCGACTTTATAAGAAACCAGTTCTTTCTTGTCCATAACTTTCAAAGCACATATAAATCCAGTTTTTCTTTCTCTCACGCAATAAACCTTCCCAAACTTGCCCTTGCCCAATTTTCTTCCCAGTTCGAAATCGGTTATCTTCCAGTCTTTTCTGTGCAACGGTTGACTATGGTTATTATAATGAGTTGGAGATTCTGTCTTTCTTGCAGCAGTGTGCAATCTCTCAAAAACAGAAGACTTTCTATCAATAGACATTCGATGAGTCTTGGTGTCTGTTTTCATCGTACTGCCACTCATTAGGCTGGAAGGCGCATACAAATGTTTGTTGAGACTTGATGAGTTTAATTTTGTAGATGGAATAACTGATTTCTGAGTGTTCAACTGTTGATTTCTCTTCACTATAGGCGCCATTTTGCTAGTGATTAACTTTCCGATGTGTGTCTAGTACATGATTATCTGGTTTTACCACATTCTTCATAACATAGGTATGCTATAATAGATAAAGATCAACCACAAAGTGGTTTTTTATAAAGGGTGTCAAACATAAACAAAGAAAAATGTAAACAAAAACAAAATAAAAGGTACAAACCCGACGCGTCGATCGTCCTGTTTTGCACTAGCCACATTTAAATTAAAGTTTTCCACGTTTTATGTTTTCTAAATAACTGCGCCTCAACTTTTTTCTATTTTTTTGCCGGTTAAGTCATGACTACGTCAAGGTTTCCTTTTTGGGACATCTTTGCTTCTCCACGCCCCGGTTAGACTGCTATTTTGTAAATCTCTTGTGCAGAGAGAAGCTATTGAGCTAGCAAGTATAAAATGGATTCATAGTTTCCGATTTTTATTCTTTGATTGAATTGTTTGAAATTCATGAATTCAAAAAGCGTTTAAATATTTTAAAGCTTGTTCAAACAATTCTTCCATCGTCAAATACTTATCCACTAAACTCATATCTCGCTAAACATGTCCTCAGATTTAAGATCTAATATTATCGATGTTGGTCCATTACCAAGACCAGACCCTGAAATTTCCAACGATGTCTTGTCGCTTTTTTCTTTAAAAGGTAAAATTGCTGTTGTTACTGGTGCTTCAAAAGGTATTGGTTTTGCCATTGCTGAAGCATATGCAAGTGCTGGTGCTACAGTTGTGATATTATACAATTCAACTCCAGTTTCTGAAAAAGTTGAGTACTTGAAGACTAGGTACGGTGTTGAATGTAAAGAGTACAAATGTCCAATTGATGATTATAATGCAATTGCCAAGACTACCGATGCTATATTAGAGCAATTTGGTAAGATTGATATCTATGTTGCTAATGCTGGTGTTGCATGGGATTCAAAAGATATCTTGAATATACAAGATGATGATGAAGCTGCTAAAGAATGGAGAAGAATTTTCCAAATCGACGTTGATGCAGTCCATTACTGTGCTAGATCTGTGGGTAAAGTTTTCAAAAAACAAGGTTATGGTTCCTTTATCGTTACAGCATCCATTTCTGCTCATATTGTGAATATTCCACAACATCAAGCTCCATATAACGCTGCCAAAGCTGCTGTGTTACATTATGCTAAATCAATTGCTATTGAATGGGCTGGTTTCGCAAGAGTCAATACTATTTCTCCAGGTTACATCAAGACTGAAATGGTGGATCAATTACCAAAACATTTGATGAACGAATGGTACAAGTTGATTCCTGTTGGAAGATTAGGTTTACCAAAAGAATTAACAGGTGCTTACTTGTATCTAGCATCAGATGCCTCAACTTATTGTACAGGTACCGATATCAGAGTCGATGGTGGATACACCCTCGTCTAATTGACTATACTAATCTCGATCTGTTGTAGTTTTGACTGATAAAAAAGTTATTTTTCTTCTCATATATTTAAACTAATCCCTTAATGTAATATAAAGACAAATTATAAATTTAGAATTGTTTTCAAACCCGTGTGTCGGTGATCTACTCTTATTGTATTGTAATTTTTCACTCAGGCTAAATCCACCAAAATAAAACAGTTGAATCTGTTTATGGATCAAACTGCCCCAGAGTGTAAACGGTCCGCGATCGTTTCCTAATTGGGAAAGACCGGTTAAGAGTAAAAGACTGGCGCTAAAAAAAAGAATTTAAAAGTAATCAGCTAAACAGAAAAGGGATACAAAAGAATGAAACTAAATTACGATAAACTTTGAAATACTATTAAACATTGTATAATATCAAAATAATTAAACAAGCACATATATTTTCAACAAAAAATGGTGTTGAAAGCTTTCAGGCCAAATAGTAAAAATGGATCTACTAAAGATTCAAACAATAACAATATTAACATCTTTGCTGAAAGTAGAAAACAAGCAAGACCGCAAACCGCAGGATCAATCACTTCAACTATAAATAGATTACAGGCTAGACTGTCAACCAGAAGCAAAGACAACTCAAACTCCAAGTCACCAAAAAAAATTAAAACTGCATTCGATGGCTTATCCAATCCGCCGGTGTCAAGAAGCTCTTTGCCAAAGCTAGATCATCAGAAGCTAGATGAGTCGAATGTTTTGCAAGATACAACTACAAATGAAAAAACCAATGTTATCCCAGCACATATCAATGACAACATTTTGTCAACCTGCTCTGACGTCCCACGTTTACAACTCAACTCGTTGAAGGATCCAATGTACGATTACCTAGACGAGGAAAACAAAGAGAATATAGATATTGAGGCCAACTATTTACTTGCAAATTTTGAGAATGCTAATTCAGCAATGACTTCCAGAAGTAGAAGCAGTGGAAACAAAAGACTTGATGTTGTGGGAATTGCCAATGAAGTTTCAAATTCTTTGAAATCTAAAGTTTCGTTTGTTAAAGCTGCTGTGACGAAAAGTCAACCCGTCGAAGCTGTATCACGTGACAGCTTACAAAGTTTACACCTTCTTACACAGTTTCCTGGTGGTAAGAACATTAGTCAAGAAGAAGAATCTCTGTTGCCACTATTCAACAACTCAAATAGAGACAGCTATGGGGCAGTAATATCTCGTGACGAATCCATCAATGTTCAAATTCAAAATTTGGAAGAATGCCGTTTTCAACCAATGTTAATGTTGCTAGTGTTTATATTAACTATAATTTTTGTTTTACTTTTACTCTATTTTTTTGTGTTTTAAAAAAAGATCAGTATGCTAAGTAGTGGCAACTTGCAATTTTTTATATACTTTATAAATTCGTTGTAGCATCTTGTAAAAACAGTAATTTATGAGGTCAAAAACAACCACTCAAAGTCAGTCGCACTCCCTTTTTTTTCCCCTTTCAAAAGATTGACCAGCGCTAGAATAGTGAACGACGAAATAAAACTACTTGCAACTAGTGTTGCTCCATACATTTTTAAATAAATCTGAAACAACATAGCTGAATTTTAATTTTTAAAAATTTATAATTGTGAAAAGAGTTTAGGGTGAACATAAGTGTAACAAAATGGAAAAAAAAAATCACAGCGCATCTCCAACTACATTAGACTCCTTTTTCAGTGTACAAAACAAATTAGAAGCCGGTATGGCAAGTCCAAGTATGCAAGTAGGAAACAAAGTATCAGAGCTACTTACAACAAAAAACAATCAACAAAAAAACGCTGATACTTTATTGTCTAATTCCAAGATATTCAATGAGTGTGATCCCTTATTGCCAAACTCATCAGTGGTTTCACTTTTCGGAAACTCTTCAACTCAAGTCAACTCATACACTGAAACTACAGGAGATTTGACAAGTTGTGCAATTGTTGACGAATCAGCAAACTTACTAGGCTGGTTCTGGGAGTACATATGTGTGAGATTTGGCGCTCGTGTGCCCAGCGGTGTAAGAGAGTTTGTTAACCGTCATTTTCGGGCTTTACTTTTTGGTACAATGCTTGTTTTTATTTTAATTAGTATAGTTGTTTATTCTTATAGTGAATGTGATCTGGACACTGTCTTAAGGTTCTGGTATATGGTTTTATGTTATATAAAGGTTGTTGAGTGTGGTGCTCACCAAGGGACCTAATCTGTACTGAACCCGTTTTATAAGTGGCAGATGTTTTTATTTTTTTTTTTTTTTTTTTATTTTTTTTTTGTGCTTTAGATGGTTAGATATATATCGGTATTTATAATGTATTCTCCTTTGAATAACTAAACGTGTTGAATGTACTTTAATTCTGCTAGAATTGAATAGAGAAATATTAACAGAGGATAAACAGAATGTCACACATAAAAAGTCTACCGTCTTTGCGTACCAGAAGTCACACAAAATTTAGAGATGATCAGTTCAATGATGTGAATTCCACAGCAACAAAAGGAGCAGTGGGACAGACACAAACAGAGATAGATTCAGATTCAGACGATGATGCAGCTCCAGAAGAAGAATCCATGGGAGCTGCTAGACAACAAGCCATTGAGAGAGAGTTACAACTTGCAAAATTGCCTCAGAGAAAGGGTAAATTGAAGATAAAGTCAACTAAAGAGAATATAGAAAAGTACAAGAGAAAACAAGAATTGCTGGAACAAGCAGAGAGAGAAAAAAAACAGAAAGAAGAAGAGGAAGCAGCAGCAGCAGCAGCAGCAGCAGCGGAGGCGGAAGCGGAAGTTCCTGATGTTTTACCAATAGATTTATTAGAATCATATGATAGTAATAAAAATGACATTGTTCCAGCAAGTGTGAACAAAAAGATAAAATTTAATGACGATGGAGATGAACAAGTTACAACAAGAGATGAGAAGGAAGAATTGATTAAAAGTAAGCTCAAACAAGCTAAATCAATTAAGGAAAGTCTTTTATCTGCTGACAAGGGTCCTGTTACAGTCAAAGTTATTCCAGATAGTAAATCGAAAAGAGTGAGTGTTCCGAGCAGTGTTGTCAAGGCCAAAAAGGATAAATGGCTAGGCAGAAAGAGTGTGAAAAGGGGATAATAATATGCGAATGTGAATGTTTAAGATGGGTTTATTAATAATTTGAGTACTTTTTATGCGATTTTTCTTGTTGTGTATTTAAAAATGTTCACTATATGTTTCGTAATGGTCATTTATTCATCAGTTTCGTGGATCAATGTGACAAGTGTAGGAACGATCATGCCAGCGATACAACAAATGAAATTTTTCAATTGATGGCTTCTAGATTGTGTTGGAAGTGGATTTGCATGATGTGATGATTCATTCAACATTTCATGCAATGAATGGAATCCAACGTACAGAAAAGATCCACCACTGAAAATCAACAACTGTCCGCTGAATTCAGCCAAATCTATATCGAACAGCACAGTCAAGATTAGAAAAGTCAAGACTGCGCCTAATGGAGCACTAAGCGAGAAGATAACAACATGGTAGAGAATATCCCTTTTTGACCATTTGGGGATTGTACTATTGTTAGTAGTGGTTACTGTTTCATTGAGTAATAAAGAAGAGAGTGCAAAAGCTGCTGGTAGTTTGTGAATAAAGATGGCGAATACAATTAGTGTGGATTTGAAAGACGTGGTAGTATCTGAGGATGAGATTATCGAAGAAGCTAGTGCGATACCATCTGTGAGTGAATGTATCACTAGCCCTAATGATACTGGATGCTTGAATACGTTTTTGATGTTTTGTGCAAAGGTATATGAATGCGCGGTAGTTAAATTGATGTAAGGTGATGAGGAAAGCCTGTTGGTCGTGGAACTTGACGCTAAAGTTGAAGATTCGTCTGGGTTTAAAGAAAAGTCTTGTAAGAGGATATCATCATCATCTTTGGGGAGATTCAAATTTACATTTGGACTCGAAGAATTCATGATATTGCTCAAATAGTCAATTGAGAATAAAACGACAAATCCAAACAGCAACCATAACCCAATTGGTTGATCAACAATAAAATGTTCAAGACCTTCAGGGATGATCAAAACCATAGCTGTTGATATTATAAGCCCGACTGAGAATTTCGAAGCGTATGAAATTTTACTAGCTGATAAGTTTACCGATAAAGGTACCAAACCGGCCAATAGCGAACTTAAAGCCATTACTGCGGAGTAAAGCAGTACCGTTTCGAAAGTTGAACCCATAATGATTTGACATGTGAGTTTCCCAAAAGCACCTCAGAATAAAAGATTATATGCCATTGATATGGCGTAGGCGAGTGATAGATATATGAATACAATTAGAGTAGAATTGAATTTTGACAGGAAAACAGATAAAAAGACATGACAGGATATGATGATTATAGACATCTGCAATACACCCATACACAGAAAATAACAACAAGTCGATAATCGTCGATCGACGGGCAAAAACCTCTTACATCAGCACTGAGCTAAGTATTTGCGCACTGTTGCCAATAATGAGTAATAAATGACATAAGCGTGGGATCTTTATATGCATACATAGCAAATGACCAACACTTGACTTGTAATTGGATGAAATTGTAGTGTGCGTAAGCATCGCATGCCTAAAACGGCAAAAACATCCTAGCAAATCAAGCGAGCGTAGTTGTAATAAGCAATAGGCAATAGGTAATAAGTAATAAGTAATAAGTAATTAAGCTACAGGCGCGAGCGTTTGTTGAATACGGCCGGCTGCCGGCTGCTGCGTGGTGGTTGTTATTTTCCTGGGGGCAGTGTGCCGGTACGAACGGTGCGAACTGTACGTACAGTAAGGTAGCCTACCTGACTTGCCCGGTAAGCAAAAATTAGACTAGCACACGACCACAACCTTGTCAGCCTCAGACCCAGCCTCAGACCCAGCCTCAGCCTCAGCCTACACTGAAAAAAATCAATCTTTTTTCACTGTCACTCGCTGTTGTTCCGGGAATTGCCTTGTAGTGGGATGCTCGCAGACAATAAACCACTAAACAACAAGCTCAAAAATCACACCCCCTGGGTCCACCTGACGAGCATAATAACAGGGTATATAGTGCTTATACGATATAATAGGGTAATAATAGGATGTAATTGATAATTGAATAATACTAGTAGTAATAGTTAATGGTATGAATAATAAATAATATAAAGTAATTGTAAAAACAATTAAAGTAATTATATTATTGCCTCACATTGGCCCACTCAACCAATTAGTATTACAAACGGTTTCTCGCTATTGGCCTGGAATATTTTCCACTTTTACTAATAAAGAAACCGCTCTTGCACTTTTTCCCCCTTGTGCGCTCGCCCAGGCTGGCCGCGCTCAGATCTCGCCCCGTAGCATTGTAAATTTCACCAGGGCAGCACCAGGGCAGCAGCTCACTAATGGCTCATTTTCTGACCGTTTTTTTTTTTTTTTTTTTTTTTTTTCCTTTTTTTTTCTTTCTTTTTTTTTTTTTTAAACTATTTCCCCTTTTGCTTACAAAATGAGTGAAATTTTGTTGTTGATTATCTAGTGAGTTTACTGGTTAAGGTGCGTGAGTGGGTAAAGTGTTGATTGAATCCTTCTTTTTGTCAGTTTACTGATCAGTCTAGCTAGTTGGTTATTTGCTTTTAAACCTTGTCTTTTGTTTTATCTTATTTATTGATTTTAAATTTTACTTATTAATAATCAAATTAACTTCCTCTCTTTCCTCTAATCTTATTTTAGTTCATTTGTCGATTATTCACTTATAAAAGATTTCAACTATCCTTTCAAATTTTTCAACCTTCTTTTGTGAATTAGTTACTTTTCCCATTAGCAACACTTACCATCACTTTCATATTTGTTGCATTTACGCTAAGCTAATCGAGCAACTGATCAGTTTTTCACCCATCCTATACTCTTTATTTCATTCTTATATACCCATTTGGTCCCTCTACAGAGAATTGATGCCTTGTTAAAATTTAGTTTTTTGAACAACATCATTTTCTAAATAAAAACACAAATCAGTTTATATATATATATATATATTTATCGGTGTTGGTTCTATCACATTCTTGTATATATACAATTAGAACCCTCATTTTGTTCCAATAAGCCAGGAAAAGAAAAAAGTTTTTTTTACAATCAGAATCACAATACACTTGCTTTGAAGAATTTATTCAAACATTCAATTTTATTTTTTTCTTTTCATCCGTTGTTGTATCATATCTTGTTAACGATACAATTTGTTTTTCATCAAACTTCCCTCACTCAATTCTTCTTCATATAAAATAAAAATTAAGCAATGTTATCTGCTCCAATTTATCAAGCTCCAATTGCAAATATTCATAGTATCCATCCTTCACAGCAAGCTCAACCTCAATCTCAAACATCAATTTTACCGCTTAAAAAGACTTCCACTAATAATAACCATAATATGACAACCGCGGAATCCAAGCTTGCTGAAAAAGCTCAAGTTTCATCACAAACTATAAGTCTAAATGAAGCTGAATCTGAACTAAATTTACCAAGTTTAAAAGTTACAATTGGTTCTAGAAGATCTCAGTTAGCTGTGGTCCAATCTGAAATTGTTGGTCAATTGATCCGTAATATATACCCAAATTTCAAAACTCCAATAACAAAAGTGTCAACTTTAGGTGATCAAGTCCAAAATAAACCTTTATATTCATTTGGTGGTAAAGCACTTTGGACTAAAGAATTGGAAATCTTATTATTACAAAGTTTTGGAGATTTCGAAAAAATCGATATGATTGTTCATTCATTAAAAGATATGCCAACTTTACTACCTGATGAATTCGAATTAGGTTGTATTGTTTCAAGAGAAGGTATGTTTGCATAAAGTTTTTCAACCTCTCGTTTTTTTTTTTCTTACTTATTTTGTGTGAATTTTCTTGATATCAATCTTGGTGATGAGATTTAAAGATTTTTTATAGACGTTAGACTTCCTAATTATCTTGAGGAAAGAATCTTTTTTAACTGAATTGATTGATATCAAGGAAATGATGTAAAAGAAGAAAAGAAAAATTAACGAAAAATTATCTTTTAACAAAAATTCAATTTACTAACAACATTTTTTTTTCTTTCTTTTTTTTTTTTTTCTACAGATCCAAGAGACGCATTATGTATGAGAGCAGGTTCACCATATAAATCTTTAGCTGATTTACCAGATGGATCAGTTGTTGGTACTTCTTCAGTTAGAAGATCTGCTCAACTTTTGAAAAATCATCCAAATTTAAGATTTAAATCTGTCAGAGGTAATATTAATACTCGTTTATCAAAATTAGATGATCCGGAACAAGGTTATGATTGTTTAATTTTAGCTTCTGCAGGTTTATTAAGAGTTGGATTAGGTGATAGAATAACGCAGTATTTAAATGATGATGAAATGATGTATGCAGTTGGTCAAGGTGCATTAGGTATTGAAATTAGAAAAAATGATCCAATAATGAAAAAAATTTGTGCCAAGATTAGTTGTCCTGAATCAACAATTAGATGTATCTCTGAAAGATCTTTATTAAGAATATTAGAAGGTGGTTGTTCTGTCCCTGTTGGTGTTCATACTGAATATAATAAATCAAATAAAGAACTTTGCCTAAAGGCAATTGTGTTAAATCCAGAAGGTACACAATCTGTTGAATATCAATCAACTAAAATTATCAATTCAAATAATGATGCTGTTGAATTAGGTAATATCGTTGCCCAAGGTTTAATTAGTAAAGGTGCTAAGAAAATTTTGGATGAAATAAATTTCGATAAAATTAATGAAATAAAACAAGCTGGTTTAACTAGCACGAATGATAGTTAATATTAATAAATTTAAAAGAAAATTTTAGAACAAGGAATAATATAATTTTTACATACTTATTATTGTATGTTTGCGTGTGCGTTTATCAAAAATTAGAGAAGAGTAGTTAAAAGTTCATCAAATTGGCAAGCCAGAAAAGATACAAATTACCAAAATTCACCACTACAAGCATTCAAACAGTCATACAACTCATTCATTTCATTCATTCACCGTTTTTGTTTACTATATGTTACAACACAACGCTGCTCAAATTTCAGTTCTCTGATTGAAATATCATGTATCTTTTCAATCTGCGTTCAATAAAATCTTTCATTCTATTTTGCTTTTTCTTATGACGATGTTTTTTGTTTGGTTTTTATTTATTTTTATATACACTTGAATAATTTTTTTTTTTGTTATTAATTTGTTTTTTATATTTATACAGTTTTATTTAGGTTTGTAATTTAATGTGTTCAGAATTTAATTAGTGAGTAGAGTAGTTGTTCATGATAATTTGTCCCGAGTGCTTCATGTGAATCCCTCTGAGTTGTAGTAAATTCTAATACGCGGTAAAAACATTGCCAAGTTGTCTATCAAAACTAGATAATTACTAACCCTTGCTCAAATTTCTAAATTGGATTGCAAATGACACTGCAAACATGATCCCAAACGTTCCACAACCAAGAAAGATCGCAAACAAATAAGGATCCCTAGCCCAAATACTGATAATCTCACCAACTAAGCTACTCAATGCATTACTAGCCAAGAACAAAGCAAGCACTATACTTTTCATCGATTCTGGAGACCTAGAATACGCCAACTCGTAGCATGTAACAGTAGCAAAACACTCGCCTGTAGCTTGCAATGCAAACATCCACGAACACCACCATGCTGAAATAGGAGCCACCGTTGTGCAATTTGTTGCATTAACCCACCCACATTCACTCAGTTGGTATATCTTGAATTGCAAAAAAGCACCAATCAAGGACCCTGCTGCGCCTAGCAGAAATCCAAACGTGATTCTTGCGATTGGACCAAACTCAATTCTGTAAGCTCGTAGTAGCGGATACAAAATGTAGTCTTGTAATGGAATCACAATTAGTATAGCTAGTGGATTGAAAGACTGGAATAAATCATTTGGAACACCATTTGTCTGCATTGAGCCTGCTTGATTTATCTGAATTGACGATATTGTGCCGTCGTTTAAATTAAATGGAATAAAATACAAGAATATAAGACACGATTTGAAAGTTGATTGCAGGTCTTTGATTGTCAAGTTTCCAGTCTTAAACTCTAATGCATTTCCAGCACTGTGCCAGAATTCGCCCTCTCTCATTCGTGTGATCCATTGTGGCCTGAACAGTTGCTGCAACATTGGCAAGATTTCATTGAAGATTGAGCGTCCAGCAGCTGGATGCAACTTCAATTTCGGTTTCAAATACATCAAGATGAATGGTAACGTACCGTATAACAAAGCAGTGAATAAGAAAACACACCAAAATCCATATTTTCTTTCGATTATCGAGGCAAAAATCGAAATCATGCATCCGAAATTAATGAAAAAATAAAACAACAAACTCATTCTTTCCAAAGTTGATTTGTATTCAACAATAACCAATTCGCCATTATCAAGTTGTTGCAAGTAATCTTCCTTTACCGAGTACTGATCCATTAACAATGGCAACAAGTTAGGTTTGATAAATCCTGCACTCAGAGCTATAGCTATGATAGATACAATAGTGAGAACTAAAGAAAACCAAACAGTTTTGATTATCACCGGTAAGGCAGCTATGACTAGCACTAAATGCCCAAATCCTCCAATCACAGCACCAACACAAACAGCTTTAAATTTACCGTATTTTGTATCTGACAAGTAACCACCTAGTAATGGCGATAAGTAAGCTAAAAAACTCAATAGTTGAGTTAGAAAAGATGCAACCGATAAACCCAGACCTAGAGCGCCAGCGCTTTGATTCTGATTACCTGGATTTACAACCGCTCCTGTTATTGAACCTGGTGGTAGATCTCTTTGTATAAAGTTGTTCAAACATCCCGAAAGACCATAGTATGACGCTCTCTCTGCTAGTTCAACAAGACAAATCAAGTACGCAATAGGTGGGATCGAGCCAGGCACTTTACGCAACTGACTTCGCTGTAAGTCTGTTATTGTACAAGTATGCAAGTCGGTGTCACTCAATGGTTCTTCACTAATTATAAAATGATGTTTTGATGATCTCGGTGAAAGTGTCAAATCGCTGAGCTCGACATCATTAGAGTGACTGATTGAGCTCTCTGAAGATAACAATCTCTCCTTATCTTGATTCCTTGCCTCTAGTTTAATCTTTGACATTGCTGGGAAACTAATAATGTCATTGACCTGTTTTTGTGTCAAATCCTAAATTCCCTTAAATGGTGTTCCAAAGTGCCTTAAAATGACATTTCAACCTTGTTTTTAACTGTTAGAAGATGTTGACATATAGATAGATATCTGCCTATATGTTTCAGATCTGCTGTAGTGTGATTCAGATAAAGCCGTCCACTATTGCATGAGACCTGCATAAATCCTAAACGTCGATCGACGCAAGCGACGCATTGTAAAAGCGCTGAAAGAAAAAAAAACCACCACCCATTGAAAAAGAGCTTTAAGAAGGTCTACTTAAGTCACAATGATTTAATCCACAAGTATCTTTTTTGATCTGCTAGACTAATCAAAACACTTTTTACCACGGATCTTAGCATAATGGAAGACGCAGAACTAGCAGCGATTAGAGCAGCAAGACTACAGGAGCTACAAAGAAACTCTCAAGGGGGTGCTAGTTCTGAATCACAGGGACGTGACGGACAAGCGTAAGTTATCTTACCCATCGGTATGAGGATACAGTTGAAGCCACGATGCGTTACTCTACTCTTTACTTCTCATAATACTAGGAAATTAAGTACTAACACAAAAAATTTCAAAATCCACTTTGTACAGTTCAGCAAATGACCCAACGCAAGCTATATTGAATCAAATACTAGAACCGGCCGCGAAGGAGAGACTTTCGAGGGTTAGAATGGTGAAACCGGATAGAGTCAAGGCTGTTGAAAGCTATCTTGTAAGATTGGTGCAAACGGGAGCTATTAGAAGCAAAGTTGGTGAAGAAGATATTGTAGAGATTCTAGACAAGTTAGCAAAAGACGAAAGAAGAGGCAATGAAACCAAGATTGTTTTCAGCAGAAGAGAGTACGTGGAACCAAGTAAACTACCAGGCGAAGCTGACGATGACGAGGATGACTTTTTCGACTGAAATGAGACCGGTCTGTGCCAGTGTCGTGGGACCAAGATGCAAATAACTTTATGTAATTGATGAGTACAAATTAATATCTTTGAAAAGATTAATCAAGTTGTAATAAAACTTCATACCGCTGCGATCCTTGTACTGATTCACACTAACCAACTGCAATTGTATGGTGTCTTAATGCACTATAGTACTCCAAGACAAGGTTTGCACAGCCACTATATAGTACTTTGCCACATTGTTTTACTTCCATCCTGGCTGTGCTTTTTACACCAGCCACTTGAAACCTCAGCCGCACAATTTTGCGCCTGATAACGCAAAAAACGGCCAAAAATCGCCAATTGCGCTTTAAAGGGCAACTTTGTAGTTTCTGTACCTTGCGAACAACCAAATTGGGTGTCAAAGAGAGGGTCCATCACAGCGCAAAGCACTCTTTGGCGGTATCTCTTTCCATAGAGTGTGATAGTCCACTCAACCTGGCTTATCTCAGTTGGATCAGTCCCTCATGAGCACCCAGTAGCACAAACATTAAAAATATCACATTACTTACAGTTGGTTTGAATCAGCAAAATATGTAACCATTAGTAGGTTTGTTCTCGAGTGTACTTACACACATACACATACACATACACAACTCGCTGTTTCTGTGGTGCCCCGATGAGCCCGTCCTAAGCTCGTCCTTGGCGCTGGTCGCGAGATGGAACAGTGCGTGCTCATTCCCAGCAAGCCGAATCTAGTGCTAAAGAGGTCAGATCCAAACACTAAAGACGGATATATATATAAATGTTTTTTTTGTAGAGTTCTTTTTATTGTGTAAATATCAAGATAGAGTGTATAGAAAGCTAGCTATAACGTAATTTACACCTAAACAATGTTATTGTCGTGAAAATTATTGTTAGAGAGACCGATTCATTCACGTGGAAGCCAACCCCCGCCAGCGGTGTGCGTCCGGGCGGAGATCTAGACTTTTTGAGCAAGAGATGCGACCAGGCGCTTTCTTATCAATTAGTGGTGAGCGCATCTCTCTGCATTTGATATAAATACTTATCAACTTCTCTTCCAATTAACCCGACTTATTCTGGTATATAAAGAGACAGCATGTTTCTATTTCTTACTTCTGATTTCTAAAGTACACCTCTTGTTTGTTGTTGAAGCAAAATTTCTGATAACGACAGACATATAACACATAATTTTAATCTTCCAGAAGTAAAAAAAATGGTTGCACCACACCCATTCGATCCTATCAGCGATGCTGAGATTTTGACTGCTTCCAAGTTAATCAAAGATGCCAATAAAGGTCCAGTTAAGCCACATTTTGTTCAAATGGACAGATTAGATCCACCAAAGCAGTCAATGGTGAAATATTTGGCTGCTGAAAGAAATCACCAATCTCCACCACAAATTTCAAGAATTGTCTATGCTTATTACTACTTGAAAGATGTGTGTTATAAAGCCTTAGTAAACGTTACTTATAAGCATATCATCACTAATCAAAAATTACCAAAAGGTACCGTGGGTCCATTACTTCCAGATGACGCTGAAACCATGGAAGAATTAGCTTATAATCACCCTGTTGTTAAAGCCGAAATTGAAAAATTAAAGCTACCTCCAAGTGTTAAAGTTGTTTGTGATCCTTGGATTTATGGTACAGATGATCCTAATGAAGATAGATATTTAGTCCAGTGTTATATGTATTTGGCTAACGCTTATCACACCGAATCAAACCATTATTCGTTACCTTTGAAATTCTCTCCAGTTTTCGAGGTCTTTTCTAAAGAACTTGTCAGAATGGACTATTTACCAGGCGGTGTCGATGCCTCTGTTACCGAGACAAAACCATGGACAGAGTTCCCATTTGTTGAATACCACCCAGACTTAAATGGTGAGTCATTAAGACCTTTGAAACCATTGATTGTTCAACAACCTGAAGGTCCTTCTTTCCATGTTGAAGGTAACAAGATCAAATGGCAAGAATGGGAATTTATTGTTTGTCCAACTGCAAGAGAAGGTTTTGCTATTTACGACATTCATTTCAAAGGTAGATCAATTCTTTACAGATTATCTCTATCTGAAATGACTGTCCCTTATGGTGACCCAAGAGGCCCATATCATAGAAAACAAGCCTTCGATTTGGGTGACTGTGGTTTTGGTATCAATGGTAACTCATTAGCATTAGGTTGTGATTGTCTTGGTGTTATTAAATATTTAGACGGTCATAAGATCAACGGTAATGGTGAACCTATCTTAATGCCAAATACTGTCTGTTTGCATGAACAAGATGCTGGTATCTTATACAAACATGTCAATTATAGAACCAATCATGCAGTTGTTGCTAGAAAGAGAGAATTTGTTGTTCAAAGTATTGCAACTGTTGCTAATTATGAGTATGCAATCAATATAATTTTCGATCAAGTTGGTGAGATTAGAATCCACGTTAGAGCCACAGGTATCTTATCAACCATGCCAATTGATAAAGATGTTACTGTTCCATGGGGTACTAATGTTGGTCCATTGGTGATGGCTGCATACCATCAACACATGTTATCTTTCAGAATTGATCCAGCTTTAGATGGTCACAACAACACCGTCGTTTACGATGATGTTGTCAGAATGAAGAAAGACGATTTCAACAAGTATAATGTCGGATTTGTCACCGAGAGAACATACGTTGAGAAAGCCGGTTACGTTGATCAATCTCCATTCACCAACAGAGCTTATAAGATCATCAACGAGAATGTGATTAATCCAATCTCTAAGAAACCAGTTGCATACAAGATTGCCATGCCTGCTAGACAGATGCTTTTGGCTGACGCCGAATCTTTCAACACCAAAAGAGCCACATTTGCAACTCAACAATTATGGGTCACCAAGTACCAAGATAACGAACTCTTTGCAGCTGGTGAGTTCACCAACCAATCCCATGAAGATACCGGTTTAGGCGTTTGGGCTAAACGTAACGATAAGGTTAGAAATACTGATAATGTTGTCTGGGCTACCATGGGTTTCACCCATATTCCAAGAGTGGAAGATTTCCCAGTCATGCCTGCTGAAGCTCACGAAATTGCCTTGGTGCCATTTGGTTTCTTTGATAAGAACCCAGCTTTGGATGTTCCACAGTCAAACAACAATTTCAACAAATCTCAATACTATAATGACCCAAGCTCAACTAACGAGTTAGGCTCATCATCATGTTGTAAAATTTAGAAACAACATAGATGCATAGATTTGAGTTCTTTTGCCTTTTTTTTCCAGTATTTATTTGAATATCACAGGATTTTGTTTAGTGTTTCTGTTTAGTTTGTAGATAATCAATGTTTGTCTTTTCCTTTTATAGTTGTTTTTGAGCAAGCAAGAATTCCATTAAATTTATTTCATTACATCTACCTTTTCAGTAGTTTCCAATGTAAATCAACTTTACTGGAATCAACTTAGTTTACAGTACAAGACAAGTGTGTCGTTCTAAAGTTAAGAAATCGTTAACTTACTACACTCAACATCGATCACAGAAAAACACACCACATTTTGAGTATTCAGATATTCAACTTCCAGCAGCAAATAAAGATTAGGATAGGTGAATTTCAATAATCTGAACCAGTTGTTCATCAGCTACACTTTACAAGTATAGTACTCACAGGATAGGCCATCTCAGATGTCAGCAAGCACCTTCCGCATTGGGCATAATCTAAGAAAAAGAATTCTACACTGCCTTGTTTTGCCTTGTAAGCTTATTTCAGTGCATTAAAGATTGACGGCCTTTCACACAGTTTTTATTCACTATATTGGAGTGCACGTATAAGACAGTGTCACTGTTTACTAAAAATGTCTTTTTGGTGGACATATAGCTGCTAGTTGTTCAGGCTGTAAGGTAACGGGTGGCTGTATTGTTTGTCATATGTTGCATACTCTCTTCCGCACTGAATAGAGTGTCGTTTTACAATTACCTGGAAACACTGTAGAAAGAACCCTTACAGCTAGCTGGCTGTAAATGCTACTTTGAGAAACTGTTACCCCTTGTGAAACAACCAGCCGATGTAGTTCTAGATACCAACCTAGAGTGACATGGTACGGCAGTCAGATACAAGCTTTAGCAGACAGAACCCCATAGTTTTGTTACGTTACTCAATTAAAGAAGAGTGTTTCTTTTCAGTATGTTAAACAACATGTGTAATGATTACAGTGCTTGTTTCCTATGATTACAAGCATACACTGTTATCATCTTAGCAACACCCTGTAGACGATCATCATCAAACAATATTTCAGGCAGTGTAAAAATTAAATATTTTTAATTTTTCAAGCAAGCGGCTCAATTTAAAAAACTGTCAACAAAAATCTCAGGGCTGTGCTGCTCTTTTTAACAAATTTTTTTTCACTTTCACAGATTTCAGCCAAGAAAAGCTAAACCCCCGCGATGAGCCTCGAGATCGCATGAAGATTCCAAATTAGGAAGTTGCTTGCTCTGATAAAGCTGCTAAACTTCTTTACAGGGCGATTCAACCGATTTTTGCGATGCATATGTCAGTTTGAAATATTTCACTTGTAGTGTAATATGCTGATTTTGTGTGAACAATTTTACTAGTTTCCACCGTATACTGATCTGATAGCTGTAATCAAGCTTGTTACTATCCTTTCACTCAACACAGCTTAAATCTTTATCTTTGGGTATAAATAAACATGTAATTCTCTCAGACTTAAAAAAGTTTTATTTCGATGTAAAATAGTTTAGATTTGTCTTTTGTCTTAACTCGGTTCATCAAAATTGGAATACAAAAGAATAAGTATCAATTTTCTTGAACATATTTCCATCAATATTAATTCACAATGACTCACCCATTTGATCAAGTCACCGACGCTGAAATCTTGTTAACTTCAAAGTTAATCAAGGATGCTACTAAAGGTCCTGAAAAGCCTCACTTTATCCAAATCGATAGATTAGATCCACCTAAGAAAGATATGGTGAGATACTTGGAAGCTGAAAGAAACGGTGTTACTCCTAAACCAATTCCAAGAGTTACTTACTGTTACTACTATATCGGTTTAGACTTCCACAAAGCCTTAGTCAACACCACTTATGGTCACATCATCACTAACCAAAAATTACCAAAAGGCGTTATTGGTCCATTACTACCAGATGATATTTCTGAAATTGAAGATTTGGTCTTTGTTCATCCTGTTGTCGTTGCCGAAATCGAAAAATTAAAATTACCATCACATATTAAAGTTGTTTGTGATCCATGGATGAACGGTACCGATTCTAAAGAAGATAGATTATTGATTCAATGTTATATGTATTTAGCCAATGCTCACCACCCTGAGTCTAATCACTACTCTTTACCTTTGAAGTTCTCCCCTGTTTTCGAATGTTTAACCAAAAAATTCATTAGAATGGATTACTTACCTGCTGGTATTGATGCTTCAACCACTGATACTCAACCATGGACAGAATTCCCATTTGTCGAGTACCACCCAGATTTGAATGGTGAGTCATTAAGACCTTTAAAACCATTAATTGTCCAGCAACCTGAAGGTGCCGGTTTCCAATTTGAAGGTAACAAGATCAAATGGCAAGGCTGGGAATTTAGAGTCATTCCAAATGTTAGAGAAGGTTTCGCAATTTATGATATCCACTTCAAAGGCAGATCAATCATCTACAGATTATCTCTATCTGAAATGACTGTCCCTTACGGTGATCCAAGAGCTCCATATCACAGAAAACAAGCTTTCGATTTAGGTGATTGTGGATTTGGTGGTAATGGTAACTCACTAGCATTAGGTTGTGATTGTCTTGGTGTTATCAAGTACTTGGATTGTAGAAGAATCAATGGTCAAGGTGAGCCTGTCTTTATTCCAAGTACTGTTTGTTTACATGAACAAGATGCAGGTATCTTGTACAAACACTTGAACTACAGAACCAACCATGCTGTTGTTGCTAGAAAGAGAGAATTTGTTGTTCAAACAATCGCCACCGTTGCTAACTATGAATACATTGTTAATATCATTTTCGATCAAGTTGGTGAAATCAGAATCCACGTTAGAGCCACAGGTATCTTATCAACCATGCCAATCGAAAAAGACGTCACTGTTCCATGGGGTACCAACGTTGGTCCATTGGTGATGGCTGCATACCATCAACACATGTTATCTTTCAGAATTGATCCAGCTTTAGATGGTCACAACAACACCGTTGTTTACGACGATGTTGTCAGAATGAAAAAAGACGATTTCAACAAGTACAATGTCGGATTTGTCACCGAGAGAACATATGTTGAAAAAGCCGGTTACGTTGATCAATCTCCATTCACAAACAGATCATACAAGATCATCAACGAGAATGTGATTAATCCAATCTCCAAGAAACCAGTGGGTTACAAAATTGCCTTGCCTGCCAGACAAATGTTACTAGCTGGTGACGACTCATACAACAACAGAAGAGCCACATTTGCAACTCAACAAGTTTGGGTCACTAAATACCAGGACAATGAATTGTACGCAGCTGGTGAATTCACCAACCAGTCTCAGGAAGATACAGGTTTAGGTGTTTGGGCTAGACGTAACGACAATGTCAGAAACACTGATAACGTTGTTTGGGCTACTTTGGGTTTCACTCATATTCCAAGAGTGGAAGATTTCCCAGTCATGCCTGTCGAAGCTCACGATATCAGTATTGTGCCATTTGGATTCTTTGACAAGAACCCAGCATTGGACGTTCCTCAATCCAATAACAATTTCAACAAGTCACAATACTATAACGATCCAACCTCAACTAACGAACAAGCTTCAGGTTCATGTTGCAAGACCAACCTTTGAGACTTTACAAGCTGTTCACTTTAACTTATAATTCCGCTCCACACCCCTCTCCCCCCCATTTATATTCCCTTTTTAAATATTAATAATTTTTTTATACAAATATAGTTCTTTACGTTTTCCTTGTCTTGATTATATTATAAAACTGATTGTTCGATTATTAGCTTCTCTTCAGTATTATTTGTACGGAGTAACTATTAGAAATAGTGCTTCTATGCATGTTGAAAACAGTAATAAGTAAACAAATACTAAATTCACGGTTTAGTGCGGCGGTTTCCAAATTGGGATCGTTTTACATTTTTCCGTTTAATTTCTTTGGTTTGATTTTCAGGATAAGTTTGTTTCTCCAAACATGAAGATGAATGACACAATCAGATGCAATTTAACATGTATTGTTTGGTGATTTCATGTATATTAGAAATAGCAATAAAGACAGTGATATATTTTGAAAGTGTCTAACTATTTGTTGGTTGTTGCTTTTCAAGAAAGAAAGAAAAAGACTCTAAAAACTTATTAGTTTTCAAATCAGAATTGTTGCCATTAGAGTAGACATTAGTTTGAACAGACAAAAGTTACAAGAGATGCAACAAAACAGAAATGAGTTGGAACTTTGACGAAACGTTAATTAATTTGAATACTCCATTATATGTGCTTTGTCGACTGACTTTGAAATTTTACAAGTGTAGAGGTTCCGTATATTTACCTGCTGCGACTGATCTCGACAGTCAATCTGCACTTTTCTTCCCCACAGATGACCAATACATAAGCTATCTCACGGAACTTCAATTACACGGCGACTATATCTCAGGAGAAATTGGAAGTCGAGTAACTCGGTTGACTTCTAAAAAGATTGGTCCAGCATATCAACTCAACAGTCACAAACAATGGATGTGGGTTCCATTTTTGATTAATACATCACCGACTTTAGTGGGTGTGATTACTAATGCCGACATTAAGGCAAAAACTACTAATGAATTATTTGTAAATGACAAAGAGGATAAACTGTTGCAAGATGATTTAATTTCTAAAGTTTTACCATTTGCTAGAAGGACTGTTGATAGAGATGCAAACTACAATACCTCAAAAATGCTCACAACATTATATGAAGTTAACAGTCATTTTATTTTACCCTATGAAATCTCAAAAAAACCTATACAAGAAATTTTAAGTTTATTATCAATTACAGTGAAAAATGGATCAAATCTTGCAGAAAACAACCAAAGTTCCTCAAAACGCAATAGTACTGATGGGATCTTAAACCCAGAAACCGCATCTACCACAAATAATTTTCAATGTTGTAAAGAGTTAGAACCTCTCATGTCACTTAATGAAAAGAGTGTTCTTCAACAGTACTTACTAGAGATGGAGAAATTGAGTTTGAAACCACCTACGGAAGCTTATTCTGAAATCATATATAACTTCAATAAACTATTGGTTGAGTTATCAAATGATACAAAATCTTTCTTATTAAGCTTACAACCTAAATCAGATTTTTCCTATTATTGCTTAAATTCCATGCCAGCCATTTTTCAAGAAGATCCAGAGACTATCACTGATTTTGCCAAGTTTTGGAAAACTGCCTTGTCGTCATGGCCATCCGTATCACAAGATGAAAGAAACATCAAAGGCAACCCTTATAACATACTATCGTCTGAGGATTCTTTTGCTGGAAGTGAGGAGTTCCACAGATTTATTGAATCTTCTCCATTTGACTCACCGTACAAAATCGGAAAGTTGAACGATACAGTCAACAATTTTGAAGATTTGTTTGCTGGACAAACATTCACGCTATCGCAAGCTTCTAGTACAAATAGTATTACACAGTCTCCACTTGTTTCAAAGAACAATTCTCCTATCAAAGCTGATGCTACACTTTCTAACTCCAATTATATGATGCAGCTAAATGGCACCGATGTTGCTGGTATGTATTTCGGAAACGGTAAGCTTGACACTTTTTCTGATACTCATGATACGGTGTGTAACAATAATTGTTCAAAAAGCCCCGAGCGTTTTGATAATATAGATTCTCAGCAAACAGACTCTTCAATTTCAGACGATCTTTCAGACGACCACAAGAAAAATGATACTTTTGAGCAAGAAATGATTGATTTTGAAAAAGATATTGAAAGAGTCAAAGCAAGCGTTATTTCCTATCTTGACAACTGTCCAACTACATCAAATCTAGAGGATACAGTCGATACCTCTGTTTTAACAGAAGACACCATCAACCGTTTACTTGATAATTTATTTGATAAACATGCTACAGACGACTTGAGTTTTTCATCTGACTCACCTTTGTCAGTTGTGGAAGATTTTGAAACAGGGACTCATGATTTTTCAGGCCTTTCATTAGACGCCATATCAACACCAACTCGAAAAGCTAGCATGTCACAGGCTCGAAATGTTAGAAAGTCATTTTCTAACATGTTAAAAGAAGATATATCGAATTTATCGTTTTTCCATAAACTCAACAGGTTTGAGCAATTCAGTGGGGGTACATTAAAAGCTGAGTCATTTTTGGAAAGAAGTCGGAGATTCTTTTTAGGTCGTTCAATTGATGACGTATTGGATGACAAGGAAGATGATTTGTTGAAAGTTAAAAAATTGATACTTAGACAGTCTTCTAACCCTGAACTGAAGATCGAAAGAAGAAAAATCATACCAAAGAAGAAACATTTAGAGATTGGATTGCAAGAAAATTCAAAAGATATCAAGAATACCAAAAAACAACCAGCCAAGTTCCGTACAATCAAGGAAAGACTCGGTGATTTACTCGACGCAAGATTAGTTGATATTTCTCAAACTGCTGAATTTAGAGGCAAAGTGATTCACCCACGTGATTCTTATAACAAGTTTGCCACTTCGAGTTCGTTAGACTGGCAAGATTTGTCCTCAACAGAAAAATCAGCTTACTACTTAGCATTTAAAAGGTTTTACGAAGATGTGCTAACGAACTATCAAGATTATGATAATGAGTTTGTCTCAGGCGTTGCCAAAATTTGTGTAGAGTTTGGTGACGACTCACTGCCAATCATACATTATGCAAACGAAATTTGACTCTGATTTATTTCTCTGGTTACTCCCCAGCTTACTTTTTTCACTTTTAATTTTAGTTGTGTATACGTCGAATTAATTTTTCATTATGAGCGCCAAGAAAGTCAGCTATATAGCTTCAGTAAATATCAAACTAAGAACCCTATAAAACAAGCATCCAAAATTCTCTCAAAGTTGACCCATCTGTGATACTTATTGAACATAGCTGTTCCGTCTTTGCCAGCACATGACATTAATATTTCCACACCTCCAGGGTGGTAATCGAGATAATGGGTCAAGTTGTATATTTTTCTATCTAAACAAATCCAAAAATTGTCTACCGTATTGTGAGTTTTCAATTCTTGTTTTGTTATCCGAACAGGAAACTGAGACGGATCTATATCTTTGACATTCTTTTGGCGTTTCGTCGATTCCCAATCCATTGCTGAATGTCCCGGTTTCAATGACACTTTCTGTCTTCTTGGTCCTGCGCCTGGAGCATCCATAATTCTTTGCGGTGAGTTTAGCGATGGAAATATACTTCCTGGCTCAGTTAATGCATTGCCTCTAGATATACCCGAAGGTGTAAGAAACGAGCCCCTACCGGGCACGTTAGAAGCCAACTTTATGCTTTGGGATTCTTGTAATCTTTTACGTTTCAATGCTTCTAGCTTCTGCTGAGCGCTAAGCTCTTCTGGTGTCTTTTTGCTGTTAGCATTTGAAGATTTTGCCTCACTTTTGGATGTATCATTTTCACTTTCTTTAGTCTCCGCAGGAGTAGTTGTAATAATGGGTATCATGTTTTACCAAAGTTGTATCTATAACTCTTGCTATGCACTGAAAGTGTCACAATCTTTGTGTCCTAGAAACGAAATGTTATCAGTTCGAATTGAGTCAAAAGAAGGGTAAGTAGAAACAATACAATTAATGTAATTCTTCACCCAGATCAATATAGAGCAAATTATTTTACCGTTTAGTGTCAAACACACAAAAAAATAAAAATGCTTTTTCAAGTAATGAAATCGCGTGGCTGTGCAATTGGCTCTTTAAGTGCTATAATAAATGGACACTAATGGTGATACTTTAGTTACTGTTTGCTGTAAAGAATGTTTCAATGTCTAATGATCCAGCCCGGTTATAGTATTTTCCTCGAGTTTTGCATCTTCTAGGGAAATGAAAGCAAAATTTGAGCTTTTTGCTCCCGATTCAGGTAAGGTGAAGTCATCCACCAAGGTACCAAACTTATCTAGAACTTGTAAATTGCTGCAGTCCTCTATTATAAATCTGTTCAACGGAGAGGTAATTTCAATCATCAATAATAAGTTATGTGAATTATGTATTCTCAATTGCTGCGTTTTACCTTTGAAAACTGTATTCTCAACCTTGTCAATGAACAAGAAAGATTTCGAGTAAACATCAAAAGTACACTTATCACATGACTCAATAGTAATCGACGAGACATCAAGAGACTCTGGAATCGTGACTCTTGACTCCAAAATATTCTTTAAATAGACTACTCTTGTTCTTGAATTCAAATTTTCCTCAGTTAACGTTAATTCCGTTCGACTCACATTTTGCAAGGTCGGTTCTCCCAGTCCACCCAAGTCTACAGTTCTCATACTGTTTTCATCGTTATAGTTTTCCTGCTTCATCTCTGTAAACACTTTCACTGGCTTGTTACGAAACTTAAATTTTTTAGTTCTTTTCGCTTTTACAGCATCGTCAAGTATAAAAACCAGCTGATTTATAGCTTGGGAGAATAATTTCACATCATAGTTGGGTATTAGACCGCTTGCAGTTTTCTGTGAAACCCAATCTTTCAACTGATTGATTTCTGAACGAACTACTTGAATTTCATCAGAACTTGTCAAATGCGGTATTCTCTGTTTGAGATCTACATCATATTGTTTATCCTTCAGTTAGTAAAATCAACAAAAGACGAGGAAACGAAAAATGGCTCTTGTACAAAAGTTAGATTAGCTTACCTTCCTCAACCTTCTTAAAAGACCAAGCTATTTCTTTGAGTTCTGACATATCAAATTGAGTTGGATGCAGTTAGTTGATCCTTCATTCAAGAACCTACGAAAGATGTAACCGTTTCCCCTTGATTTCATATGTCATGTCACAGTTTTATTTCCTTTTAGGAAACAAGGAAATCAAAATCTCAGCCGCACATCACACACAAATTTTACTATAATTTTCATTACATCTAATTGGTGAATTAAAAGTTTTACAAAGATAACTGAATTAATTGGAAAGTTTTCTGCTGAAATATACATACTTTAAACAATTCATTCTTCAATGATCAATTCACTTACAGGTGGCACTGGACGTCTTATGATTCTCTTAGCTAGAATTTTAGCTTCAATTTCTTTTTCAAACAATTCAAAGGACTCAATCTCCTTGATGACATATGAATCTGTACCTTCATCTTCACGTGCTAGCATTACTCTAAGAACGAGTTCTTTCAAAGTGAAACATGCATTTTGAGCTGTTTCAGAAGCCGCAGTTTGGTTTTCAACTTCTCTTCCTTGTCTTGTTGCTTGCCTACTAACAGATTTTCTTCTACTCAATGATCCACTTGTGGCACTTAGACTTCCTGTAGGCTCCAATTTACTTTTCAGAATTTGTTTGGTTTCTTCAAGTAAACAATTGTATTCCTGACGCAAATCTGCAACGTCTTTTGCAAAGTACTCTCTGACTTTGAGTAATTGCTCGAGCTCAATCGTTTTCAATTGTATGGTTTTTGACTCATCACGATTTTTGTAAAAATTGAAAGGAATCTTGTAAACAGTGAATACCCAACTGATGATTCTTTCAACAACATCTTCTGTGATTTTGAACTCTTTTGAAACCAAATCCATGTTCTTAAACGCAAGAGAGAGTCGATTCAACATCTTAGACTTTTGTGAATTGAGCATGACACTTTTTTGCTGATAGTAAACACTACTCAAAGGAGGTAAAATAAGATTAGCAGCTTCCACCACCACTGATTTCCAAGTTTCAAAAATGATTTGATCAACAATATCTTCTTCCAAAAAGTTACTAAGGATGTTAAATGTTTTACCAAACATATGCATGAGTTCAACAACTGGTTTTGCGTCTGAGGTTATTGATTCATTAGCCTCTATGCTGAAATCCGAAATTCTAGAGAATGTTGGCTGTTCAATCGATACACTCACCAGAGTATCAACAGAAAAGAGCTCCTTTATGTATGTCGCATATCTGGAAGCAATACTCAATGAAACTCTATCCAGTGCTCTTTTCAATGTTGTTTTGATCCTACCAAGATGGAAAACAGGATCATTAGAAAGTGTCTCAAACGAGTAAGTCACATACAATATGACTCCAGCTTTACCTCGAAACTTAATGTTCTGGTCTACACCATTTTTAATTGGGTCAAACTTTGGGTGAAATTCAAAACTATCTATAATTTTCGACTCATTTGAGGAATAACTAAATAGTCTAAATTGAATAGGATCAATATTTGGTTTAGTCACAACAGTTTCGAAAATTTCACGCCATTCCGGGTATGCATGATTGAAAACAGTTCTTGTCGCATTGTCCAAGGTGCCTGTCATTCTGACAAAAGAACTCAACTCTGTGCCTGTATCATGATCTTTCAAATTTTCAGCTTTCTCAACGGTAATGGAAAGTAGTTTACCCCTATCCTTTGCAGATTCAACTCTGTGATGATTAGAAATTGATGTTGAATATTTTTGTAGCACATCATCTTTGTAAAGCTCATCTAATTTCTGATTCACTATGTATAAGTTGTTAACTTTTGTATAAGCGGTATCCGGTTCAGTAATAAACTCTTGAGTTGAATTGAGTTTTGAAAATATATCAACGGATAATGTTTCAACATAGTAGTTTAAAACGTTACAAATTGCCTCATACATCAAGTTGAATAAAACAGCTTTTTGGTAAAAATCATTGACTATAATTTTATCAACCTCATTCAAATATCTATCGAAAAGTTCAAATAAAGAGACAACGCTATCACTGTAACTGACTTGATCTCGATTATTATAATTATCCCTCGATATTATATTTTTGGAATAGTTAGTCAACTCTTCACAGCTTTCCACAACTTCGTTAAATACATCAGGGAAGTTCACATCAGGCAAGCCCTTGTCAGGATCAAACAACTCATTCACAGACTTGAGATCAGCTAAAATTTTTCTAAAATCCAAATCATCATCAGGCGTTGGACAAGCAAATTCTCTTTTATATGGGAACCCAGTTTGAGGATTGATAACTGGTGGAATTGTGATAAAACCTAAAATTTTATTCACTGTGTTGGTAGTTTTCAAGGCATACTTACTTTTAAAGATTTTCATAAATGGCCAAATATGGCCGTGTTTTTGATCAAATTCTGCGAATTGTGTCACGAGATAGAGGAGATCTCTAACCATTGTATGGGAAAAATTCGAGATTTCTTTCAATGTTGGTTCTGAACGTGAAACGTGTTCTATTCTTGAGTAACGTTGCTGACGAAGTGTGGTTTTCAAAAGCGTTTCAAACTGTTCTATGTATTTTGGTGAGACTTGTTTTACACTGTTACTCTCGATTCTTATCAAGCTTGTCAGTATAACAGCAGTCGCTTCGATATCAAATAAGTTTGGTACATGGCAAACTACTTTTTCCATGAAATAAGCACATATATCATCTAGAACTTCAAGCTGCTGTAGAATAGGAGTAGGCCAGAACTCGAATGAATCTTGCATACAACAATAACGTAGCAAAGATTTAGCATGTTTAAGGGTAACAATTGCTAATGATTCTTTTTTCTCAGGAAAGAGTTTCATGGTCTCCCCATAAGCTTTCAATACACACAAAGCGACTTTGTAACCGTCTAATTGCCAAATAAAACAACAGTCTTCTAAAATTCCCATTTTAACGTTATCCAAAACTTGTCCATCTTCGAGAAACGTTTGAAGTATCTCTTTTAAAACTGCATATGGATCTACGGGACAAATGTAGTATGTCGACGTTAACTCCCTATCCTGTAAGCGTCTTCCAAAATAAGCCATTGCCTTGTTATTGAATGAATCTTTGCCAACCTTCCATTCTAGATAACGTCCTTTAAGATCATCATCAAAATCTTTCGGAGAAAACTCATGAAAAAAGTGTCTTTTAGTTATCTCTTTTACTAAATGGATAGGCTTGCATTTAGCTTTCAAGAAAGTCACCCGATTAATGACAAGTTGTATATCAACTTCATAAATGCTTGCAATCGTTTTGAATATAGGATTAGATGCAACATTTCGTCCACTGTCAGGGCTTGCAGAATAAAATGCTTTTCTCTTTGACAACAACAACTCTTTCATACTTGGGGTTAAAGTGAGATTTAAAAGAAGGTCATAGAAATGGATACAAAAAACAAAAAACAAAACATCTGAATCAATTTTTGTGGATTGAACAATATCTTTAGCACAACCATGGGATAAAGAAATGATCAAATTCAAATCTTTTTCGTTATTTTTCTTCTTCCAAACGTCTTTAAATTCAAGCAACATAATCTTAAAAAATGGCTGTAACTCAGGATGAATCTTCAATCTTGAAAGTTTCAAATCTTCACTAGCTGATAATTTGAAAAGTTTTTCTTCCAAATCATTGAAAAGGGTTTTCTCTCTAGGAGAGTTCAAACGTCTATGCCTCCATGATTTCGTCTGTAGATTTTCAGAATGATCCAGTGGCGAATGAGTCTTATCTATGCATGGTGGGATCGGACTGACAAAGTCAGACACTTGCTTAGCTTGGTAATTCTCATCAGTGCTGTGCTTGAGATAAAGAACCTTTATGAGCGGGTCTAAACTTGGATTGTCAGCAAGCGTAGAAGAAGACTGTCGGCTCATTTCAGAACGCTATGATAAAAGTATTGCCTACTTCACAGAATACTTCTCAAATGACACTAGGAAAACTATGCTTGATCGGAGTTAGAAAAGTACCAAGAGCAGTGATACATTCAATGAGCCCAACTTTTGCAAACAATTATAGATGAGCAGTACCTGAAAAATCAAAAAATAAGCAACAAACTCTTAGTTTCAATAATCTTCATTCTATGTTCTCATGTGTTTAACATAATTACTCAACGCTTCTCTGAAAGCGGGCACTTACACAAAACGTCAAACATACTAAAAAAATTGGTGTCAAAAATTGCAACAGAATTTAGTCCAAATGCGGCTTAAAAAGATGCCAATGGAATGCAAAGGCCACTTTACGCTTTCACTGAAACTCACTTACAAGAAGCTTAAAAAATAAGACTAAACTTCGAGTTGTGAATAAATCATAGAAGGGTACAATTGATGTTTATGTTTAGCTAATGGGCTGAATGTCTGTTGAAGTGGTTGTTTAAGTAGGGTCTGTTTACAAAAAAAAAAAAACCCACGCATTAAAAAGGGTTGTTGATACATACAGTATTGGACAAATCTTCTTTCTTGAGAATCGACTAGCTAATATATAGATTGGGAGAAGAAGTTTATTTCATACGTAAAGTATTGAAACTAGTGAACTGTCTGATGATCTTGACGTGACAAGATTTAAATAGTATTAAATATTTATGGGCCTTCAATTTTTCAAGATAGGTAAGAACGGCTTTAGGACAGCTCAGGTGTAAATTTGAGAAATTTAAATCAAACATGGATAAGTAGTATTGTCTTTTACTAGTGATCAATATGAGTGACGAAGAAAAACAGGCTAGTAGCCGAAATGACTTTACGACATCTGTAGATTTCAACAAAAATGATGAAAATGCTAAAAATGTATTTAAGGAAAGCGATGCAGGTGACGGTAATAAAAGGGAGGATTTTTATTTGACCGGACTCAAGCTTATTTTGTGTCTTGGAGCAATGTTTATTTGTGTTTTCCTAGTGGCATTGGATCAAACGATTACAATGACAATTTTAACTGCTGTGGCAGTTCACTTCAATGAGTTTTCCAAAGTTTTATGGATCACATCTTCTTTTATCTTAGCAGTTGGTTGTACTGCCCAAGCATGGGGTAAGCTTTCAATCATTCTTGGTCGTAAATGGACAATGCTTGCTTCTCTAATCATTTTTGAAATTGGTTCATTGATTTGTGCGTTGAGTAATTCAATGTCTTTGTTGATTGGAGCAAGAGCGATACAAGGACTTGGTGCATCGGGTGTCCAAGCTTGCACTTTCATCATCGGATCAGAGATAACTCCAATTCAGAAACGTCCCCTTGTGTTTTCTGTTTTTGCTCTTGCTTTCTCTATTGCAACCGTTTTAGGTCCTATCATTGGTGGTCTTTTCACAAAATATGTTACATGGAGATGGTGTTTTTATATTAATTTATGTTGTGGTGGGGTTGCTGTTCCTCTGTTTTGCTATACTTATAGACCACCTAATCCAAAGTTGAATTTCAAAGAAAAATTGAAAAGTATTGACTATTTTGGAGGATTGTTAATGATTTCTGGTATAGTGTTAGTTTTATTAGCTATAACATTTGGTGGATCAAGCAATATCTGGAGAAGCGCAGAAGTTATCTGCTCTTTTACAATTGGTGGAGTATTATTGATTGGGTTTTGTGTTTGGAATTTCAAATTTGCCGATCCTAAAATAGTTTTACTACCATTGGAAATTGTTCAGTAGTTCAAGATTATGGCTCCAGTTATGCAACTTGGATTTGGGTTTGCTGCCGTTTTCAGTGTTATGGCTTACTACGCGATTTATCTACAGATTGTCCGAAATGATGATTCTCTTCATGCTGGTTTAGGACTTTTGCCATTTATGATTTCAACGGCAATAGTTTCCGTTCTTTGTGGTGTTTTAGTTCAAAAAACCAGAGAGGTGAAATTTTTTGCGGTACTTTCGGGAATTGTTTTGACATCAGGATGTGGTGCATTGCTGGTCTTTGGCACCCACACCAGTTTGGCAAAAAGAATTGGACTTGTTATTCTCCCAGGAATTGGATTTGGATTCTTAATGCAACCATGTAATATCAGTGCGCAATTACATGCACCTCAAACTCCAGGTTCTACAATTTTGGTTACAAGTTTTTTAAACACAGTTAGAAATATTTTGGGTGCTTTAGGGAATCAATTTGCTGAATTGATTTTCAATGTCAGTTTAAAAAAGAACCTAAAAGAAATCCAACATCTGATTCCGCAAGTAAATCTCGAACATATTGTCACAAACACAGAAGTTCTCAAGTCACTGAACAAAGAACAACAATTGCTTGTTAAAGAGCAATGTGTTCGTTCTTTTCATAATGTGTTTTATTTTGCAACTGCTCTTTCTGCAATGTCTTTGATTTTTAGTCTTTGTATTTCAAAAAAGAAAATTCCAAAAAAAGCAGAGTGATTTAGATTGAATCAAAAGGTTTGATGCAGATACGGAGTTGTAAGGCATTTAATTTAGTGGATATACTTAATATCAAGACTCGATGTAACGAAAAGTAAAACAAAATCCTGTAAAACAATGCAATTCGTTAAAAAATAAACAAATAAAAAAGAACAAAATGTCGTAAAAGAAGTAAATAAAAAGGGAGGAACAGTTGAAAGAAAAGAAAAGAAAAGAACAATTTTAATATTTCGTTCCTTGAAAAGAAGAGAAACTTTAAGTTGAAAGCAGCAAAGAAGACATAATAGATTGAAATCAACAAGTGTATTATACATGCTCTTTTGAGCTGCCAAAAAAGGGGTACCAAAAATTGCAAAACTTGCTAACTAGTAGCAATTCAATGGTATATGCATCCAATGAACTGGAGTGATAAAAAAATGCTTTTCTTGATTTGGAACTCCGCATTAATAAGTCTCAAGTTGCTCTAAACTACCAGGTGGATTGACATAACGGGCACGACAATACACAGCAGAAACTTCAACATCTTCGAAATCTGAAGTGAAAGTTTTCTTAAAAAAACTATGGACCGACTCTGCTGAGTTATATTTGGTTAGCGAATCAGTGAATTGTTGGTTATCCATCCAATCTGTAGTAAAGTGTGACGATGAAGCTGGATTAACGGACAATAAAGACGCTTTCCAAGCATCTATGGGGTCTACAGCGTGAGATATAGCTAGTAATTGAAAGAAAAAATGAACATCAGGACTCAATTCGTATAATTGATGATAGCTTTCTAAAGAGTGTAATGTTGTAACAAATGATTCCAGAAAGATACGACTTTTGATGTAATCTTTACTAACAAGCGTCAAAAATGGTAAACGACAACTTATATGTGAATAAATATGAGGCAAGGATTCAGGCGAGAGTGATAAAGGGATGGAAAATAATTCGTGAATATTTTGAACAATCGCATTTTGTAGAGATTTATCATCTGGACAATCATACTGTAAAAAAGCAATTTTAAATGCAGTAAAATTAACTGGAGCAGTATTTTTCAGGTGTTGTAAAAATTGACGATCAGTTTTTTTGTGTCTTTTTTGTGAAGCTAAAAATCTAGTGTACAATTTCTTATATGAGAAATGTTTGCAGCCAAGACGGGGTATAATTATATTTGCGAGATAATAAGATTTGGATTGATTAGGAAATAATGGAGGAAAATTCCAGTCAATTGATTCATTTCTGAATTTGAAAAAGCGTTGTAATTCAGTAGGCATGGTAAAATCATGAACAGCTGTGTGATTAATTGGAATCATATTTGATCCGTTATAACTTGGGTTGGATTTGGAAACCCATTTTGGCAATTGTACATTTAAGAATGAAATAAAGCGGAAAAGTTGGAGATAAGATTTCAAATTGAACTTTGCGGTAAATGAATGATCGGATTCAACAGACGAGGTTGAAACTGTGTCTTGAACTTCTGATATTTCTTCACTACAGAAATAATCGTATAACCGTCCAACACTGTAAAAAATACAACTGAAAAAGATACTGATGCAATTGATCTGAAAAAAAGCAACGGTGAAAAAGTTCATAAAAGACGATGTGGTTTTATGGACGGTTTCAATAGGTGGAACAACATGGGTATCCACATAGTCTTTGATGTCTTTACCAAATGGTATTTTTTCAAAAAGAGAAAAGTAATAAGGTTGAATAAAAAGTCCAATATGATGAAATCCAAGTTTAAGTAGTTGATAGATAAATACGATAGCGACAGGGAAGTACCATTTGGATATAGTTTTTGAAAAACTCAAAAAGAGCGATCCAGAAAGAAAAGGCATGATGCAAGAGATAAAATACTAGAAATTTTGAAAGTATACAGTAAAACCAGTTGATGTTGCCTGCAAAGAATCAGCGGTTGAAGTTGCTTAAAAATGTGATATACTTGTCAGTTTTGAAGAATTAACTGTGTCGGTAGTTACAGATGAAGGTGGGAAAACAATGCCTGGTGAAAACTCATTCAATTTAATGAATGTCACAGTAAAATTGTGAGTAGAATGTCAGAATTGTTATATTACCCGATACAAGGCTTTCTTTACTAAGTATACTTGTAACGCTTAATATTATTAACTCGACTAAATGAGTAGATTAAAGTGGTAAGGTCTTTTATATATTAGTGATATTCAATACAGAATTGCTAAATTATACTTTAACCTGAGTAAACTGATAGAGGATGTAAAAGAGAAAACCTCCATTTCAAGTAGTCAACTTGAGAGAGATAGCTGCCAAAGCGACAAAAAGACCGATAACAAAACATGAAAAGAATTTGCCGATAATCGTCGCGTCGATCGTCGCAACTACATTAAAATAATATTTTATTGGTTAAACGTTTCAGAATAACAAGTTCAATTGTTATAACCGGTTTTGATGACTTTAGTTATGGGAATAAAACTCACATTGAGTTTTCTTTGACAAATGACACTAAAACGATAAACAGCATTCAGTTTAATATAAGATTTATAATTTAAAACACACAAGAAACATGTTTTTAACATTCTCCTCCACACATTAACTTCTGAGCAACCGGTTTAAATCTCGGATTTTACTGCACAGCAAATGAGCGGCTGAGAAAAATAAAAAAAAAAAAATTTCATCAAATCTGGCGTCGATAGTCGCAACTCAATTAATAACCAAGTCGATCGACGTTAGCCTTTATTCTACTATTTTCAAGTACAGCGTCGATCGACCTGACCTATGTTTTTCTTCTTGGCCGTTCCCTGGTCGCCTGGTGTGTGTGTGTCCCAGAGCCCAGCGACAAGACAACGAGCACCTCACTAACTCACTCACCGTTGACGTTCGTTTCAACTTGTACCATGTACGTACCTACCTGTTTTGTCTGTACCCAAGTCTGGGGTAATTGTATGGGACGGAGTTTGAATAATATTCATACTTATTTGAATTAAGGGTCTACTTGATTGTTTTGAAGCATAAGAAAATAGGAGTTTGTTTGCAAAAAAAAATTGGTGTATTTTACACAAGTTGGGCATAGTTTATCTTGTTTGATTACTTCTTTTACCAATGACGTCTCATAGTAACCATAGACATTTAGTAACGGATACTGGTACCGATAATGAGAATGTTGATGTTAATGGTAACAATAATGAGGAGAGTGGTGTGGAAGCAAGAGAGGACCACCAGTCGATAAACAACCAGGTGAATCAGTTTTTCCAGAACATGAATTACTCAGATGATGTTCAGTCGGTGGTTTCCGTTAACGATTTTGGTGAAGTTGATCTCAGCTCTTTGCATAACGATGCGTTTCAAATCACAGCAGATACGGTATCATTGAATAAAGAAGACAAGAGTCATCCAGAGTTGGAAGATGGCGAGTCTAAAGAGACTCCTGATGATCATATAACAGCTGCAGCTGCAGCTGTTGCTGCTTATCAAGAACATGTACAGAATCAGCACCATCATCATTTTAAGAAATTGAGCGATTTGGATGATGTTGAAGAATCAGCAAGACATCCAACAGGTGAAGAAGAGACAGAAAACTCTTTCAGTTATGTTTTGAAAAGAAAACAACAAAAAGATGATTCTTTCTTCGTGAAGCCAGTGAAACAGCGGAAGAGTAATAGCAACAATGTTGATTCAGATCAGAAAGAGCTACCCATTGATAAATCATTGAAATCAGTATCATCCTCATTATACGCATCGGGTTCAACGCATGTTTCCACCACGGTATCCACAGATTCTGCTTTAGGTAACCGTCTGCAAGAACCCGACTCTTTGACAGAAGTGGGAAGCATCTCTAATAAAGAAAATGCAAACCAAGTCTCACTTGATGCGAAATCAATATCAAATAGTAACAGTCATTCTGCTACATCTCAACCTTCAACTTTGTCCCCTTTCAGAATACTCGATGTGATCCCCGGGGTAGACCCTAAAAAGATGTGCAGATTTTGTGGTAAAACGTTTGCCCATCCTGGCTCGCTAGGCCGTCATCTTGATAGTAGGAAAGGAACACCATTACACCCTGCAGATCAAATTGAAATACTGAGATCAAATGTTGCTCGTCGTGGGAACCCTGAAGCAGTGAGAGCAAGACGTACAGAAAGAACAAAAGAGTATAATAGAAGAGAATACGTTAAACAAAAGAACAGACAACGTAGAAAACAGCAAAGTAAAATTTACAGAGTTAGAGAGATTTTCCATTTGCATTTTTACAAAAGACTAAGTACACCGTCATTACCACCACATCCGTCCTTCCCTCGAATGGTTTTGTTTTTCTTACCACCTTCCTCGTGGCCACATGATCCACCAACTTACCAGACGTACGTCACTTTACAATCGTGGCTTTCAGAAAATGACAACGTAAAAGAAAAGTTATCTTTACTATCGCCTAATCTGACCAGCTCTTCATACAAGGAGAAATTGAAACCAGCATACGAGAACTGGACTTCACTATCAAATGATGCTAAGAAAGACATGTGGATAAGAGAACAAAGAGTATGTGCACAGGAAGCACTAGGCAATTTAACATTGTTTGACCTCGCTATAAAGGAGAAATGGGCTACCAAATTGATCAACGACAAGAAAATGGAAGTATTAAAAAATGGTAATGCTCAACAGAGCAGTGAGAATTTCATTGATGAGGAAAACTTGAAAACCGACGGTTATTCATCTAACATGGAGGAGAGTCACAACGATGAGGATGACCATGAAAATAATGATGATGATGATGATGAACAGGCAGAAGATAATCTTGGCAGTGGAGATGATAAAATCAGAGAAAGTGACAAGAGGATAGTTAACCACACGCTCCAAACAGATGAGGATCCAAACGATGGTTTCATCTACGAGGGAGCTGTCACATCGTCCAAAGGCAAGCTGGATAGTGATCATGGCTCAAGTGTATCGAAAAATATACAAGACGTGATTGATACACGGTTCTACGAGACTGAAAGCAGTTTGCAGGAGAAGTCGGATCACCTTGATCAGGCCCTTATGCAAGATAATACTAATACTGAAAAGACCCGATCCGATAACGCTGATGATGATGATGACAACGATGATGATAATGACATAAACCATCTGCAGCCTACCAGTAATAGCTCTAATGGCCCCAAGCAGGACTTGGAAGAAGCTGCATTGGCTGCTGTCGCTGTAGCTGCAGCTGCAGCTGCTGCAGTGGTGGCAGATCAGGGCAATTCCCAGATGCTTTAGCTCACATGATGATGGCAAAGCGTATATGTTTCAAAGACACTTACTTACCTTAATCACCACTTTATCATCTCAGTCTGCTTCTCATCTCATCTACACCCAGTTACAGAGCACAGCCACAAAACGTACACCGCCCGACTCATCAGCAAACACCTGAGATCAGACAAAATACACACCCTTCAATTCAATCAACTAATAAACAACCATTTGCATTTTATACTATATAATAAACCATCTAAATATCACTCAACTCAATACTTGGTTACTGCCACTCCACTCTTTCACCACGGCACATGTCCCGCTGCACTCAATCTCCTCACCAGCCTCTTTCTCCTCCTCCTTAAAACCGACCACCAGCCACAATTGCGTAACTATTACCGCATAGCGCTCAAAAGCGAGGGTTAAAGAGCAATTTCCAAAAAGAGGCCGATCGTTGCCATCACCAAACGCTTCTCCTCGCTAGTGACTAGTGATAATTTGCTCTTTAAACCACCACACTTTTACTCTTTTATATTTATTCTATACTTTTAACTAGTCTTTATCAGTAAAATTCTTTTTTTTTTAAGTAGATATTTAAAACATATGTTAAGTCAACTAAATCAATTGACTCAATTTGTATCCAAAACTCCATACACAATGTCTTCTTTTGCTTCAAGATTATCTTTTATTAGATCTCCAAAATTCATTATTCCAACTGTTGCCGTTGCTGGTTCAGCTTACTACTTATCAACAATGTCAATTGCTAACGAACCATCAAAAACTTTCAAAGGTGATGACCAATGGGTTGATTTGAAATTGAAGTCTGTTAAACAAGTCTCTCACGATACCAAGATTTTCACTTTTGAATTGCCATCTCCAGATGCTGTCTCTGGTTTAGTTACCGCTTCAGCTCTTTTAACTAAGTATGTTACTGCTAAAGGTAGTAATGTTGTTAGACCATACACTCCAATTTCAGATAATGAAACTAAAGGTACTTTAGACTTACTGGTTAAGAAATATGACGCTGGTAAGATGTCTGTTCACATCCACAATTTGGAACCAAATGACACTTTAGCTTTCAAAGGTCCAATCTTGAAGTGGAAATGGGAGCCAAATTCATTTAAAGAAATCACTTTGATCGGTGGTGGTACTGGTATTACCCCACTGTACCAACTGATTCACGAAATTTTGAAAAACAAGGATGACAAGACAAAGATTAACTTGTTGTACGGTTCCAAATCCGTCGAAGATACTTTGTTAAAAGATACTTTAGACTCTTTAGCCAAATCTCACCCAGATCAATTCAAAGTCAGCTACTTTGTTGACGAACCACCAAAGAAGAGTGACGAAGCTGTCAACCTCGGTTTCATCAACCAAGATGTTTTGAAGAAAGAATTGCCAGGTCCTTCTGACGACACCCACGTTTTCGTTTGTGGTCCACCACCTTTATACAACGCCATCTCAGGTAACAAAGTCTCACCATCCGACCAAGGTGAAGTCACTGGTATCTTGGCTGAATTAGGTTACAACAAGACTCATGTCTTTAAATTTTAAACGTCCTCCTCCGATAGAAAAATTTTATTCTGACACTTTTTCCCTTGTCTGTGTTTTTTTACCCTTGTTTTTGCTCTTTTTGTGATCTTCTTTTGTTAGATTTTTGGACTCTATATAGGTAGAATTTATCATTGTTCATTAACCTGAAAACTCACTGTAATTATAGGTAAAAGTAGTTAAATGCACGTTTGCTAAAAACTTTGCAGTCGATCGACGCGGTCGATTTTTTACAAAAATCTTTTTGAGCCGCATATATAACAAAAAAATTTTCAAAAATAATTAAAGTAAAAAAAATTCACTAATAAAATCACTATCTTTATGGTGATTTATGTTTAGATCAATCAAATTACTGTTTAGCCGATAACTTGAACAAACCAATATCTAATTCACATACCCCAACATGGCTAAAAAAATATCCAAGCATTCAAGAGCAGCTCGTCGTGGAGAGCACGAACTTCCAGGAGAAGTCAAAGAATTGGAAAACGTTGAAAGAGCTTCAAAGACCGATGTTATAGGGTCCATGATCAGAGCATCTACAGCTAAGAACGAAGAACTTTTGAATCAGAAAATGGACAGAAAGTCCAAGAGAAGAGCTGCGCAGGACAAAATCACAAAGCCTGCATCTTCAGCATCCAGTAAAAATTCCATGATCAGTAAGACTATTAAGAACAAGAAAAGAAAATTCTTATCTATCGACGGAAGGTTATCGAGTAAAATCGAAGCAAGTATCAATAGAGCGAAACAAGTGCAAACTACGAGAAAATCAGGCTGGGATTCAATTAATAAAGCAGCTAAAGAGGCTGTCAAGGCATCGCAAAGCTCAGTGTTAAAGTCAGGATCGGATGATCGTATGGATGAAGAAGACGACGACGGCTGGGAAGATATTGAAAACGACGAGGAGGATGATGCTCCTACGATTGTTGCTAAAACCAACGTTTTCGCTTTGTTGGAGCAAGTTGACGCTTAAATTGGTAAATAAACATTATAGTTCTGCATTTTCATTCGTACACCATCTTTTTTTTCATTGTATATTAATATTAGTTAGCTCTTTATATTGAGGGAAATAGCGTAAAACCCGATACAAAAGTGTTGTTTAGGATACAAACCTATTTATAAACTAGTTTTTCGAATTTCTCAACAAACAAATCATCGATAACAACTTGTACACCTTGTGCCTGTTCTCTAACAAGTAAATCGTTATCGTTCTCGCTGATATAAGCTAGCAAAGTACTTAATTTATCACCATACTGGGCAACTAACGTCAAACCATCAGCTTCGCATGTAGTAACCAGGTCATTGATCAACACAATAGCTGACCTTCTCATAATAGCCTCTTCTTTTTTAGTTTCCAAAGTCAAGATACCAATTACACAATCAATAATGTCCCCCAAGTGATTGATTATACTTTTCGGAGATACGTGACATATTGATCCTAATAATGAAACTGCTGACATTCTGATTCTGTTGTCGACTGTCTTTTGGGATGTGCTGCTCTCTCTTCTAGTTATTGGAGATAAAGTGGTCACTATGTTTTCCTCAAGACCATTGTTGAGTGACATGGGGTAATTTCCAGACCGATTGATAAATCTCAGTAACACTTCACCAACCCTCAATCTCTCGTCTATTGATTTTTTCTCGTTCAAATAAACAGACAAGTATTTTTGTAATGTACTGGACACTTTAACATCTTTATAGAGTAATTCTTCAAGTCCTTTGATTGCGTTCAAGTACACAAACGGCTCTGGGTCTCGCAAAAAATTCAAGTGAATATCCACCACCTTGTCCAACTTCACAACGCTCTCGTCTTGATCCACACCGACAACAGATCTTAAAAGCTGTAAACCATTCACTTTAATTGGTGGTTGTTCGTCATGAATGTTTTTCATTGCCCTTTGAAAAGAATTCTCGTGTTGCTTTCTTCGACTCATCTTGGAAACAGATTCGGAACTCTTGTTACTGAGTAAAGCTTCAACTACATTAAGCAAGTCCTTTTGTTTCTTTGAGTCTCCATTTCTTATCAAGGACTGGATATCGCTCAAACTTGAAATCGAATTTGCAGTCAGACTATCGGAACTCAAATTTTCAAGAACTGTGACCAAGAGATCCATTATCGATTCCATTGTGGTGGCTTTTTCACTGGACATATCTGTTTCATCTTCGTCATCCGAGTCGGCATCTTGAGGTTCAACTATGTGCAAGTTAATAGAAGATTTACTAACTGCACTTTCAGTGGCCATCTGTTTCTTCAATATGAGTTTGACAATTTCTAAAAGATTATCAGGGTCACTGGAAATACTATCTTTAAAGTGGTTAACCATCAATTCTAAAACTCTCAATTTAACCAATGTAACAAAAACGTTTTCGTTGTCATCGTTCTCGTTCAACACGCTTTCAGAAGCGCCATCTAGTTTAAACCAACTTTTCAAATTACTTACAAATATAAAGACAAGCTTTTGAGGATCCAACTCTTCCAATCCTCTCAATAAATCCAATAGTGTACTCATTATGCTATCTATCTGTTCGATTGTTGACATTGCATTCGTCTTAGTATCCAATTTCTCCTTAATGATAGTCAAATTTCCCTCACCATCACCAAACTCCCAATTATCGCCATTAACAAGAAGCAAATTATCAATTAGACGAGCAAGCAAACGATTATCGCCATCACAAGTTACCAAAACAGTACTTAAAACGTTTTGCACGATTTTAGGGTCCTTGTTAGTTTTGTGTCTATAAACCAAGTAGCCCCAAAATGGAATTTCAATCGGTTCAAACAAATGCGTAGTAAATTTTGAAAAGCTTGTCTTTCGAGTCAACGATAACAAAACGTTGAAAGCATTATTGAGCTCTGCTTCGGATGTTAATATTACATCTGTATCATGTTCTTTCTTTGTAACATCTGGATTAAAAGCGCCCCATACTCTCTTAAACACAAAATCAGAGACAATATTACTATTTTTGTCGTAAATCATCTCCAATACCTGAGCCACAATTAAAGTCATGATTGGCCTATTCACGAAAACAAGTAAATTGTACAACTGTTCTCCGATATTATCGAAATACTCGACATTTGTCATGTTGGCAGGTTTAGAGGTCAAAAGCACTTTCACCAAGTGTTCAATCTTTGCTACATCGACAGATTCTTCGTTTCTCAATCCCATAACAATTTCTATAAGTGATTGGACACCGTTGGTCTTTCTCTCCACAGTAAGACTAGTCAATCTACTCATGATGAGGTTTTTAAACTTTGATTGTAAAGGTTGCGATAGCATCAAACTGTATAGAGAAAACAGTTCATAGGTTGAAGAGCTATTCTCTAGGCTTTGAAACAAGCTGTAAAAATGATTCTTTTCTTCTTCGTTTTTTGAGCAGTAAAAATACAACACTATTGCACTAGTCAATGCGTCAGTGAAACCTGTTCCGACTAAAACTAAGTTTCTCAAGTCACTGTTACCACTCAGTATTTCACTAAACGTTTCAGTTATGTGTTTCAAAATCACAGCACCCTCTTGCAATGGTATTTTGACAATAGTCATTGGCACTGTAAAGTCTTTCAATCTTCTCTTGGACAAAGGTATACCTGTACCATCTGGAAGACACGAGTAGACACCTTCTACCACGATCAAATTGACTATTTTTCCCACTACTCTAATATCATACAAGGGAATCGCAATCATATCGGTATTGTTGGTTCTAGGAGTGAGTCTGTGAATCTGAAGCAGATAATCTAACAGTTGGTCAATAACTTTAGTTCTTTTGCCAATTGTTGTTGCAGCAGGAACTTCAACACCGTTGTTCAATTCCAAACATCTCTCGTACAACTTGGAAATTAGTAAAGATGACTTTAATGACTCTGTGTCTTGTATGAATTTCGATATTGAATCGAATAATTTGCCTATCGGAGTTGTCCTCTTGCGCACATACGTCTTGTCCTTTTTAAACCGAGAAAGCTCTTTTTTTAAAGCCAATAGACTCTCCTGATCCATATCTCCAACATTTTTCCTCTCCATGATCAACTAATAGCTAACTTTATTATTTTCCCGTCTAGAAATTCATTATTCTGTCTTTAACAAACAAGCTTAATAATGATACAAGATCAAATAGTCCTTTTCAATGCTTCATCGCCTTTACAATACTTTTCAGTCATTACGTAATTAATTATTTTTTTTGATTTTTTTGATTTCTTTCTTTTTTTTTTCTTCTGCAGGTGAAATTTTTCGTTTTTTTTTAACATTTTGCTGAATTAAAGCATTAAAGTGGTTCTGATATCAGAGAATCCTATCATATATATCAAGCGATACTGTTTTGATACTTGGATTTACGGACACGCATACAACACAAGAATCAACATACACATTTTGCAATGGCGAAACTTACAAAACTTACACAAGAGGAACAGGACAATGTTATCTATGATGCCAGATTCGGTGACTTGGACTCTTTAAAAGCAATCTTTACAGAAGAAGTTGAGCCACAAACGCTACTGGAGACCCAAGACGAGTTCAGTCTTGCCACCCCTATACATATGGCAGCTGCTAATGGTTATGACCAAGTGTGTAAATATCTACTTTCGTTGCTCTCTATAGAAGATGCCACTAAGCTTGTCAATAAGCAAAATGAGTCTGGAAATACTGCATTACACTGGGCAGCTTATAACGGACATATAGAGACTGTTAAAGTGTTGTGTGAATATAACGCAGACCCATTTGTGAAGAACAGTTTCGGACATGATGCCATATACGAAGCTGAGAACAATAACAAGAACGAAGTTGAGACATACTTTTTGGAGAAATTTGATATTGCTCAGCAGATCGACGCTGCTGAAGATGGCGAGGACGAGGAAGAGTTTGACGAAAGCAAAGTTCAATACCAAAACGGTACAGAAATCGAAAAGGCCAACAAGGAGTCATCAGCTGCATTGAAAGACTTGACGGATAAAACCGAGAAACTGAATGTTTAGATATAATGTCAAGAAATGCAGTAAGATTATAAGCAGCTGCATCCCAGCGGACTATACTAACTTAATTTTACATCTTCTCCCAGATACCATCCACTCCGCCCTGTCACCACACTTATCCTTTTCCACTTCTCTATCATCATTTCCACCCACCCTTTTATACTTTTCTCCCCTCCTTTCGTACCACGTTCATCGTAACAACAGCATATTTAATACTAATCCAGGCTTGTCAGTCGTTATGACTCCTGTCTTTCGAACTAATAAAAGAATCAAGTACTTAATTCTAATCTTTTTTTTAAAAATAAATTAACCGCCCAAAATCTATACAGTTACCCGCCCTTTTCTTCCTCTAATAAAAAATTCATCTAAAAATTATTTTGGTCGTGTATTTATTAAATCCAAGTGAAAAGTTACTCGCATTTTTAACGTGAGGTGAAAAAGAGACAAAATGATAGTGAAAAATGTATATGAGATTATAAATATGATGGAGATGACAGTGATTGTCGTGAAGGGCAACTAAGTGAACGATAGTTATATTTTATAAGTTACGCTTACACTAAATCATATCGAACAAGATGTCTGACGATTTAGGATTTGACCCTTCTATCAAAAAGAAGAAGAGCAGTAAGAAAGTCTCCACTGAAGAAGGAGCCCCAGCTACTGAAAATGCAGGAGAGAATATTGACGATATGTTTTCAGGATTGAAGAAAAAAAAGAAGAAGAAGAGTAAAGATATAGTAGAAGAGTCCGACGATAAAGTTGAAGATGCTACAGATGCACTTGAAGGACTAACTTTAAAGAAAAAAAAGAAGAAGAGTAAAGCAATCTCAGAAGTTGATGATTTTGAAAAACAATTGGAAAAAGCAGGTATTTCCACTGAAGATCAATCACAAACTCAATCTAGTGAAAATTTGGATAAAGATTCACAAACTTCCTCACAACAAAATACAATTTTACCATATGAAACTCTTTTATCAAGATTTTTCGGTATCTTGAAAGAGAAAAATCCAGAACTTGCTGGTGGTCAACAAACAAAACTTAAAATTCCACCACCTGAAGTTGCTAGAGATGGTAACAAAAAGACAATGTTTGCCAACGTTCAAACCATTGCTTCTGTGTTACAAAGAAATCCAGAACATTTGATCCAATATTTATTTGCAGAACTTGGTACTTCAGGTTCTATTGATGGTGAAAAGAGATTAATCATTAAAGGTAGATTCCAAGCTAAAAATATCGAATCTGTGTTGAGAAGATATATTCAAGAATATGTCATTTGTAAGACTTGTAAGTCTATGAATACTGAATTGAAAAGAGAAAGTACTAATAGATTACATTTCATTGTTTGTAAAGCTTGTGGTTCAACTAAATCTGTTTCATCTATTAAGACTGGTTTCCAAGCTCACGTTGGAAGAAGAAAGAAGGTTTAATTGTTTTAAAATATCTTGAATCAATAATGAGACAAATATCCCATCCACAAAGGGAAAAAAATCCAAAAAAAGAAAATCAAATAAAAGACAAAAAAATAAGAAAAAAAAAAGTTCCATTTCATATGGTAATGGTGTTAGTATTTTATGATCTCTATAAAGCTTTATTAGCTGCTATTCAACTTTTTTAATCTACTTTATGTTTGTATATATACATATTTACATACTTTTTTCTTTATTTATATAATGAAATACTAAGGCTAATTTTTAAAGTGTAAATTACATGACTTATTTGTGTTGGGTCTTATAGTGTAGTGGGAAGCTGTCAAGCAAATAAACTAAAACATAAAATCATAACGTCGTAAATGGATAGGGCAATCACAAAAACAAAAAAGATAAAAAACTACTTACCTCAAACTATTGACTATACACTATCTGTTTTGTGCTAGCAGAGGCAATCCCAATGTTTTTCAGCTCTTTGTACCTTTGATAGTTGAAATACAAGTTGACCAAATCTTTAGCAATAACTACTGCTGCACAACCTAATATGTTTCTCAAGAAAACAGCCTCATCGGGCGTAGAACAGAACTTATTCAAAAATGAATTGATTTCAGGTATTTTTGCCACTAATTTCTCACTGATATATTTACCTAAAAACGGCCAAACTAAAGTTGATAGTAATTTTATACTTCTATGCTGTTTTGTGAAAAATTTAGAGTAGTCATGCTTAAAACAATTGATCAAATCATTCTTTAATTTATTCAATCTTAATCTTCTTAATACCGAGTTTGAAGTGAAATTTTTAATCAATCTCATTATTAGTAACTTTACTTTTGTGAAAACGTCAAATGAGTCTATTGAACTCTCGAGCAACTTGTCATTTGCCCTTTCAGTCAACTTCTCTTGTTCCAAAGTTTCCATCAACTCATATTCCTCTTGTGTGTTTTTCTCAAATTCTTCCAACTCCTTCAACGACATTCTATCTGCAATAAAGCAAGGTTGAACTCTTTTGCAAAAACTATAATACAACCTGTTGTAAGTTAAATTGTAAAACAATTTATACGCGTATTTCAATGGAATAAGTGACAAGAGAATGTTTCTAACTGGTGTAGAAATAGCATCCCCACAATTTCTTATCAGGTAAAGGGGAAAAGTTGCAGTGGTTAATGACAGTGCATAGGTAAAACCTTTAAACGATCTCTCTTTTGTAGAAAAATTTCTGAATGATAACAAGTAAAATGGGACAGAGGTTGTGAGTGATATAAATGACTGCCATGGAATTCTACCGTTAATAACATCGTCTATAATTGAAACAGAGTTCATAGTTGACAGTGAAGGGTAATTTATACCTAAAAATGAGTATTGAACGCTCAAAGGAACAACATCCGATAAAACCAACGAACCTGTATGACTTAATAATCCAATAAGACCGGTTAATATCAAATTAAGAGACGAAAACCCAAGACTCCATAAAACGGTTGTTTTCATTATAGATGCCGCATGCTCAACTAATCCATTTCGTATATTCAATAATCTCGATGACGAGGTTGCAAAAATGATATCTCTTTTACACTGTGGACACTTGATCTCAATAAATGTTACCTTTTTCACAGGCAAGCCAATAATTGTTGATGTCACATTGAGTTGTAACGGTGCTCTACTATTGTTATTATTACTAGGTGGCCCCAATCCAACGGTTGCCCCCTGTTGAGTAGTAGTGTCAGCTGAAGTACTGCTTTTCTTTGATTGCACATCAAGACTGGACATGTATGCAAGCAAACACTTTCTATGCACAACTAAAGAACAAACACACGGCTTGACCCAGTCCATGGAGTCCCTCTTGGATGCAAATGGTGCTAGTTCGTCTTTCCCCATGAGACATATATAGCAAGTTCTTGCCGGATCCTGGAGTAACGATTCATCTGACTCCATTGTTGTACAAAATTTTCGGTTTCTCTATGATCGAGGTTATTCTTATTGGTTCTTATATTTCTTTGAATTATTCTTTATCCAACTCTTATTCAAATTCACCTCTTTATACAGATAGATCATCGCTCACAAATATCAACAGATTAGCCTCGTACTAGTTATCGCTTAAGCGAAAAGAGAGCAAACTTGATGGTTATGTAATCCACCATACTCTTTTGATGCCTGTAATCTTTTCTACTAGTAAGTTAAAAGATACTTTGTTAAAAGATACTTTATACATTTCAATAAGACAATGATTAACTACAACTTAATATGATTTAAATTAAATAACTGTTACATAATGTATCTAAGTAAATCAAGAACGACCAAACATTCCAAAGAACCCGCCTCTTTTCTTCTTTTGATCCTCGTCTTCTGCTTCGTTACTTGCGTCAAGTGTCTGGTTATCAACTGTCGATTTGCTGGTACCGGTAATCTCTGATAGAGCTTTATCCTCGTAATTAATATAATTATATGCAATATCAAACAACACAGGTTTGACATTACTTGGTTGTATGACAGTCTCGAGAGTGGAAACACTAGAAAGAATTTCGGATCCCAAACTTTTTGGGAACTTGCTAATATCATCAATTAGATACTCTTTGAAAGACGAACCGTTATTGCATTGCTTTGCGTATAATGTGAGAACATGGATATTTTTCAAGTTCTTACCAATTTCTGATTTCAAGCCAGATAGTTGGACATTTGTTGGTAAGTTTCCACCAAACTCAATTTCAAAGTCTCCAGTCGATTGAAGTAACTCATTCGATTTGTGGATTAATGCAAGAGACTCGGCGTATTTGTTTGATAATAAGTATGCTTGCGCAAGTTTAAAAGTCTTGATTGCAGTGAAATAATTCTCTAGGGATTCCAATGATTTAAACAATGAATCATCATTTGCCACACCTTCCAACTCTTTGATTTCTGTGATTGATAGTAAGATACTATCCAAAATCTTCAAAGCATCTTTGGTATTTCCTAAAACAACAGCTCTAGAAACTGTAGATTTTGATGAAACTTTACCATGGATAGCATCAAGTAATGTAATATCTCTTCTGATTCTCAAATTTAGATAATGATAATTGATATAAGTTAAAACAATATGCTTATCTTGGTTTTCTTCATCAAATGCATCACTTTTAGTTCTTTCCATTTCTTGAATATGTAATCTTAAAGCATCTTGCCAACTCAAAAGAGCAGAATCATATGATGCTGCTTCCTTTTCATTGATAGTCTTGTTTTCCAATTCAACTGATTTCATGATAACTCTAGCAACGTCCTCAGAACTAATCTTTGCTGAATATTCAGACCATTGAACAGTTTCAATTAGTTTCCCGTTTTCCAATAACTCAGATGAAGGAGTCACTAAAGAAGCATCTTTAGCTCTCACTATTTCAACAGCTTTGGACAAGTATGGTAAAATGTTATCTTCGACGTGTTCTCTTGCTACAGTTAGTAATTCTGGGTTTCTAACAGAAGAATTTGATTGCAAAAATGAAACATTCAAAGATGGGTCCACAATTGAATCCATTATTTGCATATACAATTCTCTGTTAATGCTTGATGGAAGAGTTTGATACTGATACAAATACTGTAAGGAACATCTGGCAACTGAAAATGAGTATATTGCTACTTGCCATCTTTTTTTCATAATAGCTATTGAGCCTTCAATAATTGAAACATAAATCAACAATTCAACAACTTTGTCCGAATCTTGTTCGTGTGAAACAACTTGTAGCAATTTTTTAGCATGCAACAATGCTTTCTTGTATTTGGAGATAATAAACTTGACTTGACTGCTTTTGGAAGTATTAGAAACATCTAGTAATAATCTTAACTCTTCGGCATACAGTAAGTCTCTTTCAATTTGGTATAAGATGAGGGATCCAAAATTTTGGTCCATATCATAATTCTCGGCTGAAATTGACGATTCTTGCTCCTTTTCTTTGTAATTTTTTGTATCTTTAGTTTGAATTTTCAATGCATGACGGAGTTTCAATAATTTTTTATTGGTTCTCTGTCTATGACGGTGGTAGTCGTCTGCAGATTGCAAGAAAAATGCACTACGTGCACCGAAAGTAGAAGTTAAAGGAAATTCCATAATGTACAATTCAGTTAGTAATATGTGTAAACTGATGATTATATCCTCGATATTCTGATGCAAATCTGTAATCAAAAGTAAACCACTCTTCTAGCTACTATAAATCAACAACATCTTGTTTCATATATCTAGTGATTTTTCACTCTTCTTTCGACGATAATATAAAAGACGCTGAACACTTTGTCAAATTGACAGATTGACTCAGTACACGACTATAAAACATTTTGCACAGCCGTATAATGAGATTTATTCAGATTGATTCAAGTCAAGTCAAAGACAAGTCAAGTCAAAGACAAGTTGACATCTTTCCATTAGAATAGACATTGATCTAAACCAAGTACTCTATTCAAATACACTGTGAGACTTTAATCCCTTACAATGGTTGACTTGAACGCTGACAAGTATTTTCAGCTTTTAGGTGAAGATTTAGAGGGAGAAAAAGCGAGAGGTTTACTACAGAAGTTAAGTCTACCACTCGAAGATGCCACAGTTGTTGAACTCAAAAGCTACACAAACTACAACTATTACAATTGTGGAATTTCTATTGGTGTTGTGAGATCCGTGTCTGGGAACCAACTCGTTGACTCTGTTGATTTTTACGTCAGTAATAAGTCGTATAAAAAGGTGCAAGAGCTACCATTTGGATTATCTTTGGACATAACTGGGAAGCAACTAGTTGAATTACTGGGAGAACCTTTGCAAAAGGGTGGAGGGCTTAAACTCGGTTTTAATATTTGGTTAAGATGGGAGTCCCTACAAGTTGAGTTACAGGAGACAGTTTCATGGGAAACCGCAAAAGACAGTACTATAAAATCACTAACCATTTTCAAATAGTGTGTGGAGGGGGACGAAGAAAATTGTTACATAACTAAACTAGGAGGTAAAACAAAGTACATCGGACCATAGTATATGGGGTGATCACATTTGATCGCTTGGTGAATGAGACCCGTTTGGTTGCTCGAGAACTGTTCCGTTGGTTATCGTACTTTCTGGTTCGGCCTCAATAACTGTTTGACGAATACCAGTATTGTTCAGTATCAATTCATTGTTCCCATTAAGTAACTCGCCGATTGAGCCGTTTTGAGATGGATTATCTGTCACTAGATATCTCTGATCTTGGGATAGTTGCTGTGATGATTGTTGTTGTTGTTGTTGTTGTTGTTGTTTACCACCTTCAAAGTTTTCTCTAACTTTCAAGTAATGCTGCAATTCCTCTGTCGAAACAGAAGGGACTAGATCTTTTCTGGCTTTATCAAAATCCTCAGCCTTGACCAAAACCTCTATGTCTGCCTTTGTAGATATATTGTCAAACCAATATCTTGTGGTGATCTGTTGATCTTGTTCCCGTGTACTATTGTATTCTTGTATTTTTCTGTCAACTTCAGATGCAGTTCTAGTCATAGCATTCAACATTGCATCTGAACATAGAGCGTAAAAATCAGCACCTGTGAATGTGAAGGGACAACTTTCTGCTATTTGGTTAACATCGACATTCTCATCTAGCTTGAATTTTCTGGTTAACGCTTGAATAATCTTGGCCTGTTTCTCGTTTGTATCAGATATACCTAAATACAACATTTTATCAAATCTTCCAGGTCTTAACAATGCTTCATCTAGTAAATCAGGTCTATTAGTAGCACCAACAACGAAAACACCGTCACCACCTTCAGCGCCACTCATTCCATCTAATTCAGCTAATAACTGTGAAACAATTCTATCCATAACTCCACCTGAATCACCTTGATTACCTCTTTTTGGAGCAACAGAGTCTAATTCATCAAAAAACACAACACATGGTTTTGCATCTCTTGCCTTTTGGAAGACTCTACGAACATTTGCTTCAGATTCACCAATATACATATTCAACAATTCAGGACCTTTCACTGAAAAGAAGTTTAATGCAAAATTGGTAGCAATAGCTTTAGCTAACAAAGTCTTTCCAGTTCCCGGTGGACCGTAAAACAAAATACCACTTCTCTTTTTCATACCATTGCTGAATAACTCAGGATGTTTTAGCGGCATATCAATAGTGTCCAAGATTTCATCTTTAACTAAATCCAATCCACCAACATCTTCCCATGTAACATTTGGAATTCTTGGAGCTCCAATTGAATCACTAAACTTATTTCTTGCGTTATTAATAGCTTTTTCAAAATCCTGAGGTATAAATTTGATCAATCCACCATTAAAATCGAGCAATGTGTTTAAGGATATTTCTAGATCACTAGCCATATCTTCAACTCTATCGATTGCCAAATTCTTTGCGTTTTCTACAATAGCTTTCAAGTCACTTGGGGTCAATCCAGCACTTTGTAATGCCAACGTATCCAAAGAAACATCATTTCTACTGGAAAATGTAAATTGATCTTTCGAGTTTTTCAATAGTTCGTCGTGTATCAGACTCTTAAAAATTAGCTTTCTTTCCAACTCGGAAGGGACAGTTAATGTGATTTCAAACTTTAATTTTGATCTCAAAACTTCAGAGATAGAATCAGAATTATTCGTAGAAGCTATGAAAACCACACCTTTGGATGTATATTCATCAATCAATTGCACCAATTTCGAAGTTAACGTATCCTTTTGTTGTACATTTGGATCCTGCTTTTTAGCTAATGCTTCTATATGTTTAATAAAAATGATAAGTTTAGAACAATTTTCCACAACTCTATCAGACTTTCCTCTAATTGTACCAATTGTTTTATTAGTTGAGTTTGGATTGTACAAATCATAGGCATCAAATTCTAGCAAATTTGCATCTATTTCATTTGCAATACTTCTAACTAAAGTTGATTTACCTATACATCTAGTCATGCTATCTAACAAAATGGTGGTTTGTAAATTAACAAATGAACTTGTTTTGAAACTAGTATGGATAATTTTACGCAACTGATTTGCATATTGAAATGTGACACTTCCATCAGCAGTTTCGCTTGATGAATAATTGAAAACTAAAGGTAAACCCAAATACTCACGTATTGTGTTATTAGGGTAATTAGGAACTTCAGAGACAATTCCTGCTTGTATCATTCTCGTTATTGATGGATCAATAATGTACTGTTCATTTTCTGAAATTTGTTGTTCAGTACCATCTTTTTCAAAAACACCACCTGTGATTTTAAACCAGGCTATTTCATTGCAAGTACCTTGTGGAATGATAGGAGGGTACTTGTCATCTCCACTTGATTCATAAGTTGAAAATAAGGATTTTGCCAAATATGTATCTAATGGTATCGGAATATACTGTTCATTAGTGATGACTCTCTGTTTATTGTCAAAAAAAGATTTCAAGTTTGATAAGAATAAATGTTGTAGTGTTAAATCTAAAGTAATTGGTGACGCAACTCTAGCAATGACGATCTCTTTAGCAACTGGAATAAATTTACTAAATTTATCATGAGACAGGGAGTTTGAATCTAAAGTCGAGCCTGAATCAATTTTTGTGATAACAACCTTGTTTGATTTAGACAAATTGTTACTATGAAAAAGTGGTGATAAATAAATTGAGCCCTTTTTAAAGTTATTTGGGTCGATAAATGGGAAAATTCTTATGTAGTAAACGTTTTCAACTCGATTTCTATCACAAGCACATAACAACACACTACCACAATCACATTTACTCGTATGCAGTTTGACGATATCACCACTTAGACAACCTATTTTTTGAAGATCTGTAGTTGAAATACAACCAAATAACTGATCATCGTCTGCGGCAAACTGATTATTTGAGTTTGAAATTTTAGTGAAATTAAGGAGTGTGTTATTTTTCAACAGTTCGATATTTAGTTCAATTGGCTGTGATTGTAGCTTTTTTGAGTTGTTGTATAAATGATGATCAATGTTGAACATGTTGAATTCAGTGTCAAGTGATTGGAAAGTTTCATTTGACTGTGTCTGTAAATCTTCATCGTTATCAACAGGTTTTGCAGTATCTTTCACAATAACGAATTTGGTATCTCTATTGATAAAACCTTGATCAACAGGTTCGCAATGGATGAATTGACCATTCAAACTACGGCAAATATCATTTTTTTTAGTGATTATAAAATCTGGTGATGATTCTCTTTCCTGAGCAATTATTTCAATTAGCTTATCTTTAGAATAGTTTTCTAATATTTTGTAAACTTCGTCAGGAAATGTGATCATCACTGTATCCAAAGGAAGTAGTTTCGGAACGGGAGTCACAATGCACTCATCCAGGGTAAAATCTGCCCCATAATCATTGAGTAATGACAAACTATTAAGTTCAACAGTGGCTTGAGGCAGGGAGTGTTTCACAGTAACTGGATAGATCTTGCTCTCTTTAAACAAATTTGAGCCTAGTAGTTGGACCGATACGTACTTATCTTTGACATTAGGAGTTGACAAATCATCATTGTAATCATTATAAAATTCGTTAAATAAATCGGCACTCAAAGATACAAACTCGAGTGAAGTCTGGCTCTCTAGAGATAGCTGGATTTTAGCTCTAACCGGAGAAGAAGAAGAGCTTTTTGAGTCGGTTCTTGTTTCATTCACGACACCGGGCATGACTGTGAGGAAGAACAATAATCAAGTGAAAGATACCTCTTGAAGTGAGTCCTTATTGAAACAAATACCAATAGTTGTAGGATTGCTTTGAAATGATTTTGAAAAGTTAAGTTGAAAATTCAGCTGTCTGTGTCTATCTATCTTTACCCCCATGATTGATGAATAAGTTGTAGTAGATTTTCATCCGCCACCCCACCTCGTCAACAATTACCATTTTGGGAAACAAATGTGGCTTGTTAGATTTTTCAGATTTTTCAGCTGATTTAATTGCATCTGTGTGGCTGATGCAAAAAAGCACGATGCGATGGAACAGATTGCTTGTAATGGAACAAGTACGGGGATTTGATCCTTTATACGATGTTACAAGAGTTGATCAAGTTCTTCAAATACACATCTTAGCTGAATAGCGTGTTCCATACTAAAAAAAGTACCGAAGTTGGTTATTGTACCCTCAAACTGTTTCTGCGATTGAGAAATACAAGTTGAACTGATCATCAGCTCTACACGAAAACGCGTTTGTACTAAGGTGAAAAGAAAACAGAGCAAAGTCTTGTAACTGGTATAATAACAAAATTTAGGAAGGTAATAGACAATAAGTTTTAAGGCTGGTACACAAGTGCAATTGAATAATCTGGGATGACGACTTCGAATATACTCAACTTCAAATTTTCCACATCGGATTTACTGTCAGTGCAGTCACAAGACTGTGATAGTCAAGCCAGTGACTTTGGTGTAGGCGAAACTAAAAAGTTAGACAAGTTGAAAGAGGCAGATGTTGTTCTTAGTGGTGGAAACAATCCTGAACAAGCAATAGATTCCGATATTTCTGTCGCTGGAGTTGTAAACTTGAATGAAATGGAAAAGCTTGATGTTGCGTATATGCCTAAACAGGCTGTCTTGTCATCGGGTAAAAGAATTGTGATAAAACCAAAAAGCAAGGCATCACGTGTTTTGAATGTTGAAGAGTTGAAAACGGACCATCATGGCCATGGACTGATTGACATGAACAAACTGTATATTAAGTTACAAGTTGAAAAAAAATTATCCCAACAGCAGGAGGAATTGTTGAATTCAGCAACACTGAGCAACAAGTTTGAGAATCCTCAAAAGAATAAAAACCACAACTTTAAGTTATGGACTGAAAAATACAGACCTGCAAATTTCCTAGATTTGATTGGTAATGAAAAGACAAATAGATTGATCTTGAACTGGTTGAATCAGTGGAATCCAATAGTTTTCAACAAGGACGGGCCATCGATACAGCAGAGTAGTGACATGTTTGAATTTAACATTGATCCTTTCAAAAGACCGGAAAAGAAGATACTGTTAATATATGGTCCTCCAGGAATTGGAAAGACTTCGATAGCGCATGTGATTGCTCGACAATTGAATTATCAGTTGCACGAGATAAATGCAAGTGATGAGAGAACAGGGTTGAAAGTGAGGGAAAAGATTCAAAATTCCATGAAAATGAATAATTTAAGTGGCAAGCCTACATGTTTGATATTAGATGAGATTGATGGTGCCACTGAGTTTGGATTTGTTAATGTGTTGTTAGGGATGTTGAATGATGATAAGTTGGCAACAAAGGAGTATTTGAATAAAACTGGTGGTGAAGGTGGGAAGCGTGGTCGTAAGCAGGGTGAGATTTTGAAAAGACCGATTATTGCAATTTGTAACGATATTTATTCACCAGTGTTGGAAAAACTGAAGCCTTACTGTGAGCTTATTCAATTTAAGAAATCGCATCCTAGATTAATTAAGAACAAGTTGAAGAAGATTTGCAAGATTGAAAAAATTGAGAATGTGAATGATAATTTAATTGATACGCTTATTGAAATGAGTGATTACGACTTGAGAAATTGTATCAATTTCTTACAATTTAATGGGTTCAATTACAATCTGGACTCAAGTTTAGAAAATTCAAATAAAGATACGCAGTTGAACTGGTTTTCACAATTAAATCACATTTTTCAAAGAACTGGCAAAACTTCTAAAAAAGAGCAATTCAACAGACTATTTGAAAATTTTCAGATCATTTCATCTACAAGTCATATCGATAAAATGATTAGTGGTAGTTTTAATGCCATGATACATCAAGATTGCAACTTGAATCAAATTGACAAAATTTCAAATTGGTTGCATTTCAATGACGTATTGAATTCAAATTTCAGTTTTTTTGACTCAAAGGACTTGAATTTCTATCTTTCTACTATACCTTTGAAATTTTTCAATATTTTTAATCAGTTTTCCAGTTCCGCTAAAGCAAACACATTTTTCAAGAATGATAGTAAGAATTCAGCCGATTTGAAGAAGAAACTACAGCATGTTTTACATAAATTAAGATCAAATGACAAACTGATTCATTTCACAAATGAAAAGAATTTAATAAATTACGAGATGTTTTATCTAAGTCAGATTCTTGTGCCTGATTTGACATCCAAACAAATAGAGAAAACGTTGGATAAATTACAAAGAATAACATTTGTTATAAATGAGCTAAATCTTAGAGTCGAATTGGAGAAAACCGAAGCTGTTGGTAACACCAAAGAGGCCATGTTTCAAAACAACGTATCGAGTGGGAAGTTTAATCCTGAAATCAATGCGTTTGCCACTTTTACCAACAAGCAGAACCAGTTGCTAGTCAAGATTCATAAAGAGTTAATTTCAAACTACATCAATATGAAGAAGAAAAGACAGTTTGAAAGGGAAGAAATGGATACTAGCAAGAAGGTTAAGAAAATTGTTAGTGCTGACGATGGTGGTGCGACTAAAGATAAAAAAAAGTTTGGTTCAAGTTTAGAGTATTTTAAATCAAAATACAACAAGTTATCCGAGCAGCTAAACAGTACAAAAGAAGAAACTGCTGCTCGTGGTTCACAAAGTGGCATGAAAATATTGAATCAGGATGATTACAGAATTTGGGTAAAATACCACGAAGGCTTTTCAAACGCAGTTAGAAAGCAAATTACATGGGATGACTTGTTCAGCTAGTTAGCACGGTGTCAAAGCTTTGACAAGCGTAAATGAGTATTATGGAGTATTTCTGAGTTACAAAAAAGCTGTAGCTTGATTCTCTTGACATTGAGAAGTGCTTATACACCTAAAAACACAGCTCCCTAATACTTACTGTTGTCATTGGCCGGATAAAGACGGGCTAAAATAAAAGCATGAGATGAGCAACAAAAGAGCCTGTGGTGGGATATTTTACATATATATGTGTCTGTTTAGACGTGTAGATATTTTCTATATGAACAAATATTACATAACCGTTTATATATCTTTAGATTCACATGTACACCCAAGAGGAACGGATTATGCGAGATTTGATACAGCAGGAGCAGAGTTGAAGGTTGATTTGAGTTGTTCCTGAACAATAGATAATCAGCCGCAACAGTGCATCTATCCAGTGCGGTAATTGTAATATCCGATAAGCAATAGTATACGATAAGAAATATCTGCCACGCAGTGTTGCATGCGTGAGAGCACTTTGGCTCAACCGTATTAAAATTGTGGACATGATGAGTAGATACCAGATGGTGTATATACATGTAAAAATGTATGTATATATATATACAAGTGGTGTTTCTAATAAATTAGACATAGCTGAAGGATACAGGCAAATGAGTTTGGGCAAGAGATAATCAATTTACTGAATCATGCACGATTGACTAAAAGATGTAGTAAACGTTAATCTTGAAACAATAGGATGAAAACAAAAACAATAAGCAATAGCAGATTAGATAACATGCAATTTAGTGGTGATGAAAAGGAAAAATAAGATGCACGCTCTTTCACACGCACACAATTTCGGCCCTTGTAGTGAGCTCTACCGCAGATGACATCGGAACGCATCGCAAATCGTGAGTGTGAGCTGTTTCTCAGAAGGGGTGAAGAAAACTGGGTGGAATTTGTATTTGAACAGGGACAAGAAGAGCCAAGACCAAATTGCAGTGAAATACACCTATATGCGTTGCAGAGAAGCTTTACTACGGAATGTCACCGGTGGTTTTAATTAGGCAAAGTTTAAAGTAACATTTAAGACAGAAGAACAAAATCCCTCATTTTTGAGTTAATTCAATCCACCTATCAAATTGTGCAATCACCTGTTCATTCAAAATAAAGTGCCCACTGTCTGATGGGCATTTGATTATATGATTATATGATTTGCTGATGTGTTGATGTGTTGATGTGTTGATGTGTTGATGTGTTGATAGACAAACAGCCCGTTTAAATAAACAAGTTTTTGAGAACAAAAAAAACTGTAAGTAGCAACCTATTGTACTGTAGGAAATCAAAACAATAACTAAAATAATAGATCTAAATACTGCGGCTATTGTTTAAAATATTTGATTTTAATTATTTAATTGATTTGATCAATAATTCAACTAATCAATTTAGATTAAATTTAATCAGTTACTGCGTCGGGCTGTGGTATTGCATTGTATTTTATTGTATTGTATTGTTTGATTAGTATTGTACTCTACTCAACTCTACTAGTTTATCAGTTTATCAGTAAGTTATAAGTTAGTTACCATGCGCCTGCGCTGTGCTGCCGTCTTCTTTCTCAAGCAGGTGTTTTTCGAATTCCGTTTCTCGTGGGCAACCTTTATGAGCATAAGACTCACCCCGGGGTGAACCAGTACGGGGTGCCAGGAAATACAGTACAGTTACACTACACTAGTCTGCAACGCAATACATACGCTTCGCCACGCCATCAACCTCGGTGGTGGCGGCAATTTGGCAGCGGACATTTTTCACTACGCCGTCTCAGTCTCAGACTTACCCCCCCTACGCCCATTAGAAGGCTGTTACCGCTACCAGACTGAAATTTCAGTTGTCGCGAGCGGGCCGTCTATGGCACCCGCATCACCACCCATCCATCTCCTCAGCTCCTTGCGCTTTTTGTTTCTGCTAGAATTTTTTTTCCCCCTCCCCCCGCGCGCGCAGAACGTAGGTGTGTACGGTACGCACTTACCACTGCGTCCCCTCTGATTTGACAGCGATATGAAGGACAACAAACCAGAGTGGGGGAGGGAAAAAGAAAAAAAAAAAACAGAATCTACAATGTGCGCCGCGGTATTACTATAACTATGCACCACCGATCAACGGGGCACGCTAATCAATCTACCAGGCCACTGGGCCACCAGGCCACTAGGGCGGCAGAAGACTGGTCTCCACTTCACCACTTCACCACTTCACCACCGCCTTTTCCCCCCCCCCCCACCGCACAGCTGCACAATTAGTCAAACCAACACTCCAATTCATCGCTTACAATAATAACCCTTTGCCTTTGTTTAAAAGAGTCGCTCTCCAAATTTCCTTATTTATGTCCTTTGTTGTGCTCTACTTGTGAAATCTTACTCATTTCCCTCTTTTTTATGTCCTTCTTATTACTTTATTTTTATCTTTTCTTACTCTGAATATAACCTATATCCAAATAAAACTGTTCGTTCTATAGTTAATTAGCCCATAGAAACCACAAATAAAGATCTGTTGTCAAATAGTTCCCTTCTTGGAAACGACTTTCAAATTACTCATTTCGACGTAGTTAAGACTCTCTCTTAGCGTTATTAGTCATCTCCACTTATTCACAGTCTACTTCAGTTTATTCAAGTTTAGTCTAGTTTGATTCAAATCATCCTGTCTAGCATCTTCACTGCTGAAAGAACAAAGTTCACATTCAAACCAATACTTTTTTCAAAACAACTGGCAACTGATAACCTTTCGCTGATCACTGAAGATCTACTCCTCTTTACTTATTTATTTTTTTTTCTTTTTGACTTTATAATGTCAGCCATTTTCAACACTCAATTAAATCAATCTTTCAATCAGACAACACAGTCTCATCACAATAATCAGCAATCCAGCAAAAAATCATCGTTGAATCTGCTGAAAGAAGAAATTGAAAAAGAATTTCAAAATGATAACGATAGTACTTCGTTGCAAATTTGGAAAATGTTTAATAACAAAAACACTTTACTACCAAATAATAAAAGAATTTTGAATCTTACTTGGAGATTAAACAGTATTGGATGCGTCAAGAAAAAATCAGTTTGCGAAAATGGTAAAGTTAGAAAGCCTAAATTAACTTCAAGATTTTCACACAACAATAATAATAATAATAATTTGTCATTGTTGAAAAAACACGATTCAGAAAATTTAATTTTTAGCAATATCAATAATAATAATAATAATAGTGACAATATTATTAATAAATCTCCAGATAATCCTGAATTTGATTATATTGAGCATATTAGAAGAATTTCTAAAGAAGAATATGGTGTCAACCCTGATTTATCAAACAATCTTATTAATAGTGATATTAGCCACAATAATTCTATAAGCGATCCAGTTAGATCTTCAACCAGCTCCACTGATCACGAATCGTTATTTTCAAGTTTGAATCCTGTCAATATCGAATTTAATGATAACAATAACATATTCAAAAACAATAATAATCCTGATTCTGCAAATTACTTTTCACCAGAGACAAGTCATTCACTATCCTCAAATACAAATTCCGTTTTTTCCACAATCAACCATTCATCTCAACAACCTTACCTTAATCAAACTCAAAACCTTAGAAAATCATCTAAAACAACTTTACCTCAACATGAAAACGATTTCAATGTCGATAATTTTTTGAAATTTGATGAGAATTTCAATGAATTAATTGATTTTACAATGTTTGATGAAATAAATAATGAAAAAAATAGTAATATCAGTAATAATAATAACAATATTAACAACAGCAACATTAATCACACTTCAAATAAAAATGATTACAATTTAACCAATTATATAAACACTTTAGAAGTTTCTTTAGATAAAAATCATAATGAATCGATTAATAGCAATCTATCTTCATCAGTCCCTGTTCCAACTTCTTCTTTTTCTACCGCTCAAACATCTCCTTCAAAATTATCTTTACAAAGATCAACAACAACTTCTGCTTTACCTACTGCAACTCCAATGAGTACTTCAAGTTCTCATCAACACCAACCAACTTGTGAAAATTGTTTCACTTCAACAACCCCTCTTTGGAGAAAGACTTCCGATAATAGAATTTTGTGTAATGCGTGTGGGTTATTTTTCAAATTACATGGTGTTATTAGACCATTAAATAACGGACCAAATAAGTTAAATACTTCTAACAACACCAACTCCAGTAGTAACAATAATACTATATCCAACACCATGAACTCCACAAACACTAATAGTAATATTAGTAACAATTACAACAACAATAACCCAAGAAGAAAAAGAACAGCAATTTCAATGGATTTTAATCCTATCAATTATCAGTCAGCATTACATCAAAATAAAACCAATCCCGTCACATCTCAGTCTCAACAACATCAAAAGCTATATCAATTCAACAATTCCAAAACAGATAATAACCAAATGGGTGAAACTTTAGATAACGACTGGGATTGGTTGAAATTTAATGTTTAGTTGGATCAATTTGTTGTTTTTGGGTGCTAGTTTTTTTTTACATTTTATTATTATTGCATTGGGTGTTTGTCTCTTTTATTTATTTTCATTTCTAATTCATTTCTGCTCTTACTCGATTGACTCTTGTTTTCTTTTTTTCTTTAACTTGCCTGAATTTTTCACAATATTGAGATAATTGTTTTACAAAATTTTATACTCTCTGGAATACTTTCATTTTAGTTGCTTTCTTTTATTGTGTCATATATCTTTCAATTCTTATTAACTTTGGTTTAATTACATTTTTTTGTGTTTATTTGGTTTTAAATTTATTGGCTATGTGTGCGTGTGCTTCTTTGTTTTTATTTGATTTTTTTTATCTATTTGTTTTTTGTTGGTTTAACTAGTTAATCTCTTTTGTTTTCTAAAGCTTTGTTCTTTTGTTTTATAGGATTTTGGTTTTCGCATTTCTATATAATTCGAATCTCTTTATGGATAGATACAATTATTCACTATATTATAACTTGTATGTACCTCTATGGCTTTTCTCTGTATCTTTACTTTTTCCTGTAAAACTTACTTTCCACTCCAACTATTGCCTGCGGTTGGGTGATTTAGCTTTGTTGTGGCGCTCTAATGATGGATTATTCAAGTTGTTTTGCACTTGATAGTAAAAGTGATAAACTAGGACAAAGGGCAGCAACCAATTCTGTGACCATTCACATACACATACTGTTATGACAAGTATAAATACACACCATGAAATAATCATGTGAGAAAGTCTATTGCTTGCCGACTTTTTACTACTTCACAACCTCAAGCTGGTCTGATTAATTTTCACAGCATAACATTAAAATTCAATCCACCTTTCCCTCCAGCAGCATCGCTGGGTTTCTCTTTGTACAAGCTGAAAAGTTTCAACCACCCCCATATTCCAGCAGCTAAGTTAGTCTTATTACCACCAACGCTTTCAACGGCTTCTAATCCTGCGTCACTTAATTCAGATATAACAACTCTTGAAATCTTGTTGGATAATTTAAGCCTTGACGTTGGCTTTCTAGTAAGTCTTGACTTTCTGATCCTCGTTGTGTTGCTAGGCTTGCCTGAGACATTTACCGAAGAGTACCTGCTTGAATTTCCCCATGATCTTCTAGTAAACGCTGATGAATCAGATAAATATCCCGTTGAGATTAAATTTATTAGCGATCGCCATATTCGTTTGAATGTTCGGTAACGAGAATACCGTGGTGGCGGTAATGATCTCATTCAATGGTGTGTTGCACTTTAATTGGGAACCAATTTTACCAAGATAGAATTTTTCTGATCTTTTAAATCTCTGATGTATGTTTCAAAAGTGTTAAAAAAGACTATTTAGCAATGAAAAAAATGTACAATTCAAACACAAACGAGAAAAAAAACACTTGAAACCTTATTGCTATTGATAACAAAAAAAGACTAATGTTTATAGGTCTTCTAAAACCAGTCACTTTAGAGTTTAACAACCTTGGTACAATGAACAAATCATTCTGGGTTTCACTGTTTCACCCCTTTTTGTTGTACTTAGGAAAAAGGGTACCCTGTCACTCGTACCGTCGCGTCGATAGACGCTGTCTTTTGGGTTATGCAATTATTATATTTTTTTTTCACACAGCCTTGATAAAAGCATCTCTCAATTTGACTATTTGCAGAAGATCTCGCTCGAGATTTGTTGACGTGTACTTGAAATGTGTAAATTTCAGTAAGCCTGAAATGTATCAGAGACAGCTGTAATTCGACAATTAGCCCTTCAATACAGCTAGCATTACAGTTGAACCTTGATTCAAGGGTTTTTCATAGACATTCAATAGACACTTTTGGGTTTTCCAACGGGCCATAATTGACTACTTTTAATCAGATTGAGTGAAAAATTACAGGTGAGAACACATCTTAATAGAGTACAAGGTTCCTGATTATTTTGAGTTCTACAGCGGAAGTAACATAGTAGATTTTTTGTTCAATATTCAAAAAGATGAAGTATACAACCTATCTGTTGATGATCGTTGCATCAATCACGCTTGTCATTGCAGGTGAGGACTACTACAAGGTAAGTTGACAAAGTCTTTTGTACATAATCTTTTTAAAGCCGAAGAAACTAACAATAATTACTAAATAATCTTTATTTTTTTTGTTTAATGCAATCACAATTAATTACAGATTTTGGGAGTTTCAAGAGATGCCACTGAACAGGAAATCAAAAAAGCATATAGAAATTTGAGTAAAATTTACCACCCTGATAAAAATTCAGGCGATGACTCAGCACAGAGTAAATTCATGGAAATTGGAGAAGCATATGAGACATTGATGGATGCTGAAAAGAGATCTATTTATGACAGATATGGAGAAGAAGGATTGAAGAATGGGGGTGGACCAGGTGGACCAGGTGGACCAGGCAGAGGTGGATTTGATCCATTTGACCCATTTGCACAGTTTTTCGGAGGTGGTGGAGGTGGTGGAGGTCCAAGAGGTAGAAGAAGAGGAGCAGATACAAATGTAGCCATGGAATTCACATTGAAAGATTTTTACAACGGTCGTAACTCAGATTTCTCACTTGATTTACAAGATATTTGTGATACATGTTCAGGAACAGGATCACAAGACGGAAAAGTGAGTCAGTGTAAGAAATGTCAGGGTCGTGGACGTTTATTGATGAAGACTCAAATAGCTCCTGGTATGTTTCAACAATTTGAAACCGTTTGTCAAGCCTGTAACGGGAAAGGTAAAAATATTGACAAGAAATGTAATACCTGTCATGGTCAGGCAGTCAGAACCACAGAAAGAACTTTTAATATTCATTTACAACCTGGTACCCGTAGAGAGCATGTTGAAACTTATCCAGGTGAATCTGCAAAGAGTCCCGATTGGGAAGCTGGTGATTTGAGAGTGACGGTGAGAGAAAAGACAAAGACAGGTCATTTGGGTTATAGAAGAATTGGTATCAATTTGTACCGTACAGAAACAATTACGTTAAAGGAGTCTTTACAAGGTGGTTGGTCCAGAGAAATACCGTTTTTGGATAACTACGATCCAACGATAAAATTATCAAGACAGGATGGTGAGATAACGCTTGACAGATCAGTTGAAGTTATTAAAGGCAAAGGTATGCCTGTGTTTAATTCTGTTGATGAGTTTGGTGATTTGTTCATTGAGTATCGTGTGGTATACCCAGTTGGAAACCAAAAATTGTTGCAAAAGTTGCATGACGAATTGTAACATTTTCTCTTTCAAAAACTGGTAAATTGATTGATTGAACTATGATTGCAAGATACACCTAATGAATTAATTATCTTGCATATGTGTGTATGTTTATTTTTTTTTCTCTTTTTTTTTTTTTTCTTTTTTTTGACTTTGAGCTTACTTCCCCAACTTTTACTTACCTTTTTTGGCAAAGGTCTAATCGGACACCACATGGTTACAAATTTTCCTAAAAGTGCATATATATATGAAATTTAATACATTAAAAAGAAGTGACAGCATTGTGACATCGCTGTAGCATAATACCAAGCAGCAACCTAATTAAAGATGTACACCCTGCTCTGATATGACAAGGGGTACACCTACAGTAACTACACTATAATATACCAGAATGCCAATGAGCTCATGAAACTTCTTTCTTGTTTGAGACATGTCAAATGGCACAGAGATAGCAGATCAAACTGACTGGCTTGTACAAATAAACTGACATCACACACTAAGGCCCAAGTGATAAAAAACATAGAAATAGACAGTCTATCTATCTGTCTTGCATTTAGTGACACAAATCTGGCAACTAAATTCGTCCTGTGTATTGATGTTGTCAAAATATCATCATCAAGCTGTACTCAAACCAGCCAGCCAATGAGCTCCTCAGCATAACACATACATACACCATACTAAACGATCGCCAGGCAGAGCACAAAAATTCCGTCCCACTGCTTATCGCCTCGGAATTTACAACCAATTTATTATTACATAAGCATTGTCTTTCTTAGAGACGGAATTTCTTTGAAATTTTTTTCTTGTCCGTTTTATTATCAGTTGCCATAAAATTTCCTATTTGGGGTGAAATATTCCGGAGAGTGCTGGCTCTGATTTCCAGATCTATTATGTATTAACTGCCCCGAGACTTTTCATTTGGTCTTCTGATCAATTCTCAACTGATATAAATGTAACTTCAACTCCCATCTTTATACAATAATTTTTGGTTAATTTTCAAATTTTCATACCAGTTTGTTAAAAAGATAACTATATCAATTGAGTTTACACCAAGCTAGATAAATACCCACATACACTCTTAATTCATATACATCATATCAAATGTCCGCATCAGTTGTTGCCAAACCATCTGCTCCACCAGCAGATTTAGAATCTGATAAATTACTTCCAGGTGAACACACTTTACCAGCATCATGGTGGACTTCTCAAAAAGTTCTTGATTTTGAAAAAAGAGCCGTCTTTTCAAAAGCTTGGTTGTTTTGTCTCCATGAAAGCAGATTCAAAAAAGCCGGTGATTACTATTCTTTCACCCTTTTAGGTATGAGCTATTTCTTGATCAAGACCAAAGCAGGCAGTATTAAAGCTTTCCACAACGTTTGTAGACACAGAGCATATCCAGTTGTTAGAAAAGAAAAAGGTTCTTCTATTATATTGGGTTGTAAATACCATGGCTGGTCTTACAACACAGATGGTAAATTGACCAAAGCTCCACACTTCAATGAAATTGAAGGTTTTGATCCAGAAGCAAACTCTCTTTTTGAAATCAAAACTCATGTCACAGAGCAAGGATTGGTTTTCATCAATTTCGACAACACCGACAAAGCAGTTTCGTTTGAAGAATATTTCAAGGGATTAGAAAAGGAAATGGAAGAATTTGACTTTAGTGATTACGAATACCACATGTCTTATGAATTAGATGGTGAATTTAACTGGAAAACTTTGATGGATGGTTATCAAGAATGTTACCATTGTCCAACTGCACACCCAGGTTTAGCTTCTGCTTTTAAAATGGAAACTTACAAAGTTGTCCCAAAGGGAAATTATTGTAGACATTACGCTAAAGTTGTTGAAGAGGAGATTGAAGTGCCAAATGAAGAAGAAGCTGATCCAGATGAAGAATCATCTTGGTTTGGTTTTGGTAAAAAGAAGAAGGCTGCTGAAAAGCCAAAAGCTAAAAAAGAAAATCCTGGTGGATCTTTCAACGGTTTATGGTGTTACTTATTCCCAACCAATGGTATTAACTGTTATTCTCCAGCTTGGTACTCAATTAGAGTCTTACCAATCAGCCCAAGCAGAACTATTTTACAATATGATATTTACACTAAAAAAGGTTTAGCTGATGATAAAAAGAAAGAATTTGTGGATTTCTTACAACAAGTTGAATTGGAAGACTTTAACTTATGTGTTTCAACACAGAAAAACTTGAATCAAGGTGTTTATAGTACTGGTTACTTGCACCCATTGAAGGAAAAAGGTGTCTTGCACTATCAAAACATTGTTAAAGATATGGTTAAAAAACACTTTGAATTGGAATCTGAAGCAGGCAAAGAAATTAACCCTGCTTGGGTCGGTGGTAAAGAGAATTCAGAAGAAGCTGCTGAATTGGAAGCCCTATGTGCTAAGATTGAATGTAAAGGCTCCAATGGAGACGCTTCCACTCCTTTTGATTGGTAAGTGGATCCTAATTCAACTTCATTTCTTATCTTTTACCTTTTGTTTTCTGTTTTCTGTTTTCTCTTTTCATTGATGCATTTCTTTTTATATAGTATGTTTTGCTTTTAATATTATTTATTCAAACTATTTAAGAAAAAAAATTAAAAATGAAACAGAAAAAAGAGGACAAACAACATTTGCATTGCTACCCGTTGGTCTTACTCGCAATTTCTTATGTCTAGAATCTCTCCAATAACTTTCTGCCTATTTGCGCTGTCGATAAACAAACTCTTGATCAAATTAATAATCTCTTCTGTTTCCAAGTCGTAGTATTTTGTATCATAAAAATTATCCAGAATAGCTTTTAAACTGCTCTCTAGTATAGATTTTATTTGTAGAAGTTTGTGGTATAATTGTCCACTTTGAAATTGAATGCATAAAGTGGACTTTAACTTTGATGTTTTGTCAATTTCAATACCAACGTGGTCATCAATTGTTAGTTTGACAATATCACCAACCAATCTGGCCAAAAGATCTGATTCCTCTGATCCGATTTCTTCTCTATGTATTAGACTCTCAATCAAGTAAAGATATAATTTTGAAAGTATGTTCACAAAACAATTGGAGATTATGTGTCGGTTCAAATCAATTTGATCAATCAATTGTGTCTCAAAATTGTTGAAAAATTCTTTCAGCTCCTTGATTAAGAGGTTTGCTTGCTTTTCTCTCAATAATCCATCTACTGAGTTGTCAGTGAAAAGACTTGTGTCATAACGTTTGATGGTTTTAAGTAGCTTGTCAGAAAACGTATCTGCAACAGAAGAGACAATGTTGTAGTTCATGTCGAAGTAAGTCTTTAAATCAATATTGTACATGGACGTAACTTCTTTTAGTAATTTGTTAAAGTCATTATAAAATAAAATCTTGTTTGGATAATATTCAAGAATATCTGATTGAACAATGGCGAAAAAACAAGCAATCAATTTCTTAAAGTTAGTGTTGAATATCAGTAATACATCCTGTAACTCCTCTGTTGAAACTTTTGATGTACTAATTTCTTGTTTCAAAACTTCATAGTTATGGTAATAATCTTGGAAAATATCAAGTAAGATATTGACAACTTTTGAATATTTATAGCTGGAGAGATCTTCTTCTTTCGTTGTGCTATTTGATCCTTTACTGTTGGTAGACAATGACTTCACACCAAAGTTGTCATCCTCAACTTTCTTTAGTTGCTCGTCACCATCATCAACGTTCCAGTTGTCTTCTTCTGTACTCCAGGCATCCCAATCCGGATCTTCTGATGAGGCTGTCATTTCATTTGAGTTTGATTTTTGGTCTTCTTCCTGTTTTAGTTGTTGTACTTGCTGTTGCTCTTGATCTTTGTCATTTTCGAAATCCACACTCCAATTGTCATTCCATGCATCCTCTTCTTCTTCGTGCTGATTTTCAACTATTTCAATAGAAGAATGCTCCACAGTCTCAACAGCTTTCAAAGTGCTCTCTATTAACAATTGATCATCGTCATATATATCTGTGTATTTGCTTGACTTCCGTGATTTAGATAACTTCAAATCTATACACAACGTCTTGATACTGTCAATGGACTTATCGACCAAATCAGCAACCCAATGGTTGATTAAATCATCTATCCAAAATTCCAAATCGCAGATCCCATCGCTTGACCATCCTTGTTGTGAAAGCATAGTTGAAATCTGTTGAAGTTGCTGTATTGTTGAGTTTGAAGTGGTGCTTTTAGCCGTCAAACTGTCAAGTATCAAAGAATCAATATATCTTTTATCAAAAATGCTTTCTTTCAAAAAACTTAGTATGTTCTTCGACATAGCATATCTCAAAGTAGATAATGACTTGCTGTTGCTTTTATTGTTTATTTCTATAAAGTTGTTGAAAAATCTAATGATCTGTTCAACCGATTGTGTGTGATGCCACAACGAGATCTGAGCGCATGGTATCAGTTCAACACTAGCATGATCTCCATTTTCATTAAAAACAACAGTGTAGGGTTTGCTCTTTATAGTTACAAAGATATTGTTTAACCACTCAACCATCAACCTATTGATGTTAATTGACTTTGAAGCCTTGTTTATACCACTATCTAACTCTGAGTGAGTCAATTCAGTAACCAATGACAAAAATTGAGCAAAATTTAAATCATTTATACTGTGACGATAAATGAGATTCAACTCAGAATCAATTTCCAAATATTCTTTTAGTCTCAGTTCGAACAATTCCCCTATACTACATCTGAAAGTTTCTATTTTCTGGGATAATTCTTCGAGTATCTTGATAGAAGAAACATCAGAATGAGTCTGTTCTTGAACAAACAATACAGTTTCATCATATTTTGCCTTTAGTTTCAGAAAATTATGAACTACATGCTCACAGTCCAGTGATCTCCATTCATCTTCACTATTTTGCTCGCTCGCAAAATCTAAACATGCCAATTCATTTATCAATCCATTGATAAACCAGAGCTTATTTGCAACTTCTAACTGCTCCAAGTACTCATGATCCTGCACTTGTGCTGTCTCCAATCTACTGTCTCCAATGCTAGGGTCTTTGTTCTTATTACTTGCTCGTGACAGTTCTAGATCAAGTTGCGACTTATCAAGCTCGTTCAACAAAGTCTCTAGTTCACTTGACACGGACTCAACCCGGTTGTTGATTTCCTCTTCCGTTAACATAACTAACTGAATCCAATCCTGACCTCAATCAACTTTGTTAAATCAATTGAAACAGTTCACTTATACTACAGTTTAACATCTTTTGACGTCTAGTTATGCCATTTTATCACCCCTGAAGAAGGTCAGAGACCTGGACAGGAACTGAAAATTAAAAAAGACGCGACGAAAAGCAAAAGTTCAAGTCGATCGACGCAAGTCATTTTCTTACCTTGTCTCTTATTATACATTGTAATAATATATATCTATAGTACACACAAAATACACATCACATGTCACAACTATATCTATCTATTTACCTTCCAATCAAATCACTAGATACTTGTCCATAATGGATTCTGCAAGTTTGAAGTTTCCAGATGTGTTGTATAGTAAACACAAGTTATGCGCTGCCTCCATTTTCAAATCGTAGGCCTTGTCCTCAACTTCCATCGCTAACACTTTCTCGTAAAAGCTTATTGATATTGAAGTTAGATTCAAAAAGTGAAAGGCTCTTGCCAAATTATAAGTCACCTCCATTTTCTTATACACATCTCCATCTTTTTGTATTTCCGCGTAATCGAACAAAAAGGTCAACCCTTGTAGTATTTGGAAACTTCTATTGAGAGATTGTCTTTGTACAGATCTGTGCAAGTTGATTAAACCTAGTAAAAATATCAATGCTGGGTCTTTGTTGAAGTTCTTGTAAATTTTCATTGACTGAGAAAGACTTCTCATGTACGACTTGTTATTAAACATAAAACTGGAGTGAATGTAGTAAAGCATTGGGTGCAAAGAATCCATATCAATATTGGTATTCGAAACTGTTGACATACCAGGAACGGTTTTATTTAAAACAATACTGTCGTAGGATTTTAACTGTCTTAAAAAGTACTTCATGTGACGTGGGTCACCATATTCACTACTCTTGATTCGAGTAGGCACAAAAGTAGCCATGAATAATCTTAATGCAGAAAACGAAAACTGATACTGTTGGAGAACAGTTCTCACAAAGTGGTATGTAACTTCATAATTACCAGCTTCTAATCCGACAGCTAGTCCAACTAAATTTGTAGTCATTTTTCTATCTTTGAAAACATTCACATTACCAATAATTTCCTGAGTTGTAACTGCATCATCTAGATTGTCTTCATATTTGGCGATCATCAAAGAATATCTCATAAACAAGTAATACCAATCATCAAATTTAATACCTTTGAATTCCTTTTCTGGAATAGGTATCTTACCAAGACTCATTTGGTTAGATAAAATCATTTCATCTTGTAAGTGTGTCATTCTGGATAATTTTTGATCAATTGATAATTTTGAAGCTCTTTTTCTTAGTTTAATATTGAATTTTTTAGCTTTTTCTGAAATGAAAAAGCATTTGTAAATTGAAAACGTTTCAATCAATTCCGAAACAGCATTGATCCATAAAAATGCAACAGCTTTACGCTCTTCAAAGGGGTAATTTTCAATTTCTTGTAGACGCTTTAGTAATCTCACTGCCCTATGATATTGATCCTTGATTCTTGCTGTTGACTTTGATGACATCAATTCAACCTCCACATCAGTTAAAACTTCTGTCTTCTTTCTTCTTCGTCCTTTGTTACTTCTCGGTAGCTCTGCAATCAATGCTTGATGCTTCTTAGACAACATATTCGTATCATCTAAAGTTTCATCTAACGTATTTTCATCAATAAAATCATCAACATCTGCTTCCTCATTGTCTTTATCTGTACTGGATTTTGACTTCAACAACAGCCTTTGTTTCTTGATTTCTTTATAAAGCGCAGCTGTACCCTCTGTATCACCCAAGTAAAATAAAACTTCTGCAAGTGCAACTTTGTTTTCTATGTTTTCTGGATCATATTCAATAAGCTTCCAGTACGCCTGTTTTGATAACTCATATTGCTCTGTCTCTTTCAAACATTTAGCTATTAACATCACTAATTCAGGTGTTGAGTTTTCACCTTGATCCGATATCGGATAAAGATACTTTAAAGCATCAGCATATAACCCGTAAGCTTCCAACTCCGAGCCAATTTTAAAATATAAATCCAAAGTATCTTCAACATCGAATTCAAACAAAAACTCAAAGTGCAATAACGCCTCATCTGTATTTTTAGCATGCAATCTAAACAATCCTAATTGAACACGAATATCGATTGGTAAACTATAATCTAACTGTTTTTGTTTACTAGGTAGTATTGTGAACTTGTGCAGTTCAAATCTTCTTTCATCAAACTCAATATCATTGTCCAAGTCATCATCCCAAAATGTCTGTGATTCTCTATGCTGTATCCATCTAGCAATACGTCTTAATGTTTTAATACCCAACATCCAAGCTCCCTTTTTCCCATACAATTCCGATAAGATGTTCAAGGCCGACCAGTCAAACACAATACTTTCCAACTCAACGGATTCTCCCTTTTCCGACAATTTTCTATGCTTCATATTATCTTCTAAAATATTTGTATACATCCCAATAGCATCATTGACTCTCTTTTCATCAACATAAACCTTGGCCAACTCTCTGTAAATTTTTGGTTGATTTGGGAAAAGATTTTTCAATTTTTGTAAACTATCTGCTGCTCTCTTGAACTTTTTTCTTTCCCTGTAAATTACAGCTCTTGAGAAAATTGACTGATAATCGGTATTACCACTAGCTTTAATTGCCTTTGTATAACAGTAGACAGCTTGTCTCATATGTCCTAGTTCTGTTGAAAGTTCAGCTAACGATCTCCAGAATTCAAAATCCCAAGAATGAATATGTGCAGCTAGTAACCAGAAGTTTGAACACTTATTATAGTCACCTTGTAACCTATATATTTCACCCAAGGTCTTGTAAGCACCAAAATTATCTTTATCTAATTTAATAACCTGTCTAAAAAGATTATCAGCAATTTGTAAATCATTACGAACAAAAGCTTCATTAGCTTCACCTAACAAATTCCTAACTTTGGGAGACATTTGGGGTAATTTCATTTGACGTTTTAATGCTTTCAACCCATTTTTAGGTTTTGTCTTTTTTTTATTTTTTCTTGGTTTCACTTTAAAATTAGTAGCTTCCCTTAATGCATTCCTGAATTCAAACTCTTCATCTATATCTTCTTCATCAAATTCAGCATCGTCATCATCTGTGAAACCAAAATCAATTGGATCATTTATCTTTGGATCAGCATAACCATAATCATCATCTGCATAATCCGAGTCTTCACGTAACGCATTTAGATCTTCGTCACGATAATCCTGATCATCATCATCACCATCTTTTATATCATCAGCAAAGCGTGCATTACTAGTTTCTTCTTGGGCTGAGTCATCTGAGTAAAAAACCGAGTCATCATGACCGTTATCATCAGAATCATTTATCATATCTCGTAATGCATTTTGGTTCTCTTCGCTCAAGAAGAAATCGTCTTCAATGTCATCACCAGAATCGGACATCGTATAAGATATGGTTAGTCGAACTCAATTGCTTTCAAAGCTATTTAGCAAAAACAACACTCAATCACTTAATTGTAATCTTATTAAAATCAAATCCATCAACTCTTTTAACGTGTTGTTATCGTTTTCTTTACATAATAAAATCGGGTAGCGCTTTTCTGATCTTTTTTGTATTTTTTATTTTTTTTATTTTTGACATTTATTGTGGCAAAAAGCTCTCCATGTTTTTTAAAAGATTATAGTTAGCAAGTAGTTTGAAAGCAGTAGCAATACAATTCTTTTAATCAACCAGAATAGCAGACTTCTAATAATTGACAATCTATATACAAAAGTTTCAAAAAAATGGTATGTACCACATGTGAATTATGCACAAGTAGTGACTTTTTACTAACAGCCTAGCATTTGTTTCACGATTAATCAGTTTTCAAGTTTTGGAGGATTTGGAATCCCAGGGGGATTAGGACAACAATTTGCACAGTTTGCTCAACCAGCACAGGGATTTGATGATTATTTCAGATGTTATCCCATTTCAATGATGCCTGATTTAAACAGGAAAGATGATGCTAATTATGGAGGCAAGATTTTTTTACCTCAAACTGCACTACACAAGTTGACCATGTTAAATATAAGATATCCAATGCTTTTCAAGATAAAATCGGAATCAACTGGACTTTCCACACATAGTGGTGTTTTAGAATTCACAGCAGAGGAAGGTAGATGCTATTTACCTCAATGGATGATGAGTACGTTAGGTGCTGATTCTGGATCATTAGTTAATATTCAAACTGCAGATTTACCACAAGGTAGTTTTGTCAAGTTAGAGCCACAATCTGTTGATTTTTTGGAAATCAGCGATCCTAAAGCTGTATTGGAAAATGCATTAAGAAAATTCACAACGTTAACTGTGGATGATATAATTGAACTGAATTACAACGATCAAATTTATAGAATTAAAATTTTGGAAACCAAACCGGAATCGCAAAGTCGTGGTATATGTGTTATTGAGACAGATTTAGAGACAGATTTTGCACCTCCAGTGGGGTATGTTGAACCTGATTACAAGCAATTGAAAGAAGATGCGGATAGATTGAAAAGGGAAAAAGCATTATCAAATCCTTCCTTGAAAGGGGAAGGTTCAATGGCAAAACAAATCAATTATGGAGAATTGCTTAGAAGTGCTGTTCATGAAGCTACAAAGGGTAAGTTTGATGGAGAAGGAGTGAAATTATCAGGTAAAAAAATATCAGCTAAAGAACAGTTACAAGATTCTAAGAAAATTTTGGAATCAAAAGAATTGGACTTGAGTGGCCCTGTGAAACCATTACACCTACCTGAAGGTTATTTATTTTTCGGATTTCCAGTCAAGCCTTATAAAGATGAATTTTCACAGGCTGAAGAAGACAATGATACCAAAAAAGTTGTTTTCGCTGGCCAAGGTCAATCACTAAGAAATACCAAGAAAAGAAAAGATAAGAACAAGTCACATCCTTCAATTAAAGATAAAGGAAGGTCGCCTGAAACGATTGTTATTGATTCAGATTAATTTTAAATTCGACAAGAATCTAAAGCAGCAGTTTTTACCGAATAGTTCATGTACATTGAACACTCTTCTATGAGTACAGTTTTTTTTTTATTTTTTTTTTTTTTTTTCTTTTTCTTTTTTTCAACTACTATCTACCGAAACGCTATCGCTTGTTTTTATTTATATTAATATTTTTGATGTTGACTAGCAACAATCTATCTTTTCAAATAGTATAAAGTCAATCCTAAATACTCATCAAACGATAGAGGAGAAGAGCTTGTATCGTTTTTTGAAAGCTGAGAATCGAAATCTACAAACTTGACTGATCTCAGTAAACTAGCTAATTTTCTCAAACCAATTTCATCCCACAATGAATCAGTCTTGGAGTAATCGTGTAAGCTGGCTAAGATACAGGATGTCGTATTTTGGTATATAACAGTAGCATAATGGTAATTGTCATTTGGTGAATTTTTCTCTGAGATTGATACTTTTTCAATATCCCCAAAAACACTCAACAAACGATGCACAACATCTTGACTTATCAATGAGCCGAGCTGTGGTTTATTTTTCCACTTGACTCTAACCTTGTTGTTAAAGTGGGGTTCTTTGGAGTCGCCTGAATTTGAATTGACGAATTTAGCAGTTTTTTGCAATTCTTTCAGCTTCTGCTTCTTCAACTCATTGACTCTCTTCTTTAAAATCTCAATCTTCATAGCATTGGAAACAATTTTCTCTCTTTGCCTGTTGAGATTCTGTTGGCTTGCTAACAAATCATCTTTAAATTTCTTTGACAAAGTGCTACTCTTTTCTAACAGCTCTGCATTTTTCTGTTTTTTGGACAAGTATTCGTCATATTTTAGCTTGTATTCATTATCTGACAATAAACTGTAACTAACATGAACTTCTCTAAACTGTTCCTCAGCATTTTCTGACTTATTCTTATCAGGATGTAAAAGAAGAGCTTTTTTACGATAAGCTTTGCTTAACTTTGAAGGGTCTATTGCCTCACCAATGCTCGATTGTGGCAGCGATAGCAGTTCATATGCCGATTTCGTTCTACTTAGCAACCATTCATAGTCCTTTTCATCTATTCTACTAGACATAACCGCTACACATCATCAAAGCTACAAAATGGATACTCAAATTTAGCTTTTGCAACCAATATCACAACTTGCAACATTCCATTTATAACAATAAACCTCAAAAAGTAACCACCCAAAGCTTGATTTACCCTCCCGTTGCAAATTTGAAAATTTTCTCATTTACGCTTCGCTGCAAATTTTTTTTTCACTATTTAAAGGACTCTCTTATTTAAAACTTTTCTTGTTCTTTAATGTACTTTTGTTCTTTTTGACTTAATAGTATATTCAAGAATGTAAGGTGCCATTAAGTGACTCAATACCCAATATACTTGTATTATATAGACATATGATATAAGTATAGATAGTTATTGTATTCGACTGATATAAGTACAAGAAGGCTTGAAAAGAAGTTGGGCAACTTTTCTTACATGACCGTTTTAATATACTTTGCTTTTTGATTTTTTTATCTTTATTCTTTCTTTGGACTCTTTCTATTTGAAAAAGAAATGTCGTTTTGTTTATGATGATAATTTTATCTCAGCTCACTCTGATTTTAACTGAAGATACACACCTGTTTCCAACATTCATCAATTTTTCTGATATACCAATACGACATTTTACTTTATTTGAATAAGTTAAGAGTCCACCAACCGTCATTAAGTGCAAGTTGTACCAACTATTTATCTCCTTTCCAAACTTGTCATTACTGTTACGTAAAGCGGAGTGAGTAAAATTTACATGTATTTCATTAAAAAAAACGGGTTTGAAACTAGTCGAATCTATAAATCTTTTTCGCCTTATCACAATTAACTTCGACTAAATCTAGCATTTGTAAAACATCATCATTTTCCTTGTTTTGAGACTTTGCTGAATCTATTCTAGCTTGTAGAGTGTTCACCAATTCACGAACCGATTCTGCTGGGAATTCAACCGAGAGAATCAAATTTAGCAATGCTAGTAGCTTATTTAAGTTTTCCAAATTTAAACTGATTTGTGAGTCCTTTTCTTCATCAATAACAAATGATTCAGAGGTGTATTTGTTAAAAAGACTTGTCAAATCTTTGACTCTTTCATCATTCAAGTTTATAAATTTCTTCTTTTCTTGAACTCTTGGAGGTAGTTTAGGTGGTTGCTTCTTTTGTGAAGTATTCTCTGACAATTCAAGGTTTGTTAAAAGTTGTTGTAACTCATCAGTCTTGTCCCTCTTCATCAAATCTTTCATTATACACATCAAACTAGTTGATAAGTTTTCAAGAGGAGGACCAACAAACAAAGTTTCTATTAAATATAGGTAAGAGATTGATTCGTCAATATTGATTAAAAATTTAGTCAATAAAGTGTAGAAAAATCTAATCAATCTTTCATTCCCATGATTCAAAACAATAATTGTTAAATTTTGGAAATAAGTGAGTAATAAGTTTTTATTACATTCTGAGATGTTTGTTAGATCTAATTTATTTTGTCTTGACGAAATTGGATCATCCAATGACTTGAATGTCAATATCATTAAAGAAGACACTAGTCCCAAATTAGTCAGTTTCGGCTGTATTATAAATGGGATCAACAATCTTAATTGTAATTTGATCAAATCCATGACAGGGAAACTTTTAATTTTAAAAGATTCTTGTTCGATATAAAGAGCATATGTGTAAAGAACAATTGATGATGTTGAGGACACGTCTGGGATTTCAGTACGATCTTTCTTTCTGAAAGAAGTAGAGTTGAAAGAATCAATAACCAGCTTGAAAATCTTTTCAGAACTTGTTGCTTGCTCTTCGTTTTGTACATTTTCAAAACCATCAAACAACTCATTAGAAAGTTCAATCTCCTTAACCATTAATGAATCAAATTCCAAATCCATCGACAGACCTAAGATAATAAACCTACTGATAAGATCAAATTCCTCCAAGTCAATAACTGTGTTTTCATCATTTTTTCCAAGTAATTTAGGAAATAAGAAATGCAACAGCCCATTAAAATTGAAATTTGACATATTATCAACGATGGATGAATAACAAAGAATCAATAGTTTTCTTTGTAAGTAATTTTCAGTGTTTAAAATTTCAACAAGGTCTGCTTCACTGTTTTCAGCTAAAGCATTTTCTGGAATGTCAGGAGGTATATAATCTCTTATAAAAGTATACAATCTTCTTGTTATTGCAATTTGTGATGAGTGTAAAGTGTCATTTTTCAAAAAATTGATTATTTTTGACACTATCATAGCTAAGAATTTTGATGGATACAATGTTTTATTTCTTTTCAAACAAGAAGTGATCAATTCAATTAAACAATGAAATTTTATAACATAGTCTCTGAATGGTTTTATAGTTATTTCGTATCCTAGTTCATCTTGCTCCTCTGGACTTTGAGGATCAGAAGGTTGTAAATCTGGTGATTCAAGTGCTAACTGTTTCAAATTTGACAATAATTCAGAGCTAGTAAGGAGCAGTTCTTTTGGTTCACCATACGATGCTAACAATTCAAAGATTCTCATTAATAATGTTGGTGTTTTCTGATTTTTCAATGGATGAACTATTGAAGTGTCGGCATCCAGAAATGGGAGTAGCAAAGCTGGTAAATCCCATCCAATTTCATGCAGTAATTCATGATTTGCTGAAAAAATTTCGTACAATTTACTCAAGATTTCACTTTTTTCTTTATCTGTGAAAACAGACAAATCACTGAGGTACATTTCCAACACTGTTGAAAATGTTAGGAAATCTTTAGATTCGAAACAGTCAATTGACGAGTCCTCAAGGATCTGTAAAACTTGATCAGCACTGATCTGAGTTAATGTTGAGACAGACTCTGATTCTGATTCTGACATGGCAGTGTAATTACTAGGTGGAAATTGCAGTCTGTTTTCTTTTAATGTTGCAAATCAATTCAAAGTCAGGTGGTTTTTTTCTTTATCAGTTATTATGGTAATCGTTATACAGTTTCACTTGACGTAATTTTTTCTCTCAAACTCTTTTGTGATGAAACTCGAATTGATACTAATTGGTATTAAACTGCCAATTGATGGATGAAACTTTATATTTACAAAGATAAACGTACCGCAAATGAGCTATTTAGGATAACTTTCTACATGAAATAGCTCATTCGTTGTTTCCCTGTGCTTTTTCTTTCCACCTCACATGCAATTAAAGGATATAGCTGGTGCAAGGGTGTAATTGTATCAAACTACTATCTTGTCCTTTATTAAAGTAGTTTATGTGTTGAGTATATAGAGCAGAAGAGAGTATACAACATTACCATGTTTATACAACTAACCACAAAATAAAGATAAATAGTAATATTAACCCAATGGGTTAGTGAACAAAAAAAGAGCAGTGGAACAAAAAATACAAAGTTATAAAAGAATCATTGAAAACTGAATGGGTGGGGGATGGGGAATTGTAAGTGATGTATGATAGATATGAGGTTGTTTTAATGAAAAAACGTCCCTGCTTAATCAGAGTATTTTTCCCATCCTGGTGGTTTTTGTAATCCCATAACTTTGTAGAATTTGTTTGTACAGGAGTAACCTTTGAAAGTGAAATCGTCTTTTGGAGCACAAACACATTTTTTCTCGGATCTAATTGTTTCATCAACTGGACAGTTATGGAAAGGAACATGATAGTATCCAACGTCATCAAAGAAATGAACAGAACCTTTTTCCAAGAACAAAGAAGCAGCAATTGAATGAACTGGAGCATCACCCCATCTTTCATAGAAGAATCCACCAGCTTGATCTAAGTATTCGAAATATTTCAGGTAAGCTTCAGATCTCCAGAATGATAATTTACCAATTTCGAAATTAGACCAGAAATGACAACCGTTATAAGAGACACCACCATCATCTGAGATGAAATCAATCAGGTTAGATTTTGGCACAAATTGTGGGTTTTCCTTAATGAAATTTCTGGTTGTTTCCCATAATGTTGGAATAGTTTCTTTATATTCAGGTAAAGAAATAGTGAAACCATAAGATTTATTGTTATCTTTCATAAATTTGAAAACATCATAATCGACATCACAGTAAATCTTGATACCTGGTTCAACTCTCCAGTAATATTCAAATTGGTCTAAAATAGGGTGTCTGAAAAAGAAACCTGATTCATATCTGCACATATGTCTATAAGAGATTGAATCACCATAAATAATTTTCTTTTCTCTCATTTCTTCTCTAACTTTAGCAGCTTTTTCAGTATCGATCCATGGTGGGAAACTCCATTGTTCTTGTGGAATCAAACCATAGTGAGTTTTACCAGAGACTAATTCAGAAGTGACTTTTTTGAATTCATCATTGAATTCTTCATCATTCAGGAAAACCCAGTCGTAGTGGAAATTCTTGTTGAATCTATCTTCAATTTGTCTAATAGATCCAACCAATTCCCATAAATCAGAGTTTCTAGCCAAGGTAACAAAAGTAGCTTTTTCTTTACCTTCAACACCTGGAGCGACTTTTTTAAGACCGTTGGAGTTGGTGTTTGCAGTAGATTTTTGGTTGTTTGCAACAGCACCATTAGCATTTCCTGAACCAGTATTTGCAACAGCACCAGTACCTGCACCGCTACCCGCACCCACGTCTGATGGTGTCGAATAAGATGTTGAGGCACCTTTAGACAAAATGTAACCACATAAGATTAAGACAGTTGCAAAAATTGCAAATCTGATCAATCTAGGATTGGCTCTACTCATTTTAAATAGTTATATATATAGAGCAATCTATCACACTATATTATTCTCAGTCAATAAATGTCAACTATAGACGAAAAAGAATAGACAGAGTGAAAGATTTAAACTGTACAGTAGATGAGTCTCTTCTAGATAACAGCCAATTGAACCCTTAAAGATGTACTAAAGTCAGTTAATCAAGTATATACTATCTATATATATATATATATATATATATATAGCTTGTATATTATCTGTACATGTCTTTGTCAGATGGAAATGGAGCTAAAGTCTTGTCAAGTCAAGTCAAGTCAAGTCTAACACTTCCACCGCGACAAGTAGAAGAGAACACATACGCAAAAACTGACTGGGGACAGAGCCAGGAGGCAGGGCCCTTCTACGGCCAGCGCACACTATGCCACCAGGCACTCTGTGTCTCTGTGTCTCGCTAACGATGAAATTTCCCGTTTTCTTTCGCTGCACAGATGAAATTTGGTGCAACACGCGACGTGGCACACGCGCGCATTTTTCGTGGCACGGTAATGCAAGACGGCATTATTATGGCGTGCAGCGACGGTGTTTAGCAGGGAGTGCGTATAAGCTGTAGAATAAATAGTGAGAGAGGCAAAGAGAGAGAAGAAGTATATATACACCATCTTACAGGGTGTGCACTTGAGAGTGTGTCAGCTCACATGTATCATTGCTTATTCATCAACCGTACCACACCAATGATATCCGTGAACGATCGGTGTGTATGTTCTAATCTCCAAGTGTATATGTATATATATAAATGCATTTTATAAAATATATATAATGTACACGTAAGTGTCTTGTATACATACGCTTTTATGTGTATATATTACTCAGGTTAGCACTGAGTGACTCCGCTGTCTTTGTCGCTGTCGCTGTATACTTCAGGCACAAACAGACGCAGGAGTAAAACGAAAAACGACCCCGTAGTAAGAGCACGGTTAAATTACCACCCACCTCCCATAATTATCCCAATTGGGTAATACGTGTAGACGAGTGGAAACCGGAAACTGTCCCTAACTGAAATTTGTCTGGTAATTCTTTTTTTCCGTTCTTTCACTTGAGCGCCGGAAATTTGGAAAAAAAAGAATTTCCCCAAAACCGAGATGGTGCAAAGATGTGCATTCATCAATTCTTTACCCGTTTTATAACTTCTCCTGTTTTAACTAAGGGTAAGTAAATCCAATCCACCCTTATCACAACTTTTGTACAACTTTTTTATCAACTTTTTTATTCTTATCCTTGTTCTTCCTATTTTCCTTATTAGCAAGCAGCTTTGCCTTTCTTTCTTCGGCACTCTTTTTACGTTCTTCTGCTCTCGCTTTAGCCATTTTCCGTTTGGCTTCTATCATTTCTAGTCTTTTTTTCTCCTTTTCCTCTCTTTTCACCTCATTTATAGCAAAATACTTGTTAAAATCTTTCATTTTAGTCTCTTGTGTAATTTCTAAAAATTTCAGAGTACACGTTGATGCATCATCAATGTTGATCATCCAATCTTTGTGTGGATCACAGGTACATCTGGCTTTCACTATAAAATCATCATCTAACGGACACGAATGTGCCACTGTGTGACTATACGATATATCCTGAAACAAATGCACCTTGTGTTTAGGCAACATCATGGAAATCGCAATAGAATGCACAGGAGCGTCCCCCCATCTTTCATAAAAAAATCCACCAGCTTTATCTAGATACTGCACATAAGATTCGTAAATCTCATTTTGGAAAATTTTCAAATTGGCAATCTCGAAATTTGTCCAAAAATGACACAAATTATACGTTTTGCCATCATCATTTGTGATAAAATTCATTAAACTGTCCTGGCTGTTAGGTAACTGTGCTGATATTGTCTCGTTTGCAATGAAAAATTCAGCAGATCTTGCCCATAAAGTTTCAATAGTCTTTGGGAATTCAGTCATACTAATCGCAAACCCGTACTCAAACTCATTTTCAACCATAACCTGGAATGGATCTTGCAAAATGTCACAACTGAAATCAACGTTAGGCTCCACACGCCAATAGTACTCGTAGTCTTGTAAAATCTCGTGCTTGTAAAAAAACATTGAGTTGAACCTACACATGTGTCTGTATGATTCACTCGATCCATAAGCAACATTAGCAAATTTCCTCGACTCTCTAATAGTTTTAGCCTTTTCTTTGTCTATAAAATCCGGATACGACCAATGCTCCAACGGTATTATACCGTACCTGGCAGTCCCTGAAATCATTGCCGATGTCAACTTGATAAACGTCTCATCAAACGGCTCATCATTCAAAAACACCCAGTCGTAATGGTACTTTGAGTTGAATCTGTTTTCCAACTGCTGGATCGATGATAGCATTTCGTACACCTCTCCATTTCGCACCAATGCAAGCAATGTAGCTCTAACTTTTTTAGGGGAATTGAAATCATTTTCCATGTCACTCTCACTATTACCTTCGCTTTCACTCACCTTCACTTTACGTATCTGCTCATACGGCACATATTTAGAAGTTAAACCAATATAATTATCTTTAGGAACAGGTGCTGCATTCGGGTTTCGACACTCTTCGTTATCAAGCAATGTACCATTCAATGGATTCTTGACAACTTCCACTTGAACTGTCTCATTTTCATTATTTTCATTCAGCTCATCGGTATTTGGGTTCTGCTCAGGTTTCGCAACATCTTTCACACTCGATAACTGGAAACCGGGATTACCGTTCAATGAGGCGTTTTGCAAGTACTCGCCAAGATCTATACTTTTCATGGCATCTGAAAAATCAGTTATCGTCTTGACTGTATAGTAAATCAGTAGACCAAAACAGGCACATGATACTAGTAGTAACAACCTCAGTTTCGATATTCTTAGTTTTATCAATCTCATTTGGTATGTGTTGGTTGGTCAACTCCCCATTGACCCAATTTCAATTTAAAATCAGTCCTTAAATGTGTATATAAAAACCTATAGGTCTCCTGAACAGTCAAAAACTGAAATATCAACCAACCGTCCACTAAATCACCCACCCATTCAATCCGGTGCTATTTTACTTTCAAATCAGCACTGCTATTTATAGCTTTCAACAGTTTCCACAAGACAAAAAGTACCTTGCTTATATTATAAAGCCGCATTGTCGCATTCCACAAAATGTGTCAATTATAAGGTACGCTACTAAAATGCTATTTGAATTATTTATCTGTTTCTGGTGATTTACTTTATAAATGGTGTAGTGTATAAATATATATTAAAAGAGTAGTAACCAGTACAAAGCACCAGTTGATTTTCTGTACAACAGTTCAAGTGATTTACCAGCGCTAGCACTGTTTTGTCGTCTTTTTTTATCTGTTTCCTTCTTCATTTACAAATCAGCGTACTTTTTCCAGTTTTCAGGTTTCTTCTTACCACTGACTTGGAAATACTTCTGACCACACGAATAACCTCTGAAAGTAAAATCGTCATCCATCTTACAAACACATTTGTTGTTCAGGTAAGTGTAATCGTCAATGGGACACATCGTGTAGACTCCGTGCGTGTAACCGATATCTTCAAAATAGTGAATTTGATTCTGGTCTAAAAACAAAGACACTGCAATTGAATGAACTGGTGCATCTCCCCATCTCTCATAGAAAAACCCACCAGATTTATCAAGGTGTTGGAAAAAACTCTCGTAAACATCCGATCTCCAAAAATCCATATCTGCAATTTCGAAATTTGACCAAAAGTGACACAAATTGTAATTCTCACCATTGTCATCAGAGATGAAATCGATGAATGAGTTTTCATGTAAAGCGGACGGGTTGTCACTTAAGAACGATTTGACAGTGTCCCATAACGTCTCGATTGTAGCTTGAAATTCATGTATACTGATGGTGAATCCGTAAACTTTATTATTCTCCCTGAGATACTTGAACGGATCATGCAAGATATCACAGTGGAAATCCACGTCTGGTTCTACTCTCCAATAGTACTTGTACGGTTTTAATAATGGATGCTTGTAAAAAAACCCAGAATTGAACCGGCACATGTGTCTATAGGACTCTAAATCGGCATAAATGATGTTTTTAGAAGCCATTTTCTCTCTCTCTGTTTTAGCTTTCTCCTGGTCGATGAAATCCGGATACGACCAGTGCTCTTTCGGTATCACACCAAATTTAGCTTCTCCTGATACAACATTACCCAATTTCAATTTAAATTCCTCTGAAAACGGTTCATTGTTCAAAAACACCCAATCGTAATGAAAGTTTCGGTTAAATCTGTCTTCTAAACGGCGAACAGATTTTAAAATTGAGTACAAATCTTGGTTTCGACATAATGACACTATAGTTGCATTTTCTCTCTGATACTGCGAGGGTAGCAAAGTTGACGAATCATGCTCCGACTTGTCTGTACTATGAATGGCATTGTCGTTCACTTTGTCCGGGCTCCCAATATACGAAAAGAAGTTGATGACACTTACGATGTAAATTGTACCAACAATCGCCAAAACTGCAATTGTCCGCAGAACAAGAATCGGGCTTAGTTTTTTAAATCGTTGAAACATACTGAGTTATCAATACAAGCGAAATTATATGCACAAAAGTAAAACTCTTGTTTTTTCGTTTGAAATTTCAAAACAAAATATGGTGCAATCAGTAGTTTACAAACACTTGAGCTGAAATATATAAGTATGTAGTTATATATCTATATATATCTATCTAAAGTAGTATATCATCAACCCCATGTCGAATTAGAATCCAGTTGCTCAAGGGCTCAAACCGTTGTTTCACCAGAAAATTTAAACTCTCGTTTCTTTTTCTGCAGCAAAAAAGTTTATTTTTAAAGAGCGGCGCTATTTTCAGTTTTGGCGGTGCTTAGTTAGCTTTGTAATAAAGTTTGTTGATTAACTTTCAAATGATTAGTGATGCAACAACAGAACTGGAATCATTAACAGAATTACTGCTACGCCAAACATTGCTAGGTCATTAAAAGACTTTTTCTTTAAGGGATCTAACCAATCCTAGAAGTAGAATGGTAGCAAACGGACCTAGTAATGGAGAGTAAACTGCTAGTTTATGTTCATCAGGGAAGTACATCTGCTGGACCATATCTTTTTGGAAAAAAGCTTTGTCTGATAAGACAAAAGCCTCGGCAGCTAGCTTGTTGGCTAATCCGAAATTGTTATAATTAATCAAGTCAATTGCAAGTTGAATCTTTTCCAAAGTGTCTTCGACTTGAAGTTTTGTTGAGTTTGGGATTGAAATGTTTGGTAATTGATCTGTCAATTTGACTAGTGAAATCAAGTGATCGACTGAGTTTTTCAAGTTTTGATATGTTTGAAATCTAGTTATTATATCAGATCTGATGTATGGTGATTTAGGACTGCTTGGGGCACCAATTAGTTTGAACAATTGTGATGCGAAATTCTCAAACACTGGCATCAAATCATCCTTATGTAACATGTTGGAATCATTATTCAAGATGGTAACGCCACCCCATTGTGGAATTAAAAATGAGTTTGTAGTTGAGTTTTCAATCTTTATTGGGAAATTGTCAATCGATGGTATGTAAACTATAAAATTGATAATTGGAATCAAATCTGTATTTTGATCTAATAGCCATTCTGAGTAATCAATAAATGTTGTTGTTTCTGAATCTTTCAAAACAAAATCTTTGGTTTCATCATTAAACTCCAAATTGGTGTTGTTTGATAATCTACAATAATGTGAAATTTGTGAGTCAAGTGTAAAATTTGCATAGTTTTGTAAAGTTGCTAAATAGTTTTTAAACAGTTTTGCACTTTGTTCGATTTCCCAGTTTATTGGTTTAGATCCACCTTGTAAAAGACTCAAAGTTATATGGTAATTAGGCGAGTATGGTAACTTGACCGAATTGAGCTCGTCTAGAAACTCATCTTGATTCATAAACAACTTCAACTCAGAGTTGAAAACTTGTTCAATTAACACATTTTTGATCAATTCAGCCACGTCGTATGTTTTTGGCGATATGTAAATCTTAACAGCTCTGTCTTGGTATGGAGAAATTTCGAAAAGCTTAGTATCTGATGTTTGTTCTTGAGTGTAAACTAAATCGACTTTGTATGAGCTTGAATCTGGTCTTGGGCCTTGTCTCAATTCAATACTCCAATCAACGGGTAAGTTCCCATAGTCTTGCACCAACTCTGAATCAATTAAACTCTGTGTTTGTATTATCAAATCGTGTAATGGCTTTTCCGATTCTAAATAAACCGGTATCTTGAAGTGTATCAAAGCGTTCAATTTCTCATTCATTTCCTGAATTTCATTCACTGGTAAATTGGCTCTTGGTACAGAGGTGGTCAAGTACCAGAACGGTAGTCCAATTGTGAGACAAATCAGCAGTATGGAGTAGATTATACTTCTTCGTCTTTGTATATCATTTTTCTCTAACAGTCCTGAATCTTTAGCCGTCATGGTGTTATAACTTGTGGATGAAGATTTCAAGGATCTTGATTCAAAGATTGGTGACAATGTTCAAATATAGGAAGAAATTAGTCGTTCTTGTTTTATTTCAACTCTCTGTGTTTTGTGTGTGTGTCTTTTTCGCTTGAAAATTTCGGGCAGCGATTCTTCTCTCAATGAGGAATGCCTGCGAGGTGGTGAAGATAATAATCATTACAATTCTGTTATAGGTTACCGTTTGTTGAACAAATTTCTACTTTATTAAATGTGAAAGCTATAAACAAGTCGATGAAATAATTTTAAAACGGAAAAAGATGTAAAGTGTAAGAATTTGTGCAGATTTATATATATTTGTAACACCTAAACCTGCCATTCAACCAAGCCAATGACAAGCCAATCAAACAGCACTAATTCTCAAAACCACTCTTAATTTAAAAATTGATAACGATACCAGGACCGTGGGTTGTACTCAAGACAGTTTGACCTAATAAGATTGGTTTCTTTGATTTAGTTGATGAAATTGCACTTCTAACTGCTTTTGAAGTTGCAATAATGTTTTTTAAAACTTCTTCATCTGAGAAGTTACATCTTGCTACAGTCAATCCAACAACACCGTTTCTTTCTCTGAATGGTTGAGTACCCAAATTTGATTGAATTAAACTAGCAACATCGTCTGTAACTGTACCTCTTTTAACACTTGGCATTAAACCTTTTGGACCTAAGACTCTAGCAATTTTCTTTAATTGTGGCTCAATATCGGTTGTAGCAATGATTTTATCAAAATTTAATTCAACTTTACCGTTGAAAATATCCTCAATCATGGTGGAATCACCAACTGCAACCGCACCATTATCTAAAGCTTCTTGTCTTTTAACTGGATCTAAAGATAAAACTAACAATCTAGTGTCTTTTAAAGGTTTAGGAAATCTGATAGAGCCTTGTAAAGGTGCAACACCTCTGTCACTCAGCACGATAGTTTGTAATGACAACACAGCTTCATTGACTGGTCTACCAACTTCAGCGGCCCTAAGGTACTTTAAAGCTTGTGGAATCTCCATAAACAATGGTGATGCAGATGCTGGCTTCTTAGCATTGGCTTTACGTTGGTGTTCTCTACGCTCGAGTCTCTTTTCAAATGCTTTCTTCGCATTAATTTCTTTTTTATTCTTTGGTGCTTGAAGTATCAAGTTTGTTGAAAACTCTCTCTTGAGAGGTAGTCTTGCGACTGAACTTGTTATTCTGATTAACCCGATGGAAGATTTGAGAGAAATCATATTGTGTCGTGAATTGCAAATAAAACAGGTAACTGTATAATCGTGTCAATAAATTTGCTCTTATACCAAGTAAACTGTGCCCCCTTTCTACACTTATATCTCTTGTCAACCAGATTCAACCACCACCCTTTTCTTCAGTCACTCTCACTCTCTCTCGCTTTGTTTCTCGAAATTTTTCAGTGTGGAAAAAAAAATTTTCGAATAAAAAAAAGATTATGTCATGACTGTATAAATTATATGTATGTGATTAGGTAACGTAGTATATCTTAGCATGTATCTGATGTTTCTTAGCTAACTATTCAGGATGAAGATAGCTGCTTGAATTGGAACTGGCCTAGTTGATGGTGTTCATCACTTGGTGTCCGATAGATTCAACAAAGTTAAAAGAGTCGCAGCTGGATGTGGATCGTAAATGGCGGTTTTCAAGATTGGTTGGATTTCGAATTTGTTCAGGAAATCGATTAATAAAGTCAGAATGGAATCTGGTAAACCCGTTGTAGTTATAATTGGAACCACGGGAGTTGGTAAATCTCAGCTCAGTATCGAACTAGCAGAGAAGTACAACGGTGAAGTAATCAATGCGGATTCGATGCAGATGTACCGTGGTCTAGACCAGATCACTAACAAGCACCCTGTTGATGAGCGGAGGGGCATTCCGCATCATGTAATGAATCATGTTAGTTGGGATCAGGAGTACTTTATACACAGGTTCAAGAAAGAGGCCATGTCAAAGATCAGCGATATACACAGCAGGGGAAAATTGCCCATAATTGTCGGTGGTACGCATTACTATTTGCAAAGTTTGCTCTTCACTAACAAGACGATAGATACAGGTAGTGGTAGTGAAAGTGAAGGTGAAAGTGAAGGTGAAAATGAGACTGATCCAGGTAAACAACTAGACTACTCAAAGTTGAGTGAAAGCGACAGACTGTTGCTTGAGAATGGTACAGGTGAGGAGATTTTCGAAAGATTGAAAGCAATTGATTTCAAGCTATCGCAGAAGTTTCATCCAAACGATTTGCGAAGAGTTAAAAGAGCATTGGAAATATGTCTGATAAAGTCTAAACCGGTCTCTGAGATATACAATGAGCAAAGACAAGAATCCAACTTGGAGTCTTCGTTGAGGTACAAGACGTTGTTTTTGTGGGTTTACTCGGATATGTCTGTATTGGACAAGAGACTCGATTTGAGAGTGGACAAAATGATGGAAAACGGGGCTCTTGTCGAGATAAACCAGATGTTTGAGTTTATGAATAAGCAAGAAGAGTTACATAACCGTCCAGTGGAACTAGACAGAGGTGTGTGGCAGGTTATTGGGTTCAAAGAGTTTCTACCGTTTTTAACAACAACCGAGAAAACAAACGATTCTATACGTGAGATATTTGAAAACAAAACGTTTCAGAGTTGTTTAAATGAGATGAAGCTCAGAACTAGGCGGTATGCGAAAAGACAGATCAAATGGATCCAGAATTCGCTAATACCTGAACTCAATAGCGAATCATTACATAACTGGATCAACTGCGGTAAGATATTTGTATTGAACGCAACAGACTTGTCAGAGTGGCAAGAAAAAGTGCAAATGAGAGGTTTATCGATAACTAAAGACTTTTTGAGTGGTGAACATGGGAATATTGAGTTTTCTGCTAGTCAGGTACCAGTTGAAATTAGTGGGAAAATCAAGTATTTAAATGGGACAGATAACAAGACATTGAAAGTGGATGAGTCGAAATGGAAGCATTACAATTGCGATGTTTGCGCGGATAAAAAGACTGGTAAACCACTAATTCTTATAGGTGAGCAGTACGAGATCCATTTGAATAGTCGGAAACACAAGATGAATTTGACTAGGGGTAAAAGGAAAAGAGAGTATGAAGAGTGGTTGAAAAGTAACAAAAAGGGTGTTAGCAATGAGGATAAGAAGGAAGATAATTAAGTAAAAGTACAGTTTTTATAGAATATTAATGGCGTGAAACGAATTGATAAATTAATTAAAAAAAAACGAACTAAAAAGGTAGATAAGTAACAAACGAGAAAGCGATAAGTAAGTTGGAAAAAAACAACAAAAAGCTACAACAAGACTAAACTAAACTTTGGAGGAAATTTTTTCGTCTGAAGAACCTTCAATCTCGGTAGGTAGCGATTCATTAATAACTTCTTCTTCAATCAAGTTATCAGCAGCGTCGTTATCGTCGAATTCTTGAGGAATGGCCAAGTTCAAGATAACACCAATGAAACCTGTAACTGCGAAACCTGTTTCCATAACCAAGATAATAGCATTGTAGAAACCGGACAATGACTTGTTTGAGCCTTTATAAGTAAACACGTTTTCGAACCAGTTAGGAACCAAAGTGGATCCGAAACCAAACATCAACGAACAAGTCAAGACAAATCTGTCTCTTCTTGTAAATGGAGTTGATGAGATAATTCTGATACCTGAAACGGCAACAGATGTGAACAAGAAAGTGGTCATACCACCCAAGACAGGTTTTGGAATAGCGACTAAAGCTGCAGCAAATTTAGCGAAAATTCCCATAATGATCAAATAGAAACAACACCAGTAACCGACTGTTCTCGAGGCACATTTTGTGATGGAGATGACACCATTGTTTTGGGCAAAAGTGGAAACAGGGGTAACGGTCATTAAAGCCGCCAGGATACCGTTGAATCCATCGGCCAAGACACCACCTTGAATTCTCGATTCATATAGCAAACCTTCAATCTCGACTCTGGAAACATCTGAAGTGGCAGTGATATCACCAATGGCTTCCATCATTAGCACAATATAACAGGCCAACATGGGCAACACTGCAGGACCGTACACCGTTAGTTTGAAAGTGTGAACCCATAAGAAAGTAATCACTGGGGCTTTCTTGATACCAGCATCAGAGAAATAACCACATGCGGCAGCGACAATACAACCAACTAATAAACCGACAATGACAGCACAAGATTTCATGATTGGGGACCCCCATTTTTCGGAAAAGATAATTGTGACATAGACTAAGAAACCAAGACCGATCAATTGCGCCGATCCCCATTCGATATTTTTCTTGGTACATAAATCGTTAGCACACGAGGAACCACCTAAGAAATCCTGGAAACCTGTTTCAATTAAATGGGTACCGATCAACAAGACAACAGGACCTGTGACTAATGGTGGGAACACTTTTTGCAAGATGGCAGCAGGCATGAATGACAAGGCAACTTCGAGCAAACCGCAACAGGCAGCGGTACCCAAGATGGATCCGTACCCGTCAGGACAAGGAAGGAAAGTACCGTCGCTCGCTGTTGGACATTCACCCGATGCGTACATCATTGGGAATGCCTTTGTGACAATTGTGATTGTAGCAAAAGAGGTACCCACAACAGAGACTAAACCGGTACCGATATAATAAGGTGTGAATGGGATGTGGAATCTAGTGATTTGAATTGATGATAAGATACCAGAGATGATCAAGCACGCAGAGACCAAGTATTGGGTAACGTCTTCGGACAAATTAGCCATACCACCAATAATAATTGGCGGTGTTGCCAAACCGGCTAACATTGATAAAGCATGTTGTAAACCTAAAATAGCACCTAATAATATTGGGATATCTGCGTCTAATGCGAAGAAAGGTTGTGTCTTGTGCGTTTTTTTCATAAATGGGATAGATGGGGTGAACAAGTAAGCATAGTCGTAGTCGCCCAATATACCGTGTTTAGTGGTGAGCTTGTGGAAAACTCGTTTCCCAGCGCCAGTGACTCTTTCCATGGTGTATGTGTATGTGTATGTGTATGTGTATGTGTAGGTGGAAGATAGTGTTGATACTGTGGTGGTAAACTAGTCACACGACTGAAAGATAACAATTTGAGTTTGGATAATAATTGTTGCAAAGTTATTAATTTGTATTGGCAAGTTGGAAGTTTAGATGGAGAATAGACGAATCTTATATATAATAATGAAAAAATTGCATGCAGGTCAAAGTGAAAAGAAAAAAGAAAAGAAAAAAAAAAAAATAAAAAAACGAAAGACTGACTGTCTGTCTGCTTCAGCTGTACAATAAGATTAGTTAGACATGAGATAATTTGTAATCTTTATCGTGCGATAGATTGATTGTGATTTGATTGTGATTGTGATTGTGATTGTAGTCACAAAGACAGAAAGCTAATTCACAGCTTAGAGATCTCATTTAGTTGAAGTCAGTCAAGTCAAACTGGATATCACAAAAACAAGAGAAAAAAGAGCTGTTGCTATTGTTACAGCACATCACTCGCTGCGCTGCGCGAGTCGCCTGGAGATTCCCTGACGCTCAACAGCGAACAGATATTAAATTTGTGGCAGTGAGGCTATTGTATTTATATTTTTTTTTCTGATTAAATCTGTAGACATACATACAGTTATGTGCGTTATGAGGTTTGATTTCCCCTGAATTAATGGATAGGCCGAGCTTAATCGTTTATATTTTGTTATTTATGAACTGTTGCAACATCGATTTAGGTAATAATTAAATGATAGAGTTGGTGTTGGATTCCAGTACGAGTTAGGTTACACAAAAACTACCCTGTAAAGTTCCCTATAAATTTTGATTAGCAGAACAAATGAATAGGAGCGCGCGAGCGAAATCGCGCGTTCGGTTAAAATAAATGAGTGACAGAGCACACCACTAAAAAGTGTGTGTAAATTCTGACAGGGACACACCGAGCGGGAGATAGCGAACGAGACTCATGATTTACTGGCAAGGGATAAGACCGTAATTAGACAGTTATTTGACTGAACTTGGCTTTTTTGTGGTGTGTGAAAAAAATCCCACACAAGAGAAACTGATCTGATTTGATCAACGGGAAATGGCGTAGAGCGAGTGAGCCAGAGGTAAACTAAAAGTAGAGGCAACTTGTAAAGTGTCAAGAGAAATACGTATAGGCGCGATGGTGAAGTGTTAAATTTCCATCTCCTGGTAAATTAATCAATTAATTAAATCTTTTTTGATTATAACAACAATAGCCGCATTTAATTTTGATAGATTTAGGAGTCAAACGGTACTTTCCGTGTGCCAAGTGTTGTTGCGATTAAAAAAAACACACTGAACAGCAAAAAAAACTTTACAACCAACCGCATTCAAGTGACAGCCGCTGGGTAATATTTATTATTCAACTGATAATAAAGTGTACCAAATCTTTATACGGCTGTGTTGTAAATTATTTTTATAGGCCGTGCATGGCAGGCTGCTGTCAGCGGTGCTAAAGCCAAGGGGCTGTCTGATTCTGATCGCTATCGCACCAGGGGCTGTTTGTCTTGACAAGGGACTGACTGACTCTTATGCCACCAATGCAGTGTGCAGCTGTTAATGCCATAGCATAATAGTGAGTTAACAATAGATATGACTGATCTGGTGCGGTATTCCCTTGTAAAGATATTAAGTGGAGGGAATATCTATGTTTCGGTAACATAATAATAAGTTATAGTTTTTTCGAAACAAAGGAGTCATTTCCTAGTTATTTTATCTATGTATACTATATTAATATATATATATATAACCATTTTTTAATAGCAGTATAAAAGGTGGTCACTATGTGTAACAAGCACCATATTCTGCTACGACTGACTACTGACCGCACATCTATAATGGGTGGAATCGGTAGCTAATTCCTCTCATGCATACACACCACACATACATGCGTACCTACGTATGTAATGTACGGTTTCTCAACACATAGCTTCAGATACACTGATAATGTAGACTGATACAGGCACAGCACCAGACACAGCACCAGACACAGCACCAGACACAGTGTGCATAGGGTTTGGAGACCCACTATACCGTATCTTACTTACCTGTTGCGTTGCAGAGGTATTTGGTACTTGCACATTTATCTTCCTGCCGAAAAGCTTGACCGCTTGAACACGTAAACGCCTTAACGCCTTAAAGCCGCACATAAAAAAGCCACGCCTGAACAGGCCTGGCTTATTAGACTTGTCACTTCATCCGTGCACCAAACATTCGGTATCTGGCGATACCCGATATCGCTGCTTGCCGTCCTTTAAAGAAAAGGGCTCTTCCCAGCCAAGTGAAAACTTGTCAAATTTGTTAAATCGTCACTGGTAAGTGGCTTGGATGTGGTTCACCGCACTGATAGGGCATGGCATGGCATGGCATGGCAGAAGAGTATCTTATTGTCTCACCCAGTGTTCGGCTGTTTGCGTTCACGTCTGTTCTGTCTACCTTTGTCTCCCTTTGTCTTTCTTATCGTCCAGCAGTTTAATACACCCCCACAAACCAAGCCACAAGGGCTGTCTGGTAAATGCACCAATTTGTAAACTACTCCACTTAATCAGTCCTTTCTTATCTTAATGGGTCCTCCTGTAAAGAATAATAAGTGATACCATACCATTTACAGATTTGTAATCTTAGTAAACTTGCGGACTGCGATTCTTCGCAGGTAGTTGAAAAAACTACAAACTATATACAAATCATGTCATTTTTATAAAGCGAATAACCGTTTAATCGTTTTATCATTCAATCGTTCAATAGTTCATTCACAAACTACTGCTTGACAACATCGGGCAATTTGCCAAATGTCAAGACACTGTCGATTCTATCAACGTTGGCGAAAAGCATAGCAAGTCTATCAATACCCATCCCCCAACCACCAGTAGGTGGCATACCGTACTCCATAAATTCAACAAACTTGTAATCGGGCACAATTGACTCTAAATCATTATAAGTTTGCTTATTAACCAGCTGATTCTCGAATTTTTGCAACTGCTTAAATGGATTATTCTCCTCTTCGTACGCATTGATTATTTCTTTACCATTAATGTAAAATTCAAATCTGTTTGAAATTTTATCCGCGTTGGATTTAGCTAATGGTGATAAAGCTTCTGGCAGTCCGTAAATAAATGATGATTTCGACACTGTCAATGGTTCTATAAAGATACTAGACAAGTTGTCTAGCAACTGTGACTCGGATTTCACTTTGGGCAAAGCCAATTTCAAGTCCAAGTGGTATTTAATCAAATTTTCGGAACTCAATACATCTGGTAACTTGAGTCCCGATTCAGACTCAATAGTAGATTTAAACTCAAATTTCTGGAATTTGTCCATATTGAGTAACTTTTCACAAAATTCATGGGTCCTACTGAGTTTTCCGTCTTTTAATAACTCTGTTGCATAATACTTGAACAAGTCTTCAGTTATTTGCATCAACTCTTCTAAATTGATAAAACTTGAGTAAAACTCACACGTTGTAAATTCAGGATTATGCGTAGCGTCAATTCCTTCGTTTCTGAAAACTTTACCAATTTCGTAAACTTTATCAAACCCAGAGATTACTAGTTTCTTCAACCATAATTCAGGTGCAACACGAAGACTCAATTTCTTAAGAGCAACATCATCATCTCCGTTTTCATTCTCTTTGATATGATTTGAACTTGTTATAAAAGGTGCCGCATTTGCTCCTGTGTTACCTTGACCTATAATCGGTGTCGACACTTCAATGAAACCTTTAGCTTCTAAGAAACTCCGAGTAAGTGATACTAATCGCGATTTAATCAAAATCACCTCCCGCGAGTCCTCATTGACCAAGTAGTCAATAACCCTATTACTGTAAACTTTACCCGAGTCTTTAAATTTTGGCGGTAGCGGGTGTAAAGACGGAGCTGCAAGTTCAATAGGCTTGGTCAATTTCAATGACAGCTCTCTAGTGTTAGTCACACCTGCGTGTCCTATCACAGATACAAAATCACCAGGTCTAAAATTACTTAAATGACTAGCAAGTTCATCTTTTGTCAATGGCTCCCCTATATCGTTCTTGATCAATTTATGGTTCAAAACAAGCTGGATCTTGGTGAAATCCTGCACAAGATCAATAAAAGCGCTTCCTTTGCCGGCTTTCCTAATACTCTTAACTTTACCATTCAACACAAACAGCTTGTCGGTGTAAATCTTGACATCGCTCTTGAAAAAATCTTTGAAAAAATTACGAAATTCACAAACTCTCAAAACTGAAGCATTCTCATTCGGCTTGACAAGTCTTGCAAGTATGGAATTGTACTCAGGGTAGTATATCGAGTCCTGTTTAGTTGTGACTAAACTCTGAATCTTGTCCTTTCTGAAAGCGAAATCTGAATCAACTGCAATCTCAAGCTGGGTTTTCTTCAAATTGTTACTGCTGTAAAATCGTCTTCTAGACGCTTTCAAACATCGTCTGCACTGTGCAAAAAGCATCTTTGTTGCTGAATTGCCATTAAACTGGTAGTTGTCCTACGCTTACCCCGATTGAAACTAGTTAGTCACTAACAAAAAGCTGTTTTTAGACTAGATTTCTATTAAAATGTGTGAAAAATTTCCCAAATGGGACGAATCAACAAATTCTATGTGCAAGGATGTTACTTAAATTTTAAAGTTTGAAACTTCTGCCATTTATCAAAACAGTGTCAATAATTTATTTTCACTTCTCAAAATTTTCAGTGTATTTGTCTGTCAGTCTGACGAGCGAGTAAATCAGTGTAATGAGCAGTTGAATGAAAAGTTCACCATGTATTTCAATATTAATGGAATACTAGGTGATTATAAGATTCGTATCTTTTCGTTAACTGAATCCTGACTTTATCCTGCAAACCAGAGCTTATTTGGAAGATGTCCGCAAACACTTTGAGATCGTTAGTTTCAAGAACTAACAGACTGTGCTATCTAAGTCAAAGAAGATTCAACTCAACAAATGTTTCAAGCATCAGTAATACTGAGAGTGCGGAAGTGTCAATTGAGTCACAGGAAGTGTCATCACAGGAACTAGAAGCAGCTTTTAAAGAGGATCTTGAGCTTTTAAAAGAGGTCAGTCATATGACAAGAGGAGAATTTGAAGAAATTTTAAATTCAGCACCAAGACCAACATTGAATAGAGACCAAATTGTCTTGCAAAAATTCCAAAAATTGTTCAAGACATATTTAGAAAAGGACAAATTGAAAAAAGAAGTGAGTGAAGCATCATCATTCTTGTCTAATTTCCCACACTTGATACCAACTTCTAGATCTAGTAGTTATTCTGAATCTGAATTGTTCCTAAGACAAAAACACCACGAATCTACATCTGGTAAATTAGGTTCATATATTCATTCAGTTTATAAACCACATGAAGATATTACCAATCCACCAAGACCAAATCAAGTTACAGTTGAAAAATTGATTGCATCAGGTGCTCATTTAGGTCATTCTACAAAATTATGGAATAATTTAACACAACCATATATATTTGGTGAATATAAAGATTTACATATAATTGATTTAGACAAGACAATTTCACATTTGAAAAAAGCTTGTAAAATCGTGGAAGGTATTGCTGAAAATGGAGGATCAATCTTATTTTTAGGTTTAAAAGAAGGTCAATTAAGATCAGTTAGAAGTGCTGCTCAAAGATGTAATGGTTATTATGTTGTTAATAAATGGGTTCCTGGTACAATTACAAATGCATTGGATAATCCAAAACCTAGAAAAGAAGTCGATATGGCAGATATTGATACAAATAGAAACTTGAACGATTATGAGATGAATATGGTTATTAAGCCTGATTTAATCATTGCTTTAAATCCATTAGAAGCTACAGTGGCTATTAAAGAGGCAACTCAAGCTAGAATTCCAACAATTGGTTTAGTCGATACAAACTGTGATCCAAATTTAGTCACTTATGGTATCCCTGCAAATGACGATTCTGTCAGAGTGACAAATTTGATATGCGGTGTCTTGAGTAGAGCTGGTGAAATTGGTTTGAAAAGAAGATTGGAAAAAGTCAACAAGTACAAGTCAGCTAAAGGTGTTGATGTGAACCAGCCTCTAAACTGAGGTATGCTTGCATAACTCTGTTTTACTCTCCCTCTCTCTTTCCCCCTCGCGTGTATATATATATAGATGTTCATATCATTAATAAACTTAATGACAGTTTTATCAACTACTTCTGGTAGATGCGTACCAGTAGCTTACAACAATAGTGATGTATATATAAGAAACAAAATTAATATGGAGGTTTATAAACAAAATAACATCAACTAAAGAGTCCTTGAAAAAAAAAGAAAAATAAAAAGAAAAATTCAAAACAAAGATCAATTAGTGGAAATTAAAAAGGGGGGTGGGTATAAAGACACATTGAATGTGTTGAAATGTATCTTTGTTGGTTCAGTGTCAAAAGTGACTATGAAATGCCATTGAGTGGGGTTGACATTTCTTTGTAGTCGGAATCAAGTAGTGGAATTTACACAAATAAGATTGTCATTATAAGTGCTGCTGGTTTGCTCAAGTGTTGAGTCGTTTATAGTGTCTTCTTAAATTTTTCCTTTTTTGCAACAGCAGATTCAAACCACTTAATTATCCTTTTTCTCATCTTCTTCGGCATCTGATTCGGAATCGGATCTGTCATCTTTAGCAACGTCGGTAAAGATGGCTCTGTACAAGATTCTCAAGATTAAAAAGAACCAATATAGATTAACTAATTGCAAGCAACCAATTAAGAAAAACACAATTGGTTGAGAGATCCAACATTTGAAATGACCAGTACTGAAATTCAAATCATAAGCACCTAATTCTTTAAATTCAAACAAGACAGAATATAAGATTTTCAAATTAATCCAGTGTCTTAAATAAGCCCAAACAAAGACGAAAATAACGAAAAATGGGATAGTGAAAATTGAATTTAAGTAATTTAAAGTCTTTGAAGTTGCTAAGAAGAAATCTGAGATATCCATTGTAATGTAAATTGCTAAACCCATCCAAGTGAAATTAGTTGTATAAGATAAAGCAATTAAAAGCATGGTGACAATATGATGAAACACCAATTCATGGAAATCTTTTCTTGGTTTTTCTAATTGTAACATCAAGACAACAGATTGTTGTGACCAAAATGCAGCTTGAGACAAGTAGTAAAATTTGAATAAATAAGACAATGACTTGTGTGGATAATCAATATAAAAAGCTTTTGTATTAAAATACCAAAGTGGCATTTGTTTCATTATATAAACACCTAATGGACCAATTATAGTATAATAACAAATTGAATAAGTTTGTTCCATAAATCTTCTTTGTTTAGATTCTCTAGTAACACCGAAATAATTAGCTAATGGTTTTAAAAGCATTTGCATTGTGAATTCTCTATAAAAAGTGAAAAACACCATCATATAAATAACGAAAAGTAAATCTTTAAAACCTTTACCGTACATTGGTGGATTTGAACCTGGAATCTCATAAGACATTGAGACTAATGCATGAAGTGGATTTGAACTAGTATAATTATTTGAAGTCCAGTAAATGACTTGTGGAATCAACACTATAATCAATGGAATTAACCAAGTGTATCTATAATTAAGTATCTTGATTGAGATCCAAATTTTTTTCAAAATTTCAAAATCTTTTGAAGAGTCAGTCTTTTGATTAATCTCTTTTTGTTGTGATTTAATTGCTTTTCTAACATCGTTATTTGAATGCATTGTCTGTAATGAAGGAACAGCAGTATCACCAAGATTGATGTTACCAACAGAAGACTGACGTCTTCTGTTTCTCACGTTTTTAGGAGAAGATGCTGAGCTCATTTTAAGATGAAATCAAGTATAGCTTAACAAGTAATTAGAACCAGTGTAGCGTGTATCCCGTGTATATAACAAATTATTGCTTCTTCTTGCTTCTTCAACTGTTTTCCTGTGTTTTAGTATCCAATATACTTATAGGAATTGAAACACACTAGCAACAAGCTATTGACAGTTGGCAATAAAGTCAATTCAAATAGATACTTTGTTCCTTTATACTTTGATTATTGATTTACATAAATTTTACTTCACCTGTAAATGTTTATGCACCGTTAGAACATGTTTTTTTTTTTTCTCCTCTATGATTTGAACGCATACAAACTCAGCGTGTGTCTCTGTTGGCATTGTTGGCTCTCCAGCCACGGTGTATTTCAGCCAGGCCGAGGCGCAGTCAAAGGCGCAGGCAACGGTACAGGCAAACGGTCCACAGCTCAACTGAATTTAATAAAGACGGCTCCCGGTGTTTAGGTGGTTTAGGCGGTGGTTACACTGTGGCGAAGTTCAACAGGGCGCAAGGGCAAGAAAAGAGCGGATTGGTTTTTGGCTTTTCATGTTTCCACACTCACTGGTGGCATCAGACACCGGAAATAAACAAGAGCCGGAAATGAACTATTCACTTTATTAGTCTTAATGTATTGCTGACACGTAAACTTCAATTGACAGAGCTTAAATGAAGAAAAACTCAATGCTGAGATAATAAATGAGCTAATACTGGAGTATCATATAACTTTACGTCAGCACACACGTAATCAATCAATACTTATTTGCGTTCGCGCCCGGTAAAATGCGTGTGCGTCTGCGTGTGCGTGTGCTCTCTTTTCCTCTCTTTTCCTCCCTGTTCTCCTCTCGTGGGGTGTCCCGTGCTGTGTGCTGTGTGCTGCCCAAATCGGCACTGGAGCGGGCGATTCAGCGACAACTGCGACAGCGACGCCTGATTTTCATTTACTACTTTACTAGTAAACTGCCATTACTACTACTACCGCTTTGCTTCAACTTGAGCTGTTTGTTGTTGGTGAAAAAAACAAAAAAAAAAAGATGCAGAGCTGTTTATCAAAGGTTGAATTTGATGTTTAATTTTTGTTTCCCCTTTTACCTGTGTGTTGTTGTCTTGTGAGAGTTTATTGGTTTTTCGATAAGTTGAAACTGGTTGTATCATTCAATTGATACGCATACAAGATCTTTGATAACAGTTAGTAGCATATCAAGATCGCTCTAATTTAACATCGGCTTTTGGATCGTACCCTGCCGTCTATATATCCCATATCCCTTACGTGTTTTTCAGTAAAGGGATATCAGCATTTCCTTTCATTTGTTTAGACTTTGTTTATTCATACCTAATTACTCCCAAGTTGAATTATTCCCCCACTCATTAATTGCATATCATTAAACCATTCTTTAATGTCGTCGTTGACTTTCAAAATAAGGAGAACTATGAATCTCATAAAGAAAAAATTTCTTTATAATAAAAAGCAATCAACTAGACTTTTATTATTTGTATTGTTCATCATAATATTGCTTTCATTAAACTCGTTATATTCCTCGGATAGCTCGAATAAATTCTTCAATTCAAATGGTCTAAGCTTTTATGAACAAGAATTGATGAAAAATAAAAAAGGTGATAGCCTATTAGAAGCTAAATTACAAGTTAGTAATGATTTGAAAAATAAGCAAAATAGCAATAAAAATAACAAAGATGTTGATGTGGATGTAGATGTTGATTTCTCCGCTCGTGAAAAGGAATTACAAGATCATCAAGATGCAATTGCAAAGAAAAACTCAAATGAAAACAAGATAAATAGTAATAAAGATGATAAGAGCAATAGTAATAATAATAATAATGATAATAAGAAAACTTCAAATTTGAAAAAACCATTGAAAATAAAGAAAACTCCTGAACAAATTAAAAAAATTATTAAATTTCAAAAACTTTTCAGTCCTATCTTGAAGTCAATCTTAAATAATGAACCTAAAAGTGGATTTGAATTCTCAGCACCAGTTAATGAAAAGAATAATTTTGATATGAAAGATACTGAAAACATTGATAAAAATGATGCAAATAATTTTAAAAGAGAATACGGTTCAAATGGTATTGTAAATATTGCTCTTCATGATAAAGGTCCAGATTTCCCAGTATTATCTGAAGAATTTCTTTCTGATTGTTTAAAAATACCTTCAATTTTAATTAATGAATTATCTTTATCACATAAAAATATGGTTAATGAATTACCATCAAGTTATCCATCTGGAATTTATCAAGGTAGTGGAATTGTATTTATCGGTGGCGGTAAATTTTCTTGGTTATCTTTATTAGCATTAGAAAATTTAAGAGAAATGGGATCAAATTTACCTGTTGAATTTATAATTCCAACTGAAAAAGATTATGAATTTGAATTATGTGAATCAATTTTACCAAATTTAAATGCAAAATGTATCTTATTAACTGATGTTTTACCAGATTTTAAAAATTCAGATTTTAAATTAAGAGGTTATCAATATAAATCAATTGCTTTAATTGTATCAACTTTTGAAAATGTCTTGTTATTAGATTCTGATAATATCCCAGTAATGAATCCTGATTCATTATTTGAAAATGAACCATTTACAAATCATGGTATGGTTGTTTGGCCAGATTTCTGGCGTCGTATGACTCATCCTGCTTATTATCAAATTGCAGGTGTCAAAATTAAAGATAAACAAGTTAGAGTCGGGTTTGATAATATCACTCCTGTTTCTCTGTACGATAATAATGAGCAGGATGAAAATGATGATGAGCAGCACAAAAGCAACTCTCTTAATATTAAAAACGCATTTAAAGATGTCGCATACCATGATAGAGAAGGAAGTTTGCCTGATCCTTCTAATGAATCTGGTCAAATTTTGGTTAATAAAAAGACACATTTTAAAGCTTTGTTATTGGCATTTTATTACAATTTCTATGGACCACAACATTATTATCCATTATTCTCACAAGGTGGTAAAGGTGAAGGTGACAAGGAAACTTTCCATGCTGCTGCTCATTTTTTCAATTTACCAGTTTACCAAGTCAAGAAAAATGTCGATGTCATTGGTTACTGGCAACATGAACCAAAAGATGTTTATACAGGTGTTGGTATGATCCAATACGATCCAATTAGAGACTATCAACAATTGAAAAATTATAAAAATTGGTTATTTGAAAAATTGAAAAATTACAACAAAAATGATACAATCAAAGATAAAGTGTTGAATTTCTTTGCTGTTGATTCTAAAGATGATCAACTTAAACAGTATAATAATAATCACGAGTATTATAATAACAAGATCTTTAAAGAATCAGGTTTATCATTCGAAGATTGGTTTACAAAAGAAAATTCAAAACCTATTTTCATTCACTCGAATTTCCCAAAACTAGATCCTGTTGGTTTAAGAAAAGATAACAAGTTATTCACAGAATCTAAACGTAGAGTGAGAGTTTACCAGGATCAGCCACATTTATCATTTGATTTCGAGTTGAGACAGTGGAAGATAATAAACAAGTATTTCTGCTCAAAGACGGGAATAGATTTGAATTATTTAAAAGTTGCAGGAGTCTCATCTTTAGACTATTGTGATTTCATCGAGCAAGAATTAGAGTTCTTAGAGTCTACAAAGGATACAATTAACCTGTGATGATGCATGCATTTTCAATTTTTTTTGTCTATACACTCAATATTATTTATATTTTACCAATAAACTTTTAAACGCGCTTAAAAAAAAATTAATCATTGCGTACTTAAATTACACCTAATTTAGTAGAAGCAAGGTTGAAATTCGAAAAGAGATTAAAAGTAATGACTAATTTGAATAATTTATCAAGCAAATAGTTAAAATTTGAGCGAGGTTTAAAAGAAAGTAGGTTGATTCATTTATTACATTTTTTACGACTTACCCGCTCGATTGAGTGCATTCGTTGAATATGAATTTTCATATGATCTGAACGTGTAAATTTCTTAAAACACACTGAGCAAACAAATTTAGCTATTTTCAAATGAACGCAATTCACATGTCTTGTAATAAGTGCTTTATTAGCAAAACTCTTTTCACATTTGTCAATCTTGCATTTGTATGACGAATTCACGTAAATGTAGTTTGGTTTAGATTTTAATGGAATTGTAATGACTAATTTCTCTTTTTTCATTGTTGAGTGGTTGTCAACTAATGGGGAATTTAAGGTTTTTGGTGGACTTGACGATTTAGGACGGTTTTCAAGTTCAAGTAACTGTTTTATTCTACTCCTTGTTATCGACCTTGTTGATCTTGTTGGTCTAAATATAGCTGGTGTTGGTTTCAGTTTCTCTTTGGTGGGAATCTTGTTAATCATATCAATTGGGTTTTTGTAATCATTGTATTCCCGGTCTGTCTCGAAGTTTGAACCCAACTTTACATTCAAGTCTGATTCCAATTTCAAATCAATTTCCTGCTGTTCGTAATCAGGTAAAAAATTCCCGTCATTACTTTCATCTTGTTGCTTACTGAAAGAAAATGGACTCAGCTGAAACTCATCATACTGCTTGGTATAACATTCATCATCAGTTTTGTTCTCCTCTGAAAATGAGTTACTCAAAATAGGTAAAGTGGACGGATCCTCATCATTGTTTGTGAAATCAAGTTTAACTGTCTGCGGGTCAATAGTGGTTAAACTGTGACAGTTTATTGTAAATTCATTTTCATCTTCATGTTGATACAACGTTGAAAAGGATTCTTTTTCATGCAGTGATTCACCGATATCAGAATACGTAAAGCTCAATTCTCCATCATTTGATTGCAAGTTCTCAGTACCGGCTATGCTCTCAAACCCTAGATTTTCATCTGCTAATTTCGTAGATAATAGTGAAAGATTTGGACTTGTTTCAGACTCGCTAACTTCATATTCTAGTTCAATATCTGAGTACTTTACATCGTCATCAATTTGTTCAAATTCTTTAAAAGTTACAAAAGGGTCTATTGTGAGTGCGCCTAATGTGGAAACACAATCATTTGAACTTTTTTCATAATTGAACTCATTACTCAGTTGTGTTTGAGTGTCTGAATAATCATAGTATTGCAAAACGTTGAAAGAATATTGTGGAGATAACACAAAAGAATCTGAATTCATCTTGAAGTTGGAAAGTTAACGCTAAGAAGTTTCAAAACGCATGCAACAATATACTAAGCGCAAACCCAAAGTAAGTTTAAAATTAGAGTATTAAAACCTAATCTGCAACCCAACCCACACAAGAATGAATACCGACTAAAAAATTATTATTTAAAAAAACACCAGTAAACAGACAATTACTATCAAATCGAATATTTCACACAAGAGGAGGCAATGAGCAAAATTATAGAATGTCTTAAAACTTGCAAAAGGGTACTTTGACTCCCTAACCAGAATGATACTTGCCAATCCAAATCCCAAACGCCATAAACTGATGGTCTAAACAAGTTATAACACGGGTATGACTTTAAAAGTAGTAATTCAATGTTAAACTTGTACAGTTAATGTGGAGTTGAGATAAACAAGAATCAAATTAAATCAAAGCATTACTTCAATCGGCTTTATCAAACAAAATGATTTAAAATTTAACATTCCCGCCAGAAGAATGAACTTGTTAAGGCTGTGTAAATAAAACATGTCACGTTTAGTCTATCACGTGTAATATTTTATACAATTGGTGTACGGATGTTTATACAATTGATAACTTTTCATTTATCATTCGGTGCAAAGATGTAAATAAATATAAAATCTGTTCAAGATTTTCTTTCACAACAGCCGCCCGCAAGAAAAAAATTTCAATGCGTCCTTCACTCCTGTAACAGGCAGTGCACCCCCTATTATTTTTATTCGCCCCTCCTTCCTAATATAACACACCTGCACAGTGACGCACCTCAATTTGGTTTCCAATTTGGTGTGATTTATTGCCCAATTTGGCAATGTACCATATACGGGAAACAAAGGGGTGGATGCTTGTGGCGTAGCAACTTTTTATAGTTTTACTTATAGTAAGAAATCTATAGTTTACTCAGCCACATGTAACTATTTTATCCACTTTTATTCCATTTTAGGTAATTATCAAACACCACAGCCACAAACCATTTTGCTGTTTCTTTGCTCGATTGCGGATTGCTTCTTTCAACATGTCGTTTTCACCTGTTTTCTTGTGCTTGTGCTTGTTCTTGTGCAAGTGTAAGTGCTATTATCATGTTGTATAGTATGGCTACGGCACAGCTAATCAATCAATCAATCAGCTAGTCAGTCACTTTAGCGTTCTTGTTCTGGTGTTACTCTGGGCAGTTTAATCAATTTCCATACATACAATTAGTTTTGCATACACAGAATATACCATACATACATACATACATACCACCCTTGTTTCTTTCCTCTGGTTGAAATTGTTCTTGTCTTTACCGTTGTTTAATAGCAAATTTGCAACTTTAGTATAATACGGTTATTCTTTTGTAAGCCTGTGTTTTATTCAATTCAATTGGTGATTTTATTCAAAACCTTTATCGTCAACCCAATTCAACTGTTGTCTTTTTTTGTCAAATTAAAAAGTTCCGGAAAAACGAAAAGACTCCGCTTTTGTGCTTTCGTCGACTTTACATCATTTGCTTCATAGAGATTTGCTAATATCTTGTAAAACCAACTCATTAATTTTACTGGAGTCAAAGACATTCACTTGTATCATCAAACCATAAGACTGACAACATAATGACATCGTATCAAGAGGTTTCTCCATCTATTACCAGCAAGTCTACTAGACACTCGGTTTACCAAACCGATGGAAGACCATTGAGTGAAGAAGCCATTTACAAAGCAAAATTAAAATACGGTGTTTATAATAATCCAGCAAGAGTCAATTTGGGAGTTGACCCTTCAGCTTCAGATACCGCTGCTTTATTGGCCGCTTCTACTAATTTGCATATCGAACCATACAAGAGAACTTTATCAACAGATGCTGCAACTGCTGCTTTAATTGCTAAAACTGATTCTGCTCCTAAAGCATGGAAAAGAAATCATTTTGCTCCTGAAGCAGAGTACGCTGCAATTAGTGCTAAATCTCAAAAATATCCATTCAACGATTCTTCCACAATTGCAGATTCTCAGTCCGGCATTTCTGTCGATTTAGAAGATTCCCAAGATGCAGCTTCTGCTGTCTTGAAAAATTCTTCTTCGAATGTTGCTAGATCAGCACTAGCAGATTTATACGCCTTTGATGATATAAGATCCGGTAAGACTACAATTTCTCAATTTGGTATCAACCCAGATTTAGCTCCTTCCAACTCAAAATCAAGCTCAAATTATAATTTCGATCAAAGATCAGGATTAACAACTTCAAATAATGCTTATGAAAGTTCTAAAAAATTAAATATTGCAAATGTTACAAAATTGGCAACTTCAAATTCAACAAAATCAATCAGTACAAGAACAAATCCTTCAAGATTAAATTCAAAACATGGTTTATTAACTGCAAACGGTTATCATACTGCCAATGGTGCTGTTGATATTTCAAAAATTGCAAATAGTGCTAAAGAAAGTGCTAGAAAATCAATAACCAGTAGATTGTCAAATCCAAGAGACTCAAGATATTATGGTATTCCAACTGCAAGTGATTCTTTAGAACCTGAAAGTTTTGCCTCAAGTGGTGCTTTAGCTTCTTTGAATGCCGATTTAAATGTTGATTTAGCTAGAGAAGAAAGGGCAACTTTAATTAAAAATTCTTTAGTTGATTCAAGAGTTCTGTTAAAAGCAATTACCAATGCAAATGCAACTTTAGAAAAAATCGATAGCTCTAAAATTCCTGAAAATTTGTACGGTGATATGGCTTTAAATTTGAAAGCAATTCAAATTGCTCAAGATAATTTAGCAAAAAGAAAAGCTAAAGATGAATCTGGTAAAATTCAATTAGGTGGTGGCTTGGAATTAACAGCAGCTGAAATTACTAAATTGGCAGAATCAATTGTGACTCCAATTTTAACTGACTTGAATGTTAAAGCTGATAATCAAAGAGTTGCTAATTTGGAAAGAGAAAAGCAACAAGTTGAATTAAAACAAAAAAGAATTCAATTTTTCGCTGATAGAAAAGCTGCAAAAATTGCTGAAAAGGAGAAAAGATTAGCTGATAAACAAGCAAGATTAGATAAATTAGAAGAAGATAAAGATGCTTTAAGACAAGCTCAATTAGATTTGATTGCTGAAAAGGATACAGAATTAGCAAATCATCAAGAATTATTGAAAAATAAAATTGTTGAAGAAGAAGAAGCTAAACATGCAATTGAAACTGAAAGAAATGAAAAATTGGCAGAAATCAATAGAATTAAAGAAGAAAAAGATTCTGAAAGACAAGCCATTGTTGATGAATTGCAAAAAGCTAAAGATCAAGAAATTGCTCCATTGTTGAATGATTTAGAAGATAATACTAATATATTAAATGAAAAAATTGAAAACAGATCAAAGATTGAAGCTTACTATAATGAACACAAGGCTAGATATGAAAATGCTAAGGAGTCTCATGAAGCAACATTAAGTAAATTAGCTGAAATTGAAGCCCGTATTGAAGCTACTCAAAAATTAGTTGAAGAAGCAACAACAAAAGCTGAAGCTGAAACTGCTGAAGCTGAATTAATTAAAGAAAAATCTGATTTGGATTATGAACATTTAGAAAGAGAAACTAATGAATTCATTCAAGTTAGAGCTAATTTGGAATCTAAGAGAAATGAATTTGCTCAAAAGAGAGTTGACTTGATTAAGAATTTGAATGAGGTGAAATCTGATCATCATGAACAAAAGAAAGAAATTAATCAAATTTTACCTGAACATTTACAAAAAGATGTTGGTGAATATGTTGATGATCACGAAACAATTGATACAACTCCATTCCATTTGGATGATGCAACAATCGAGGAGCCACCTGAAGTTGTTACTGATGTTGAAGAAGAGGAAGAAGAGGAAGAGGAGGAACAGGAGGAAGAGAAAGAGGAAAAAGAACAAGAAGATCAACAAAACACCAAAACAACAACCGTGCCTAAAAAGACATGGGACGAGGTGAAAAAAGATGCTAATTTTGAAGTTGGTGAAGATCCTTTAAAGCATGTTCCAACTAACGAAAAACCACCAATGTCTGCCGTTGTTGACGAAAAGGATATCAGTGCAACTCTGGCTAAGAAGTCTGAACCAGTTTCTGATGAAAAACCAAGTTCTGCTGCAAAAGCCAGAAAAGAAGCTGTGTCTTCTCCATCTACATTAAAGACCAAAGATTCCAAAAAACCTGGACTTGCTAAAAGGTTCATCAAGTTCATGAATACTGAACCACCAAGACCAAAGAGAAGACCAAGTACTAAAAATGTTGCAACTTCTGCATCTGCCCCTGCTTCAACTCAAGTTGAAACTGTTTCCAAACCAGTCGAGCCAGTGGCAAAGACAACTGAGCCAGTTACAAAAGATGAAGGTGATGATGGTGAAGAATTGAAAACTACATTCTCGAACTTCTCACAGGGATCAGACGTTAATGAAGAAGAAGAGTTGAAAAAGTAATTGATAACTCCGACTACATTATTCATTGTTTTACTTTCAAGTTAATTTCCACTAAATTCTCATCTACATGCTTCATTTATTATCTCATCACTTTGACTTTGTTCCATCTTGTTTGATTTAGTTGTGTTCTTTACCCAAAATATTAATCTCGTTATTTGATATTCATTTTCTATTTGTTGTGTTTGTTTGTTCTATTCTGTTCACTGTTTTTACCGTCATGTAATTTACAGTTTTTTTATTTTCTAAGCGTTAAGCTTACTTTGTGTCTCTTTCTCCTTTTTTTTTTTGTGTGTGTTGTTTTGTTTTGGTCAGATATCTGTTTTGTATCATTTTATAGTTGTTACTTTTTTTTATTTTGTTGTGCGCATGGTCGTTATAATTTTAACTTGTTTATTACTTTTTTATCATATACTATTGACCAATATTGCATCTCGACTTGCTTACTGGAGTAAACAAATGTAATAAGTTTTAAAGTTGCAATGTGTGTCTCAACTGTTGGCTATGTTAAGCGCCGAAAACTTTTTAAAAATAATGCTAAGCGCTCAAAAAATAAACCAGCCACTTTTGCGTCACTTTGCGTTTTTCAGAAAGCAACTAATTTTTCCCAAAAAGGAATTTTCAACTCGGTAGTTGGATTGTATGTGCGGTTTGGGTGTGTAGTTTGCATACGACACCATTTGAGTAGTAAGGTCTCAGAAGCATTTCTATTTGAGATTTCGGACTAGGAAAGTGATTAAGCAGATTTAAATGAATCATTTGAAAAGTTAACAAAACTGATTTGGAAGTTTCGGTTTCAATTGAGTGTGAATCTTTACAGCTTGTCTGGGCAGTTAATTTCAGAAAGAACAGAGACCGGTTCAGAATTGTGTAACTTGCATTGACCTTGTATCAATTTAAACAAAACCCAAACCTTTGTCTTACATTGCAACTAAGAATCGATAATGGCTAGGTTAAATAAAAGCAAGTCGAATCCAACGACACCGAAATCCAAGGTGATTCTCAAAAAGGAAAGAGTTTCTCCAATTGAACCAATTTCAAGTAAGAAAAAAGTCAGTACACCTAAAACCAAACCAAATAGTCCTACAGGATTGATGAGCAATCAGCCTGGTGATCCAACTGAAATTAAGCGAACAACAAAACGTAGAAATAAAAAAGGTACGGTTGCATTACGTGAAATTCGTAAGTTTCAAAAATCAACAGATTTATTGATTAGAAAGCTTCCATTCGCCAGACTAGTTAGAGAAATTGTTCAAGATGAATTTGGTGTCACTTCAACATATAGATGGCAATCAGTTGCAATTTTAGCTTTGCAAGAAGCGGTTGAAGCTTATCTAGTTCATTTGTTCGAAGATACAAACTTGTGTGCTTTACATGCTAAAAGAGTCACTATTATGCAGAAAGATATTTACCTTGCTAGAAGACTAAGAGGGGACTAGTTGTTTTGAATCTGCATACAAACCATTCTCTTCTGCCTCTTGTGTTTTCATTATTTGTGACATATACTTTTCCGTGTTTTTCTTCTACTTTGGTATTTAAACTTTTTTTTTTTGGTGTGTTTTTAGTTTCTGTAATTTTTTTTGTTTTGTCTTTTCATTTCTTACATCAGGGTTGTGGGAAGTTACCTGTTGACTCTTCAGCAGACAATAGTAGTAGATCTCCACAACTTTTTTATTTTATCGTCACCTGATTCTTTGTATATTATGTGTTAAAGTGAACGTTGCCTAAAGTTCAAACTGTGTTTAATGTAATTGTAAAATTTATTAAAAAAAAGAAAAAAAAGCCTAGAAATACAAAAATTAGATTATCCCTCAAATCAAAGTCAATCACATTTTAACGTGCCAAATACCCATTGGACCTTTTTCAAAATATTCGTCTTTACTCAAATATAAATCAGAATTATTTGAGTGACCGAAAATCATTTTTGACAATATTTCACCACCTAAGAATGAGCAGTCTTCAAATCCGAGTTTTTTCCATTCTGAGAAATACTCTGGTTTGGTTAAAAATTTTATATGCTTTGGTACCTGTCTTGCGTTTAACTCTGGACCTGTCTCAGTTGCGACATTTCTGAATGTAGATTGCGATTGTTGTTGTAATGCTTGTTGCTGTTTGGAAATTTCGTATCCAATAACATATTCAGAGTATAGTTTCACCAAAAGAGCTTCTTTAAAACCTTTGATTCTTGTAGTTTGACCAGTAATCACGATATTATCAAAACATTCTTGAGCCTGTTTTAAATCTGGTATTTTCTTTAAACATCTGTAAATACCTTTGGCTATTGAATCAATTAGTTCATTACAACCTTGAAATCTTTCTTTACCAATAGTAATTGAATTTCCTTGGTTATCTGTAAATGAGTTTTTTTCCAATTCTGAGTTTGGTTTATTTGGTGTTTCCTTTAAATCTTGATGTTTTGATTGAGTTTTGCTTTTTTTGCTTTTCTCTTCCAATATCTCTCTTGTTGATTTCTCACTTGTCACAATAGCAGCAATATCCAAGACACCTTGATCTTCGTCGTCTGCTGTCTTGTTTAACGAATCAATACCAAAAAACGAATTACTTGCATCTTCTTCACTTAAAATTTCGTAAATATTTGAAAATTTCAAACTTTCAATTTGATCTTTACTTAAATTTGGTAAATATTTTTGTAAATTCTTGTTTATTGAATCACCACCAACACTTAGAAATTGATTAGCCACGGTGTATATTTGGTAGTCTAAAACTGCTACCACTTCGGTCTTTTCATATCCCACATCGACAACACATGCATTTGGAATCGAACCTCCATATGCAAACAAAGAGCATAAAGAGGAAGGAACAATTGATAAGCTAGGTAAGCTTAAAACCTCAAAAGTGTAATTTGTTATTGACTCAATGACAGAGTTAGACCATTTGAAAGATGTTTGGATAATCACCAGTGGGATATTAATCAACAAACTTGCAGGGTTTGCAGATATTATAGATTTCAAGATGCACTTGAATAAGAAATTCAAAGCTCTGACATCCACCACTTCACCTTTCACAATAGGATACACAGGTTGATTATTAGGAATGATGGTGAATAGTGATGCATTTGTTGGGTTTTTATAAACAACAGTAGGCACAGAGTATGATGGTGGAGAAAGCGTGTCTTCCAAACCAAACTGGAATAAGGTGTTTTTGGACCCAGGTTGGATGATTAGGTAGTTTTCTTCTTTGAATGCTGGAGCCATTGCTTGTATTGGAAAATAACTCTACTATTGCGGAAAAAAAGTTCAACAACGGCAATTTCCTCCTCTCTCTTAATGAAAACCTTGGGATAATCGATTGTGAAAAGAAAAACACGTTTGATCACTTGGATTTAGCTTAGAAACTTATCAAAACAAACCCATCCTTCTTTTGTCTAGTTATGTTTTGTTCTTTACATTTTTCCCCTTTTCGGTATTTCTCTGCCTTTTGGCCAAAAAACTCGCCCCGTGCAAGGATGTACTTAAATTTTTTAGTTACCCTCTCTTTAATTATCCGAGGAAAAAAAAAATTCTCCGGTGGCCGCCGCTGAAAAGAGAAAAAATGAAAAACACCAACAAAAATTCAACACTATAAAAGGGGCCTCGAATCCTGTTCATCTGGAAAGCTTGTACTGTGTCATGGGTTCGTGTTGATCTTATAAAAATTTCTTCTCCTTTCTTCATACTTACCTTGAGTCATCACAGGAGATCAATAAGTCTTTGTGGTCTAATCCTTTCAGTTTGCATTGCACATACCCGCTACTGGTGGATTAGCCGGCCTTTCTTTATCCATTTAATGGTGGTTTGGTACGGGTCTCGTAATTTTTGATTTCTGTCTTATATTTTGTTGAATTTTTATTCAAATGAAAGACTTGATCTGACTATCACAGCTTTGTCTGGATGGTGAGTGAAGAAGAGGAGAGGGGGTTGATTAAACATTGGGACTATGTCGTTTCCAATGTTTGGATTGAGTTTATACACATTTACGCTTTATATTTCTAAATGAAAGGCTTCATTTCGAAGTATAATCTGCTGTGTTGTATTTACAAGACATCCTTGCTTTTGAAAAATTTTTATAATGTGTTTTTTTTTTACTTTTTAATAAGAATTTGTTAAATAGTAGCTATAAACGTACTCATATACACTCTTTTTTATTAATTTGGCTTGACAGCAGCACTGTAGACATACTCCATGAAACTTTGTAAGCTAACATCGTCAGTCATGATGATTGCACCTTCACCAGCAGCACCGTTGCCTGCTGAGTAGCCGCCGTCATAATTTTTATATGAAGTGGTTGGATTTAATTTTGACATTAAGAATCTAGCTTGAGAGCCACCATCTTCGGTATCGATGAATCTTGGTAATGGGAATCTATCAACTAAAATATCAGCAGCTTCTAGTCTTGGTTGATTCAAAAATTCTTTGAAATACTCATAATCTGGCAAATCCTGGTAACCTTGTCTTCTCCAATCTGCAATTTGAGAACCATGGAAAATCAACAAATGGAAAAATGAATCAAGTAATAAAATACGATCGGGTTTGATCGACATTGAATCAAGCAAAACAGGTTCGGGTTCTTTCTCAATTTCAAAAGCTGTCAATGTTGGTTGAATCATGATTAATGAGTTAACACAATCTTCGGATAAGAAGCAATGTCTATAAAATGAAGTTTCATCAGGGGACGAACCAAACAGTTTAATAAAGTGTGATCTTCTCAAGTGATATAAAAATTGTGGGAATAAGTTCATACTTGGAGAAAGAACCAATGATTTAGCATCACCTTTATTGTAGGTACCATATTCTGAGCATAAATCAACCAAGATTTTATCACACCATCTTGTTGCATCAATTGATCTATCTTGCATAACTTTGAACAAAGCTTCTCTGGCAACCAACACAGTAGCAGCTTCTTGATCAAAGTAATTTATCAAGTTTTGTTCAGGAGGAATAATTGGTTTTTGTGATGTTGTCACATGTAATCTTCTACTTCCATCTGAGTGTTGATAACTAGTTATAAATTGTAAAACGACAAATGGTGTTGAAGATGAGTTGAATGATGTATCAATTGTATCAAAATAAATTGCATATGCAGAATGTGGACTAACAGCACCTAATTTCCATGAATCTGTTCCACCCAACCCGACATTCATCTCACTCACGGATAATCCTTTACGATCCAAAGATGTGGCATGACCAATCAAACCATTCAATTTCAAATTATGAGAACATTTGACTTCTAATGTTGAATTAACACCAAATTCAAGGGACCCTGTGTTTGGATCTTTATTCAAAAATCTTTGTAATGATTGCTTGAAAATAGCAGTGGAAAATCCATCACTTTGAACAACAACACCCCCAGTCTTGTGGACCAATGACTCCATTTCAGTCAAACCAACTTGATCATATGAGCCAATAAAAATATCGATAGTATGACCGTTCAAAACTGATTTTTTAGCTAGTTCATCATAATATTTATGATTCTTCTTGAATTCTTTGGATGTTGCTGAATCATTAATAAGATCATTATGCGATCTTATTGGTTCTTTCAATGGTGTACCAACAATTGCACCTGGTCCAAAAGTACATGGTCCACCACTAAATAGTAATATACGTGCACCTGTCTTGACAAATGTTGAACTCAAAACTTTTGTGGCTATATTCATAGCTGCCCCTGTACATCTTTCAGGTCTATAAAATTTTTCTAATGGGAAACTCTCAGGAATCAATGATTGTATTAACATGGAAATTTTGAATTCACAAAACGATAAAGGTTGGAAGTATCTATTGGCTGGAATAAAATTATTATCAAATTGGTTGTTGCCATTGTTGTTTGGATTAGCAGCAGCTCTTAAATCGCTCGATAAGATTCCTAGTTGTTTTTCAATTTGTTCAGATGTGTAAGCTTTAGATCCGTTGAATGATAAACTACGACTTGAATCTTGAGCACCACCAATCTCATGAATACTCACATGCTTACCAAAAGTTATAAAACCAACCAATACTTGAGGCGGTAATGATTCCAATGTCAATAGTAAACTCTCCTTTAAAGCCTCCAAATTTTCCTGATCTATACAAAGATCAACAACAAATAAGAAAATCAGAGGTTTTTGCGTAACTGGAGCAGGTAAAATATATTCAAAATCTATAGCATTTGGTGACACTTCAAAAGGAATCTCAGTCATCTGTGGATTAAACTGATTTCTCGAAGTACACATTGGACAACTCCATGTCCGTGAATTGAAGTCAGGTTGACAGAATGGATTCAAAATGGCTTTACATGATTTACATATTGTAGGTGGGCCATTTAATAAGACAGGATTCTCTTTCACTCTTAGAGGCTGGTACAAACAGCCAAATGGAACAGATTTGCTTTTAGTGCCAATCTTTGACTGTGGAAAGGCATTCCAGGAAAATCTCAAACCTGTGTGATCCTCATATTCTTCAAAAACAGACTGCATCGTGGTTTGATTGTACTATTAAACACCTGTACCCTTAATCTCCAGACGCCTCTTTTTTTGTGGTATAACCAAGTCAAATGTAGATATTTTAGTCCGTTTGTTTTCAATAAAAACACTATAATTAACCTCCGTACTGTCCTTTGTCTTGTTGCTGTTGTCTCTTCTCTAGCTGTCTTTCAACAAAACTGAATGTGATTTTCCAAACATTCGCTCAGATCGTCGAGTTACGTAACAACGCGTCGCCTTGAAAAAAAAGGTTTAAATCTGAGCCGCATAAAGAGGTTTTGGATCTCGATGAGTAGCTGGTTTATTGATTTGCCAGTGAAGAAGACAGCACCAAGACAATAGGTGAATCTCAATATAATTGTGTAGTGGACTTGACTGACTGTCAGATACACTGATTCACTCATGCGATTCAAGTTGGCAAGCATTATTGAGTGTGGTTGATGATTGAACTTGTCTCCGGCGATGGAACTAAATCAGGGGTTGTATTATGGTTGGCAGCTGGTGTGAGAAACGAGTCTGAGGCATTGTCGGTTGTGTACCTATTGGATCTATTACCCAATGAAGCAAGCTTACATGACAACAATGAAAAGGACGAGAACTCTAAAAAATTAAATTTGAGTCCAGTAGAATCATATATAAAGTTGAGTAGAACACCCACAATTCGTGAGTTACTATATATGCGAAAGATTAAATACGTTGTTTTGCAACAAAACTCGAGTGACGATTCATCTACAAATGACGTATTGATCGGACTCTACAATTGTTTGAACTTTATTGAAACTCAGCTGGTGACTGGTAGTATACCGAAAGGTTCCAAAGTCGTGGTGAACGGGTTTGTAGAAACTCTGATGATCTGGTATTCCAAGATTCTAGCTTTACCGGAGATGGAACTTATCAGAGACTCTTCCAATTCCAACGAGTCCCGCCATTTACAAAAACTTGGCAAAGTTCCACAGTATTATCAATACAAAAGAATTAGAATTATACTGCACAAGTTGTCAAGTTTTGGGGTTTGTAATTTGCCAACAACAAATGAAAGCCTCAAATACTGTGAATTGACTCTAATCGACTCATATGATGTGATTGATCAAATTGATAAAATAAATTTTTCTACAAGAGACTTGTTGAGTGATTTTGCCCAGTACAACACTGATTACTTGGTTTCTTTGAAAGAACTAATTGGCCAGTTTTGAGCTTTGATTACTTCATTTGGCTCTCCCATTAAAGAGAAAAGAAAAGATGGACAACAAAGTCACCTAATGAAAAAAATTAAGACAACGGCAACAAATTTGAGGAGTACAAAACCTGAAAAAAAAAAAAGAAAGTTAATGCGGAAGAATAATACAAAATTGAAGATTAGAGCAACATGCACTTTAAAAAGAAAAGTTAAAAAGAAACTGAATTGTAAAATTATCATTATAATCGTTAATGATTAGGTTGCCTTCAATTGAATTGCGGATATCCAAAAGAACTAGTTGTAGGAGTCTGCGTAGAACCTGTCGAAAATCCTGTTGGAGTCGGATTCAAAGATAAGTTACTCATCTGTTGAGGTAGACTATTCACTTGAGGAGTGCTTGATTGGCTTAGCAACTGCTGATATAAAGAAAGACTTGCATCCATATTTTTGCTTACACTTTCAAGCTCCAATATTCTTAGTTTGTACAAATCCAGAATTTTTCTTAAATCGTCTCTTGTTTTGGAGATCTTATCAAGTTTGCTTGGAATTTCGTCATTTATTAGCACTTGCTCAAATTCTTGGTTAGAGATCGGGCTCAAAGATATTTTAGACTTAAGATCCATTAATTTTGATAATAAAACTTCAACTTCAAATGACGAATTCAAATTCTCTGTAAGCTTCTCTAATTCTTCTTGGCTAGACTTAGGAATTGGGGCAACATAATTAGTCGGAACAATACCAAGTTCACCATTCAAACAACCACGCAACCAATCCTCGTTAACTTTTTCTACAACTGTAATAATATCATCTTTTTTAAAAGATAGGGTGTCACTATCGTCTGAATGTAAATCAAACAAAGCTCTCACTTTGTCTGGACCTTCATGGTGTAGCACATTATTAGATGTATTTTGCATTTGAACTGGTGATTGAGGTTGCTCCTGGATTTGTTGTGACAAAGCTTGAGTTTCAGATTTACCGGCATTACTCGTTTGAAATGATTCAAAATCAGGGTACGGCGACTGTGATTCTTTCAAAGACAATTCAATAGCTTTCTTCAACTCTTCATCTTCGTCTTCAGCTGTTGCTGAACTGATATTCGCAGAAGTGGCTGGGACACCACCGTCAACTTCGTTAATTGCTTGTTGGCATAAATATAAGTAGCTTGACTTCAACTCCTTGAAAACATCATCCATGATTTTCAAACTTTCATCACCTTTGAAAGTCTTACTCAGTTTGTAAATCTCTTTAATGACAGCATATTTGATTGAGTTGTGCATCTTTGGGTCATGTACAAGTTTTACCATGTAGTTATTAACAAATGACTTTTTAGCAATTTCGCCTCTCATCATTGCTCCACAATTTTCGGCTAAAAAGTCAATTAGGGTAATTGTTCTTAAAATCACATTGGCATTATTTGATTCCAGCTTAGTTTTCAAAATCGTTATAGACTCTTCGATATTAGTATTTGGATCCATCTTCACAGTGTCAACAACATCTAGTAATAAGCCAAAATCATCATCAGTAAGTTCAGCCGATGTGGCTTTATCAATTGCATGTTTCACAGACATGGGAGATTATAATTTGTACAGTTGTATCAAAAAATTAGAGCTTTATCTGTTGTCAGTTACCATCTAAAATAAAGATTAATCAGTTATCAATACGGTATTTCATGATGTCTCATAGATAACAATCTTATGCTGAACAAGTTGCCATCAATAAACGGTCACTACCGCATCTTAGTGTTTGCATCTCTACACCGGTTAGTAAAAGAAACAACAGAAACTATGTCGTGAGTTGATTTGAACTTATCTTATTTATCTTTTCTTGTATTTAGACTTGTACTTAAGTTGACTAGCTTTAAAATCAATCTTACATTTAAATTTTGGCTTTGTATTAATGTTTTTCAAAGTTTTTCAAAGCAACAGTAAGTTATTCTTTTTCGACTGATTGCTAAAATTCACAATTTTTGTTTTCTCAACTGTAAGACATAAAATGATCGTTTTGATAATTTTTTTTGACAATTGTCGACGGTATCTACTTTTTACCTTTTTGTCTAACAAGCACAAATATTCTGAAACCATATCTTTTTTAGATGAATGCAGGAGAAGTTGAAGAATATATATATTCTTTCAAAAAAAACATAAAGTAAAAAGAGAAAAAAGATATCTTCCTGAGAAAACGACTTATACTAGGATGAAACCCTTGGTAAAGTGTAAAAAAATACAGCAGTTGCGGTAGATAAATAGAAGAAAAGCCCCTGCAAGTTTTATAGCATTGCAACAATACGAAGAAACACATTATCTACAATTTTCTACACGGCAAAAACACTGTTAGTTAAAATAATAGTAAATAACTCTCTTTATTGAAGAACTAAATAATTAGTTATTGTTGAAGACAAAAGAAAATACATATAAAAAGATCAGTTAACCATAAAAGTTGCATTTTTGAGAGCTGATTTGTAAATTTAGTATGCAATATCAGCGTTGTCTTCAGCGTTAACAAATCTACCATTATCTTTGGTAGTTGATTCATTGACAATTTTGATGATGGCAGCGGCACTAGCTTCAGGGGTGATGACCATTTTAACCAATTGTGCAACAACTTCTGGATCAACGTCTAAAGAAGAGGTAGCGTTTTTACCCATATCAGTTGAGACAACACCTGGGTGAACAGCGACAATGGTAAAATTTTCTTTAGCTAATTGGAAACTCAATTTCTTGACAGCAAAGTTCAAAGCACCTTTGGAGAAACTGTAAGGACTATCTTCAAAGAATCCAAGGTCAAGTGTGATGGAACCGATAAGACTGGAAGTGAAAAAGACTTTTCTGGTTTCTCTCTTTTTCAAAAGTTCGTAAATTTGTTGGAAGACTAAAAGAGGACCAACAGCATTAACGTTCAAATGGTCAAGTAAATCCTTTTGTGGGGCAGTTAATAAGTTTTTAGTGGATTGAATCATACCACCATTGATGATTGCAATATCAATACCATCAATTGACAAGTCAGTAAGTTGTGGAACTAATTTTTTAATTGACTCTTCATCGGCAAAATCCAATTTAACAGTAGCTAAATTATCTTTTTCTTTAGCTAATTCAAGTAACTCTTTAGAAGCAGCTTCAGTTCTGTATGATGCAACAACAAAGTTACCAGTCTTGCTGATTAAATCTCTGACAATGGCAAAACCGATACCACGGTTGGCACCGGCAACAAAGTAAACAGTTTTATCGGAAGTCATTTTAGTTGTGTGAGTATATGTGTGTGTATTTGCAATTTATGTAATTATAATTTGTTGTTTGAAAGAAAAGAGATTGCTAAAAGATAACAACGGAATCATAAGTTTATTGAGGGTAAGTTGAAGGGTATTTATACGAATCAGACTAAATGAAAAATAGTTCTTCCTATTTCAATGCATTCTTAATCAACACATTAATATGCTAAAGTTTACACAGTTCATCTACAGTTAATGTACCGTCAAGTAATTCACAAATTGTTCAAATAATGCATTGCTTGAATCTTCTACTGTTCTTACTAATCATTTATTACGTTTTTTTCAACTTATATTATCAAACATACATACAGAAACCAAGTTTTATAAACTCAGTTTTTGAGTGTCCTTTGTTCTCAAATCTTATGTCCTAATCCCGGAGAAGAGTGCATAAGGTATGGCTGTACGCTCAGCAAAGGTCACCGAAGGGCGAAGTAGGTGGAATCAAGGGGAACAATACTTTCCCTGGACGTAAATGGGCAGTTTACTCGGAATCTGGTGGTAGTCAGAACGATTAGTTCTTTTCGGTATGTTTTCATCTTTAAACTGAACAAAACACACGCCTAAATTTCAGCTAAACTAAGGCATTCACACTCGTGGGAATAACAGTGTTAAATCCGCGCTGACTTATTATTTTTACTCTTAGTCAAAATCTTACTAATAAAAGGAACAAAAGATGGAATTTAAGTTGCAAAATCGCTCTTTAATAACCTAGTTTTGCACCATTTTAAAGTAAAAGCAACGATTTCCACTCAAAAAATAAAAGAATAATTCAAGAAATAGTATCAAAAGATCTATCCAACTTATTTGAAGAAGAGCGTTTCTCACTTAGTTAAATTCAAGGCCAAGAAAGAAAAAAGCCGCTTCTATTACATGTAACACAAGCGCATGGCGTTAATCAACGCGTAACTATAAAATGCAGGCCACGTCAACATACTAACTACCTAGTTTCTTCCATCAAAGTGTTTCTGATACTTTTGATCTTTGTTTTACGAAAACTTACTGAAGCAGTAGAACAGAAACACTAGTATGTTGTATTTAACACCTCTCATCTCAACATCATGGTGGTGTCTCATGACTTTATTACTTCAAGATCTAAGGGGAACAATAATTACATGTAAACATCTGTATGCAGTATTCATGCACTCCTTGAACGAGGCATGGAGATTAGTTTATGCACTACCTCACACCAGCCTTAAGTTTTGCACAGCCTGTGTGTAATTGTTGTGGCTGATTGTCGCAGAGACATTTCAATTACCCCAGCACATTCGGTACATTCATATAGTTAAATCACTATAACTATTACTTCAAGGTACAATTTTTTTATTTAATAGCAACGACCGAGTGATTGCTAGCTGGCTAGTATTTAGTAAGTTTTATGTAGAACGTCAAAAAATATAAACAAGGGAAACAAGAGAAAATAAACGAAACTATGATTCCTACTCAAAAGCCAACCTATCTCGTGCCTAGTCAGATTTGAAGCGAAATCTTGATAACCTGTAGTTAACTATTCTAACTACCAAGTAGAGAATTAATTTTACTTACAGAAAAAGACTACATTTCGAGGAAAATTATAATATCGCTAACTAGCGAAATTTACATTTCGGAATAGATCGAAATCCTTATACGTCTAGGTAAAATTTATTGGAAAGTGGAGGGAGATTTGGAGAGGGAAGATACTAGCTCGGGTAGCTTCACTAAAACAGTGGTACCGGGATTCAATGTATCAAGTTAGTAAGCAATATCAGCGTTATCCTCAACACTAACAAACCTACCATTATCCTTGATGGTTGATTCCTCAACAAGCTTAATAAAAGCACTAGCACTAGCTTCAGGAGTAATAGTCATTTCCTTCACTTTTGCGGCTAATTCTGGGTCATTCTCAAAGGCTGAAGCGGCACTTTTACCCATATCAGTTGAGACAACACCTGGACTAACAGCTACAATGGTAAAGTTTTCCTTAGCTAATTGAAAGCTGAATTTCTTGACAGCAAAATTTAAGGCACTTTTGGAAAGAGTGTATGGATTATCCTTAAATAATCCTAGATTGATTGTTATTGAACCTATAAGACTGGAAGTGAAAAACACTTTTCTTGTCTCCTTTTGTTTCAAAAGATTGTAAATTTGTTGAAATATTAAAATAGGACCAATTGCATTGACGTTTACATGATCAAGAAGTTCCGTCTGCGAAGCGTGTAATAAGTCTTTGTCAGAAGCAACAATACCACCATTTATAATTGCAATATCAATACCATCAATCGATAATTTAGAGAGTTGTGGGACTAGTTTTTTAATTGAGTCTTCGTTAGCAAAATCTAATAAAACAGTAGCTAGATTGTCTTTCTCTTTAGCTAAACTAATGAGTTCTTGTGAAGTAGTTTCATTTCTGTAAGATGCAACAACAAAGTTATTTTTGTTGGCGATTAATTGCTTGACAATTGAAAATCCGATACCACGATTGGCACCGGCAACAAAGTAAACAATTTTATTGGAGCTCATCTTCTCAAAGTTTATCCTATTTGCTGATTATTAACTATATATTTTTAACTGTTGTGTTATTTCCTACTTTGTTATATAGAGTACATGTGTATAACTTTTACTCCAAAAAATAAAAAAGAAATATAAACAACTTACACTCTTGTCTCAACCACGATGAATCATCCGATATTTATAAGTTACAAACAAATTAGCCATTATTGGTTATACCTAACTCTCTATTAGTAATCAATAATTGTTTGTGATTTGCCAATCAATCTTCATTTTTATGTAGTTGCCATTCCATTGGTTAACATACTTTCGTTATATTGTCGGTGTTTTCGAAGGAGATTAATAAGCAAATTTACTACACACTTGCTGTACCTTTGACGGCTTACGGCTTATCACCTTGAATATTAAGGATTGATCTAAGTTTGCTACAATTAGTACCGAAAGTAACACCAGTGGCTTTGGGGTGGAAGATTAATTTTTATATCCCATAGGTAATTGGCAGTGCAGTCTCGTTTAAACATATGCATTGTATCTATATTCCTGCTAAATTATCGTCTAATAGGTAAAGCATCAGAGTTAGGTTTCGTTGACGCAGCCGAATCTTTTCTACTCATAAGTTTAAATGGGTTGTTTTTTTTCTTGTCATATGTTCAGCTTGAACACTTACCCTGTAACAAGTAAACCAGTTTAAAGACTGCCCAGATATGTTACCAGCTTTGTTTCAGTTTAACGATCAAGTGCAGCGCTTGCCGCTAAATGGACAAGAAGCACTACATAAAGCTACTTACTTTCATGTGCGAGGAAGTAAATGAACATGAGTTATTTGTTATCAGTCGCAGGATAACCAAACGAGGGAACCTACCAGATTTTCAAATCTACTCATAAGGCTTTGAGTATCTCACAAAGAAAAATTATGTCGACATAACTGCACCAATCGGCTGTTTTAAAAACAATATTATCGTCTGTATCATACAATTTATTATACAAATATACAGTATCACCTCACAAGATTCTGCCAAAATCAAAATGAAAAAGTTTCTAAGCGAGATTAACATTTAGAGGAAAATGAGACGGAATTTGTACAGATATTCTATCTCGGATTGATTATCTAGCAACCGAAGAGCAAAGTAAACTAATTTCATCAAAGCACTGCCCATATTAACTAAAATGGAATGTCAGCGTTATCTTCAGCATTAACAAATCTACCATTATCTTTGGTAGTTGATTCGTCAATCAGTTTAATGATTGCAGCAGCACTGACCTCAGGAGTAATTGAAGAACTCGAAATGTATTCAGCGATTTCTCCATCAAAATAGGAAGCTGATTTTTTTCCCATATCAGATGAAACAATACCTGGATGAACGGAAACAATAGTGAAATTTTCTTTAGCCAATAAGAAACTGAATTTTTTAACAGCAAAATTTAAAGCACCCTTGGAGAAACTGTAAGGGGTATCTTCAATGATTCCAATGTCATATGTAATTGAACCAATAATACTGGATGTGAAGAAAACTTTTCTGGTCTCTTTCTTTTTCAAAAGGTCGTAAATTTGCTGGAAGACTAAAATAGGACCGATAGAATTCACATTCACGTGATCTAACAACTCCTTTTGTGTAGCTTTCAGTAAATTGTTCACGCTATCAATCATACCTCCATTGATAACAGCAACATCGATACCGTCAACTGAAAGATCAGTTAGTTGTGGGACTAAGTTTTTGATGGATTTTTCATCAGTAAAATCTAGTTGAACAGTAGCCAAGTTGTCATTTTTTTTAGCGAAGTCGATAAGTTCGTCTGAGGCAGCTGCATTTCTGTATGAGGCAACAACAAAGTTATTAGTGCTGTCAATTAGTTGTTTGACAATAGCTAAACCGATACCACGGTTGGCACCGGCAACAAAGTAAATAGTTTTCCCAGAAGTCATTTTGATTGTGTTTGTATGGGAGTGTATTCTGACTATAACAAATTAGAGTTTTTAGTTGTGAGATAAACTTTTGATTTACAGAAAACAAATCTTGAGGTAATTTAAAGGATAATTTGAAATATTAATATACCTAAAGATATAGATTCAAAGCACAGTAGCATTCCGCAATTTGACGGCCAGCTTTATGCAGTTTAGTGTATTAATAATCAAGATTGGATTGAGTGTGTCAGTAACAGTTAGTTGGTGTAGCCACGATTTTGCGTTCTTATTGTTTAAGAATAATAATTAACTACTGGGGTTTTACACAAGTAAACTATCTGACAATAAATTCATTGTCAAGTCTTACGCAAACTCCTACATCGACAGTCAACTTTTATCTATAGATACTTCTTATAATTCCATTCCCCAGAAACAAAAATACTATTGTGCAAATTCCATCAAGACAAGCGTTTTTTTCCAAAGTATCACGTTCTTTTATTGTTACTAATTAACCAAAAATATCCAAATAGTTGATACCATGCTTCTAACAGGGCAGCATCTTCTGATCTGTTAGTCTTGTTCAACTCTGTATGAAGAGTGCGCAGATTGTGTTTAATGCTCGCGCTGCGAATGTCTCACATGTGCGATTATGGAACAAGAGGCATATCAGTTGAAATGTTGTCGCATTAGTAATCAATAAAACCACAATGAACTTGGTGGTGTGCAATATTGGTACAACCAACTATGTTTGAGTTACATTTGCACAAATTTGGTAGTACTACTTCTACAATTGTTTTATATGTAACATCAGTCTTAACAACTATAGATTGCATGAATTCATTGTCTTTTAACGTAGTTGTCGATGGAACATCAAAGAGCAAAATGTGCACTTTTTAGGATTGAAACAAAGGCATCAGTGTTATAATTTGCTTCTAACATTTTTGAGCAAAAATGTATATGTGTAGTGGAGCATATTCAGAAGCTCTCAATAATTGTGTCTTACCTGTAATTAAATTGTACAAGCTCAAGATACCACAGGTTATATGAGTGAAAGTTTGCTGTTTTATAAAACTCCACTACTTGAACTTGACAAAAACATGACATTGTTTAAAGCTAATAAAACATCAACATTAGAAAAGAGTTTTTGGACAATTGAAATTCCAAAATTCTTGACAGTATGAGAGAGACTTGCGAGGTCAACCTGATGTGTACTAAGGGGTTCACATCCTAGTTTATCAGTTTTACAAGGATCTTGTCTCGCTTGATTTTAGACAGTTAGATACTCTACTAGTTTCATTACTTTTATGAATTTGAAAGTGACAAAGTGACCAAGAAACAAACACATTACAAATATGTATTAAGAAACATGCTCATGAGTGTAGAAAGAGGAGGCCGCATTGCGTTGTTTTGTCTGCAAACGCAGCCTAGCCGTTAGCTAACATATGGGACCGTGTAGACTTTTAAGACTAGGAAATACAATCATGAGGAGCTTAATTTTGAAATTTGATCTAACTAGTATTTATATAGGTATTAACCAACAAGCAAAAGATTCAGATATTGAAAAGAAGAAAGTGATTAGGCTTTAACATTAGGGGTAGGTCTGTAAGACAAACTGATAAATACGCATATCTTTTTTTTTTATGTTTTTCGCTTCGGTTTTAAACATGCGGCTCTTATCTCCGTTAACATGCCAAGAAAGATTAGATTCGAGACTGACAGATAGGTCTGTTCGTTTGCGATGCAGAACACCTTGAATGAAATACTCTACCATTCAAATTGTGAGAGTAAAAGAACATGTTTTGTTTTGTTGAAAAGTACACAAATTACTACACAAGTCAGTCTTTCCTGAAGATCGTATACAACTAATATGGAATATCAGTGTTATCTTCCGCGCTAACAAATCTACCATTGTCTTTGGTTGTTGATTCGTTGATCAATTTAATCATTGCAGCAGCACTAAAATCAGGGGTAATAATTGCAGCAGTTAAATTTGCAGCAATTTCCTCATCAAAAGAAGCGACAGCTTTGTTTCCCATATCAGATGAAACAACACCTGGATGAACCGAAACTATAGTGAAGTTTTCTTTAAAAAGTTGGAAACTTAGCTTTTTGATGGCAAAATTTAAAGCACCTTTAGAAAAACTATATGGATTATCCCTGATAAGTTTTGAATCCAGTGTGATAGAACCGACAATACTGGAAGTGAAAAACACTTTTCTAGTCTCTTTTTGTTTTAGAAGATTGTAAATTTGTTGAAAGATTAAAATAGGACCAACAGCATTGACATTTACATGATCAAGAAGTTCCTTTTGCGTAGCTTCTAGTAAGGTATTGTGCGTACTGATTACACCACCATTAATGACTGCAACATCAATACCATCGATCGACAATGCAGTGAGTTGTGGGACCAATTTCTCAATTGAGTCTTTGTCTGCGAAATCCAATACGACAGTAGCTAAATTTTCTTTTTCTTCGGCTAATTTGATCAATTCTTGTGAAGCAGCTGCATTTCTGTAAGATGCAACAACAAATTGATTGGTATCAGCAATGAGTTGCTTGACAATTGAAAAACCGATACCACGATTGGCACCGGCAACAAAATAAACGGTTTTGCTAGCTGTCATTTTTAGTGTAAAATTGCTTGATTCAGTGTTAATTTTATAATTTGATTTTGTAAGTTGTACTTGTTTGAAAAGATCATTTGATTTCACTCGAGAAAAGAATTGCAAAAATTACAATCATGGTGGATCATTGAATATTTATATGCCACGAATACTATTGTTTCTGTAATTTATCATATTTACTTTTGTTCAATCTTTATTAATAATCGAAAAGCGTGTATGTAATCTTTAAACCACTAAGTGCGCAGCATTTCAGAATACGGATTAATTTATCTCCTATTGTTCGAAGTACATCAGCCACTCTGGTTATTAATAATCAAATGCTTTGCGCATCACCTTTGAAATCTATTGGCTGATTGAAACCTACGCAACTCAACCTGAAATGTAATAAGTTTTCGGTGTCTTTACTTGCGTTCAATGATCAAAACTGTATCGCAATTGACACGTCAGTAGTTTTATTAATAATCAAACCATCCATATGTAAGAGCGATCTGTTTGTTTGAACTCGAGAAACATAATTTGGTTTGAACCACGCAAGTTGTTTTGTTTATACAACTCAGGGATTTTAACTTGTCCACTGTCTAACAGAGATTCAAAAGTCAGTGTAATAGATAAACGATAAAAATAGAAAACTTCTTTCGACGGTTGTCAGTGTGTTTCCTTTTATTCGTAAAATTGATTTGTCTAATGTAACTCCATGTGTAAGACAATATGTGTTTTTTTTTTTTCTTTTTGTCAATGACAAAAGAAGGCTCCAATTACAGAGTTGAATCTTTGGTTGAAAAAAAGTGTAACATCAGAAGTTTTACAATAGAGTAGTACTACTGTTTACAGGTGCCATGTAGGGCTAAGTAAACTTGGGGTTTGACGTGAAGTATAAGTTCTTGGTGTGATATCTCTCTAATAAGTGCAAAGTTCTAACTAGATGTGCTCTTATATGCTATCACCAAACAGGCCATATGACTGAACTGTAACCAAGGGAAATGCTTGACATGCTCACTTAATATATTACACAAATTAATTGGCTGTCATGGTTTAAGGTGGTTCTAATGTGATTACTCTACAGGTCATACTTACTGTTTAAACTTTTTTCAATCAAAATAATTTACAGCAAGTATATATATATTTAAAATCATTTAATTAGTTCAAAGCAAAATACCTAGTTAAGTAAACTTATTAATTAAATTAGTAAATTAATCATTGATCCTGTACAACTAATCATTATTTCAAAGAAAAGTTAAAAATTTAATGCCCCATTGTACAAAGTAAAACTCTAGTGATGCACAGCCACTCAACAGCTATTCAAAATTGTTCAATTGTACAAATAATATCTGTCAACTTGTCTTCTCCTACATATTAACCTATCCTCAGCAGCGATTTCTCTTTCTCTTTCTTGTTCGGTCGCTACTTTCTCATAAAAAGAAATACTAGTCGATTCACAAGCTTGAGCTCTAAGAGTTTCATCTCTCGCCATTGGATTAATTCTTTCCTTCAAGATTGATCTAGGTTTCCAGTTCTCAACTTCATCATCAGATTCTAAACAAGTATTAGCAAAGGCCAATGAATCCGGCGCTTCATATTGATCAAAACCTAAAACGTATTCATATTGATCAAAGCTAACTGTTGCAACTTTATTCTCATCAGTGGCAAGATCACAGTTGTCATCATCACCAATTTTACTTTCAAAAAATTGAAAATCCTTGTTTGTCATTAAAAAGGCATATTCACTCATAATCCCATAGCGGTTCAAATATATCTCTCTAGCCAACATAGATTTGTCGTGGTAACTCATGTGAGCTAAATCTTTTGGTTTAGGTTCTGTATCAATATCCGGGTGATGGTATCCATTAATCTCCCAATTCAGTCTCTTGTTGAAAAATGCTTGTTCAGGTTTTCTATCAAAGTATGCAAAATAGTATTCATTGATGTCCCAATTTTCTCTTTTGTAAAAATAACCTTGTTTAAGTTTTGATAATTGGCTTGGTTCCAGTTCATTAAAATTATCCTCCTTATTCTTTTGATCTTCTTGTACATCATAATCAGAATCTTGAAATTCTGATTTGAATATCAATTTATTACCCCCTGAGTTTGATTTGCAATCATCATCTTGTTCATCAGTTAATTCGAAGTTATTCTGAATAATAAAACTTGAAGATTGAGTTTGCCCCAATTGCTCATCTCCAGATTCATCATTTTGACTTTCTTCTTCCTCGCTTGACTCGTTGTTGTCTTTATGAATGATTGAGTTCGAATGAGTTTGTTGATTTAATTGAAATTCCAAAAGACTCGTAATATCCAAGACACTATTCTTTTTAAATGGATTTTGATTCAACATTTTTAAATCTTGATCTAAACTTAATGCTGAAGTTGTTTTAATTTTTGAAACTTGTGAATTTTCATCATTAATATCTGTTTCAATGTTGTTTTGGAATCCTAATAATTTTGGCTCCGACAGTTGAGGTTCTCCCATTTCCTCACCTTCAAAGTGCTTTTTATCAAATTCTTCAACTTGAATTGAATTATTAGTTTCTTCAGAATCTTTTGATTTATGTTTCAAATTTTGACTTCTTTCAAAATCTAATTGTTTGGCTATTGCTAATACATTATGACGAGTTGGTACAGGTCTTTCAATTCTAACATACTCTTCAACATCATCTTGCATCAAAACAATGTTCTCCTTGAAATTTGATGACTCAGTTTCTAACTGTTTAGGTTGCTCCAGTTCCTTAACATCAGAAACGTTGTTATCAATAATTTCAATCAAATTCATGTTTTCGTCCACACCAACTGATTTAAATTCTGATTGTTGACGTTGCTCCACTTCCTCAATATCTGAATCGACATTGTCAATAATATTTTTTGAATAACCGTTTTTTTGAGTAGTGATTGAGTATGTTTTTGAATCGTTAATGAATAACTCCATGAGTTCAGCCATTTGTGAAAATGAAGCTAAAGTTAATTGCAATTCATTAACCCCACAAATCGAGTCACTGTATTCTGCTTGAGAATTGGTTGATTTTGAACGTAAACTTTCAATAAGTTGTCTATTCATAATCTGACTCAGCTCCAGGATTGAAAGTTGAGAGGGTTCAAATTTGTGAACATGACAGTTTTCACAACCGACATCTTGAGTTGAATTGTTGATTTCTTGATTGTTGGTTAATTTAGTTTCTGAATGGTGAGGGTGCTCCAGGTCCTCAACACCAGAAACTCCACAATCGATATATTGAGTTGACTTGATAATCTCTTGATTGTTGATTGATTCAGTTTCTGAATGGTGAGGGTGCTCCAATTCCTCAACATCAAAAACTTCACAACCGACATCTTGAGTTAAATTGTCAATTGATTCAGTTTCTAAATGGTGAGGCTGCTCCAATTCCTCAACATCAGAAACATTACAATTAACATTTTGAATTGAAGTGATGATTAATTTATTGTTAATTGAATTATAAATTTTTTGTTTGATGATTGAAGTACTAAAGTACTGGTTGTGAATCGGTTTGAATTTTGATTGATGAGGGTGTTCCAATTCCTCAACACTAAAAACATCACAACTAACATCTTGCATTGAAATAATGTTTATTGGTTCAAGTTCAAAATGTTGAGGGTGCTCCAGTTCCTCAACATCAAAAACATCACAATTGACATCTTGCATTGAAATAACGTTAATTGGTTCAAGCTCAAAATGTTGAGGGTGCTCCAATTCCTCAACATCAAAAACATCACAATTAACATCTTGCATTGAAATAACGTTAATTGGTTTAAGCTCAAAATGTTGAGGGTGCTCCAATTCCTCAACACTGAAAATATCACAATCAATATCTTGAATTGAAATGAGGTTCAATAGTGCAATCTTCGACTGTTGAGGGTGTTCCAATTCCTCAATACTAGATTCATCAGTACTAAACTCCCCTTCTCCCAAATAGCAATCAAAAATGTTAGACACAGCAGTGGCATTAGTCTTTGCATTTGTATCTTCAGAAAAATCAAAAGACTTCTTTAATTCTTTGACAGGTGGACAAAAATAAATATTTGAAAGTTTTAGTTCAGATTTTTCCCACGTCTCGAACTCTGGGACGATATCGTAAGGAAAAAGTGATTCATACTTGTGCTTGGTTTGACGAATAAATTTTTTAAACCAGTTTGGGTTTTTAGATTTATTGTTATCTTTCTTCTTGAACAATGTTTTGTAAGAAAATGACTTGGTGTCATATACAGCTTTGATTGAAGTATCTCTCTTTGTTTGTGACAAAGCTGAATGTTCATCCGAGGACAAAGTATGACTTCTTTTAAAACTAATCAAAGTCATTTCTTGGTTGGTTGGTTGGTTGATTGATTGATGGATTGAGTTTTTTTTTTTTTTTTTTTTTTTTTTTTTTTTGCTTAATATTATAAATTACTACTTAAAAATTATAATTTGACTTTATAACTTTCAATTAATAAACTTATAATTAGGTCTGGTTACCTGATAAACTATAATTATGTATTATAAAACTTATAATAACTGACTATAGCTTATATTTGAGGTGGTTTTCAAACAAAACAAAGAAGTAAAACTGCAAGGAGGAATATCAAACAAGGGAAAGCGCTCAAATCAAGGGGCATTTATTAATACCCTTATTTTCCCACCCATACAGAGTTTAAAATTTGATTAAGCGCCAACTAAATAAGAAACAAAAAGATTTAAGTGCTCTACTTCAATGAGAGTCGATCGACGCGCCGATTCAAATAACATAATTCGGTCTATCAGATAGGCGTGCTATTGTGATGAAAGAAAATAACACAATTGTAATTGAAAACACTTTGTGATTCTAATGAATAATTTGATTAACTTCTGGATACGTTTTTACAACAATTTATTCATCATACTCTGTTGTATTCAGGTGTTTGCTAGAGTGATAATATGAGTGGTTGATTGCTTAATACTAATTCATTAGCACGTCTAAAAATTTAACTGAGATTTTGGAATACTGAAGCTTTCCAGCCAGGCGAAACCTTGAAGTATTACAAATTAAAACTAATTAGATGTTTGTATTAAAGTATTAGAAAACTTTGAAAATATGAGTCTATCAATCTCTAGAACTATATCAAATTAATATGGAAGATCAGTGTTATCTTCAGCGTTAATAAATCTACCATTATCTTTTGTAGTTGATTCATTAATCAGCTTAATCATTGCAGCGGCACTAACTTCAGGAGTGATTATAACTTTTTGCAACTCGGCAAGAACTTCAGCATCAAAAGATGCAATTGCTTTCTTTGCGGTTTCAGATGAGACAAGACCTGGATGAATAGCAAGAATGGTGAAATCTTCTTTTGCCAATTGGAAACTCAATTTTTTAGCAGCAAAATTTAACGCACCTTTAGAGAAACTGTAAGGGTTCTCTTTAATAGGTTCCATATTGTTTGTGATTGAACCAACGATACTAGTAGTAAAGACCACTTTTCTAGTTTTCTTGTTTTGTAAAAGCTTGTAAATTTGCTGAAAGACTAAAAGTGAACCAACCGCATTAACGTTCACATGCTCAAGTAACTCTTTTTGTGTAGCGTGTAATAAATCTTTGCTGGTTTGGATCATAGCACTGTTGATAATTGCAACATCGATACCGTCAATTGACAAATCTGTCAATTGTGGGACTAAGCTTTTAATTGACTCTTCATCTGCGAACTCCAATTTAACAGTTGCTAAATTGTCATTTTCTTCAGCTAACTTGATTAGTTCTTGTGAAGAAGTTGGGTTTCTATAAGACGCAACAACAAAGTTACTAGTTGTACTAATTAAATTCTGGACAAGAGCAAAACCGATACCACGATTGGCACCGGCAACAAAGTAAACAGTCTTATCAGAGGTCATCTTGGGCGAGGGTAAAAGTGAAAGAAATAGGTGATTTAAGCAAATTGCAAGGTTTGGTAGTTAATTTGGCTACATAGCTTTTTTTTTACAAGAGGAATGCAATGTAAAAAGCTAATTACAGTAAATTCTATAGGTATTTATAGAGTGTGCTGTTGTTCAAAAATACAACATTATTACTTCAATTCACAATACATTTATCGACTTGTAGAAAGTACTGTGTCTTTAATTAATAAGCAAGTTTTGTTGCTCTACACATACAAATCCCAAATCTGACTTTTTTTCATTGTTTGGAGATTCACATTCAACTTGATGTGTTTTAATTATATTATTAATCGTTAATTTTCAGAGTAAGAAGAAATTCAATTGTATCAATTCATCATGTCTTGATACAATTCCCACTTTTCTAGCGCACAACTCAATGCGGTAATTATATTTCTCGCGCTGAAACTTGGGGATTTTTGTTTTATTGTTCTTCTGAGGCCCACAACTTAATCTGAATGTGTTTTTGTAGTTGTATTAATAATCCAATTATCATGAGACAAAGAATGGGCGTATTTAGCGAACATAACCAGAACTAAGTTGATTTCCCACTACTATGTATCCAGTTAGTTGCTTGAAATTCAGAAGTAAATTCTGCTAGTTTTTAATAAACACCTATGAATTTGATACATTAATATAAAAGGAAGTAGACAAAGAATATCAGAATAATAACTAATTATTTAATTTTGTGGGGGATAATACAGTGCAAGATTGAACATAGTTAAGCCATGTGTAAGGGAAGGTGAAGCTAAATAAAATGACATCAAATCTGTTAACGCCGTTCCGAAAGAAGATTGAGTAAAAGAATGAAAATAGCACTGCTTCCAGAGGTAAAAGAGGAAAAGAAAAAGAAGATGATTTATATCACGTGTGTATAATAGACAGATCAATGCTATTTGGTTACCACAACCACTTAGTACCAGCTGAAGACAGGCGTTGCTGAATGAACGGATGGACAGAAGAAGTGGTTAAACCAGAAATTACAAGATGAGACATCTGTTGTAGATGTAAATGAATGGTGTTGATCATTCTGACACTAATGACTAGTACTCAAAAAAAAATCAGTTTTCAAAAAGCTGTAATTTCACGACGACATAGTCTGTGAAAAAATGCAAAGAAGCTTGATTGTGTAAACTGGACAGACAGACAGCTAGCTATAAATTACACATGGACATGGCTTGGTTGTCCGCGGAGATACTGCAGTACGGTAATGTGATTGCAGTTGGCCGCGCAAAATAGGGCTGTATGTATGTATTTATGCACTACAATCATACTCTTAATCTTAATCTTTTGATCTTGATCGCAATCACAGGGGGCAGAGACAGAGGCGGCTGCGTTCAGAGAAGGAAAGTTTATTTTGTGTTTGAGAATTCGAAAAACGACAATTTCTAGTCAGAAGAGCACAGCCTGAGTGTGGGTAGCCGTTAAGCAGATTTGCATGTGTATACGTATGTCCAAGTACATGTTAGACTCGCTTCTCCTTTGAGCGTTATTTGTGTGTGTGGTGTGTGGGGAAGATAAACAGACGAGAGAGTATGTAGTAAATCGACAGATAGATAGGCAGATAGACAGGTTAAATTATATCTCTATATGTCCTACTAATAGTAAACCGTTAGCTTATCAGTATATAGTGCCTGTCAAACTTTGCACTGTATTATAGAAGAAGACTCATGCACAGAATAAATGACAACTTGCTAAATGTGTTTCACTGCAACAGTCACATTGCCACCGAAAATTAAAATCAGATTGCAATAATATAACACAACCCTTTGAGTGGTAGTTGAATAAAACAGTTACACAATTAAATAGTCAACTACCACTGCTCATGGCTAACAACCATCTGTACACCCGCGGCAACGAATCTGTAATATCGTAAAATATAATAGTATCCGCGGAACGGTCAGCTCCAGGCAGTGCTGGAGTTGTTTCGGCAACAGCCATTCGCCCTTCACCATGTGATAAAACTGATAAGATGCCGCGCGGTGATGACCTCGTAAGCAGGCAAGCAGGTAAGCAGCACCCTTCACTGCGCACTACACCGTCTCAGGGACCTACCCTCGGTCGGCTCCACTGAGTCAGGGTCCTCCCCAGTCCCTGACCCTGGCCTTTTTGGCCCCTGACTGAACTGCCTGAACCCTGACCGGGTGTGTCGTGCCCTTTATCGACAAAGACAATTGCACTTTACCGAATTTCACTGAATATTTTTAACTTCCACTACTATTACTACTGTTGTACAGAGATTTGGCTGCATTGCATATACATATTCACCGACTAACAACTAACAACTAACAACTAACAACTAATAGTTAATATCTGATATTCAATATCCACTACCGTTACTTTCACTTTTCCATTATCGTATCTTGTGCTGCTATCAAAGCCTTAAGCCAAGAAAAAATACAGCTTCTTTGTAATAACTTTCTTACCTCAGCCAGTGAAGAATTTTTCATTAACTTTTTTCTCTTTTCTTTTCATTTCAAGATTCGGCAGACTAAATATTATTTGCAACTGTGATTGATTGCCAAATTACCGTTTGATAGATTAGCATTTGAATTTTTTTTTAAAAATTTGCTTGGTTTATTTTCAATATAAATTAAACTGATTTTCCATTATTTCAATTTGACACATTTAACAACTTTTCATATTTTATATTCTCTTTTAATTAACCATCTTGTATAGTCGTTGACTTTTTTATATTGGGTGAACTGAACAGTTTCCGTATAATTCACATACTTGCCATTATTAGTTAACACATCCCAATCACAGCAATGACCTCTTCAATCGATTTTTACAACGAGAAAAAAACCAAAGATGGTTCATTCTCAGATGAACCATACGTTGTGCAAGAAACCACTGAGATTTCAAACTCAAAATTCTCAGGGTTTTATGCAAATTTAATGTCAATGTTTCATGGTGAAACTAGAGGTATTGAAATTGTCCCTGACGAAGAGAAAACACAAACTTCTATTTGGGGTTGTGCTTCAATGTGGCTATCTGCAAACATGGTTATTGCAACATTCTCATTAGGTTCTTTGTCTTATCCTGTCTTTGGATTAGACTTTGGCACTTCTGTCTTGGTTATCATTTTTTTCAATTTATTAGGTGGTTTTGCTGTTGCTTTGTTTTCAGTGCATGGTGCTAAATTAGGTCTACGTCAAATAATCTTGTCTAGATACTTGGTGGGTGATGTAGCAATGAGAATTTTTGCCTTTATTAACGTTATCTGTTGTGTTGGTTGGGGATCTGTCAATATCATGTCTTCTGCTCAATTATTACATATTGTCAATAACGGCGCTCTACCTCCTTGGGCAGGCTGTTTAATCTTAGTCATTTTAACAATCATGGTTACATTTTTCGGTTACAATGTCATTCACGCTTATGAAAAATGGTCTTGGATTCCAAACGCAGTTTGCTTTATTGCTATTATTGCTAGATTAGCCAAAGCAGATGTCTTTGAAGCAGGTTTACCAAACGGTGATGGTACTTTTAAAGCTTGGGGCTCAGGTACAACTTTTGCAGGTAATGTCTTATCCTTTGGTGGTACTTGTTTTGGTTACGCTGCAGGTTGGACAACTTTTGCATCTGATTACACAGTCTACATGAGAAAAGATTCTTCAAGTACAAGAATCTTCTTTGGTGTTTGGATGGGATTATGCTTACCTTTGATTTTCACAATGTCTTTAGGTGCTGGTGCTGTGACTGGTATCAAGACCAGTCAAGTCTATGCCGACTTGTACGACTCAAACTCAGTTGGTGGATTGGTTTACGCTATCTTGGTTGAAGACTCATTACACGGGTTTGGTCAATTCTTATGTGTGTTGTTGGCTTTATCCACCGTGTGTAACAATATCCCAAACATGTACTCAATTGGTCTTGGTGCTCAAGCATTATACAGTCCTTTCATGAGAATCCCAAGAGTCGTTTGGACTTTGATTGGTAATTGTGCAACATTAGCTATTTGCATCCCAGCTTATTATAAATTCGAAGCCGTTATGCACAATTTCATGAACTTGATTGGTTACTACTTGGCAATTTATGACGCTATTGCATTCTCAGAACATTTCTTCTACTTGAAAGGCTACTCAGGTTACGATTTGACTAAATGGAACAAAAAGAAAGAGTTAAATCCTGGATTTGCAGGAACTTTTGCATTTTGTTGCGGTGCAGCTGGTGTCGCTGTTGGTATGAATCAAACTTGGTATCAAGGTGTCTTGGCTACTAAAATTGGTACTTTTGGTGGTGATATTGGGTTTGAATTAGCATTTGCATTTAGTTTTATTGCTTATAACGCCTCTAGACCTTTTGAAATTAAATATTTTGGCCGTTAATCATGGATTTGTTCTTTTCTTTTATTGTGGATTAATTGCTTTTTTTTCTTCTTCTCCTTTTCTCTTATTTTCGTTTCTGTTTTTGTTTCTCTTTAGTATATCCCCTGGGTTTGGGTTTTAATAATATTGATTATTGCTGTAAAGTTTGCGTGTACTCTTTAATTTGTTTGGATCTACGTTTATCTTTTATACTCTTTAAATGTTCTTTGATTACGATATTAAATCTTTACTTTTCTGTTATCTTATCTAGCCAGATTTTTTCTACAGTAGAGATGTTTAAACTTCTGGAAGGTCTTAAAATAAATTAGAAACAACAAATTATCTTGTTCATGCAACTACTGCATACATATAGTATAAACAGCCTCAAAATCTAGGTGTAGTATTTAGATAACCCTACAAACTTTGATTCAAGACTTGATACATGCACATACTTGTTATTTGTACAAGCAGAAACACTAAAGATGAGGCTTTTAGCTAGACTGTGTTTCCTTATTTTTTTTATTTAATTAAGCTTTGAGGTGGAGTTTAGTAAGACGAACAGAATAACACTAAATTTATTTGATTATCTTATCTGATGGGATTTACTGCCAATAAGACTTCAAGAGTTTCAGATCTTAATCTAATTGCGCGGCTCATTTTGAGTCTTACGTAAGTTTTAAGTTCCCCGAGGAAATCGGACTATTCCCGAAGCTGTCTTGGTAAATACGCGGTTTGTTACCGATGCATGTGGTAGTTGTGAGCTATCAATCTGTACACTCTCACTTATGGAATACGCTTGTTACAGTATATCGTGAGATAGCATTCATTCATCTCTAACTAGTAGCCTTTTATCACCACACCTGTTTTGGTTAGCCTCAAAGTCGTATACTTAACATATAATGCTAGTGTTGTTATATAGTTTGCGACTATCGACGTGTATATATTCGATTATCGTCTATATCTTTGCCTTATGTTAATTGTTGAATTACTTTGTGTAAACTGATCAAGCAGTACTCAAGTAGTCGAGGTTTTCATTAAAGAAAGGCACCCAAATACCGCCTAATACAGAAGACTATTTTTCCTGCTTGTCTTATTTATTTCCACTGAGATTCTCGATTATGGTCTAATGAAGAAACATTGCAATTCCTTAACAGATCAAACCCCTAAAGTCTAAAGTTTAACTGATTCAATCAAGTTAATATTTATTATACATCAACAGTTAAACACTACAGCTAATGTGGAGTAGAGCCGATAATCATTCAAGGTAGAGTCGGTGAATATTGTAATGCAGGGGCGACTATCGACGCTTCCATTTTCATCTTAAGTCTATATTTTTTGTCTGTTTGTGCTTCAGATTTGTCCCTTGTTATACTTGTTTTCTCGTTATCTTTGTTCTTACTTCTTTCGTCCTGTTAAACGGCTTTACCTTGTTCTGGTTACACATACAGTCATTAAAGTTTTTTCATCTTTAACAAGTTTTTTCCCCCACTCGAACTTTTTATACTTTACTTAGATTTTGGTGCACTGAGCTCCTCTTTGAAGCTCCTACAAGATTAAATACCTTATAGCAAAGCAGTATCTCAATTTATCACTTTGTTAGTGTTCAACTCACACTTCAATAAAACCATAAAGGCCATCACAACTTCCTGTTAATGTATTCACTGCCTTGAAACCGTTTCCTTGATATAGTCTGTTAGCTGCTATTACGGCTACTCATAACCCGTTTAACCGCTACACGAAGATCATCCCAATATCTTTATTTACACTATTTCCAGATCACATTGTTTAATCTTAATAAACGTTGTTATCCATTCAACATTGACTTCTGCTGATCCAACGGCTTACTCAATTCTTGTTCCAATTTCTGCAACGGCGCATCGCAGGCAAGTGCAAGCGCGCAGTAATGGCGGTGCTGTTTTTCATCAGGTAAATTGCATATTGTAATATAAGCTGATAAGATTGGTGAAGATGCATGGAGAAGTCAGGTCAAAATGGTTTCATTTGATACAACTTTAATTTGATGATTCCGATTTTGTTTTTTTACAACTGTTAGTTATTCTATTTTCAAAAAAGTTTATTTTTCCTTGATCTGTTGCTTGCTTTCATCAGAGTTAGGTATACATTTTTACTACGCCCATCATCACACTCTTTGCAAATGCCATCTATTTCATCTGAAAATCAATTGGAGATTGTTGACTTGTCAATTATCAACGATGCCAATGCTGCCAAGTTGCTACACGCAGGCTCAACTCAAGGCTTTTTTATGGTTGAAGGTCATGGATTGACTAAAAAAGAAGTTGATGATGTATTTCAACTATCTAGTAACTATTTTGCATTGCCTTTAGAAGAGAAGAAAAAATTTGCAATCAATTCATCAAATGCGGGTTACGCTGCTTTTGGTATTGAAAACTTAGAAGAAGACGATTCATCAAAAGCCGTTGGTGATCCAAAGGAGGCTTTCAATTTGACTCATTTAGATTTTAATACAAATAAACCAACACTAGATTACCCTGATTATTTTAAGATTGCAGAAAATGAAGCTATTTTCACTAACGCAATTGCCAAATTAAGGAAAGTTTTGGATAAAGTCTTACGATTACTAGCCATTGGCTTGAAGATTGACGAATCCAGTGGCGGTTCTGAGTACTTTGTCAATAATCATGATCCTGCAAATGGTAAAAACAGTTCAACGCTAAGACTTCTTCATTATCCAACTCCAGTTAAACCAGGGATGACAAAGGAGCAAATCGACGAGTTGAAAACCATCAATGTTGCTGGTGCCCATACAGATTATGGGTCAGTGACTTTACTACTTCAGCGTGAAAACGAAGACGGTTTGGAAGTGTACACGAATAACAAATGGTCTCCAGTCAACTATGTTCCAACAAGTGAGAAATTCGCCTCTGTAAATGAAGCTGCTCCAATCATCATAAATATTGGTGATATCCTATGCTACTGGACTAACGGTCTACTGAAATCCACAATCCACAGAGTCAGATTCCCAGAGAAACTACTAGACGCTGCTAAACCCCGTTATTCAACAGTGTTTTTCGTACACCCTAATGATGAAACCGTTTTAGACCCTGTGCCTTCAAAAATTGTTTCTGAAATCAAAGGCAGAGGTGCTTCAGAGTATTTGGCCAAACATGGTAAAAGCATGACTTCGATAGAGCATTTACAGAAGAGATTATCAAGTTCATATAAATACTGAATTGTGACAGACACTTGGCGTTTTACGTTTTCCTGATTCAAGAAGCGTGTTGTGAGTTTTCAACCACGAATTTCAGGTTCAATCATTACTGTTGGTCAGTCTTACTGGTGTGTTCACCTTGGGTATCGCGTGACTGATGTTTCCACGACAATGAAAGTTGACTGTATATAGTTATTCAAGTTTTCGATAATCACAGTTGAACAAGTTGAGCAAGAAGATGTTGTAGATGAATAGCAAATTGCATGGTTACTGTTTACGGTCTAAGCTCATGACTTGTTAAGTGCAGCCAGCTGTGACTTGATAACCGGTGACATACTCCTTTTTTTCGTTTTTTTATTTGTGTAACAAATCTGTGTACTTTGTTCAATTACCCATAGCCAATGTTAGTGATTCTAACAACTAACATCAGTTTAATACTATCCGATTACAGAACTTGAAAATAAGCTCTCAATACTGGCCAAATCCGTGGAGACAAAAATCAACTAAACGACAGGTATTTTTTATTGAATTTTACGTTTATATAAAATACATTTTTGTTATTTTAAGCAAATTGAAACCTAGGTTCCGCGGCAGTACAATCACTGCCTCGGCTTTTGATAGTGATTCAGTAAACCATTCCATTCCATACTGCTGAGTTAAAGATAGCGCCCGATTTAGTAAGTATTGTCAAGGATAAGGCCATATCCATCCATCGGTGTGAGTTTTCACCACAGGGATGTTTATGTAACCGAAAAACAATAATTTTATCAGTGGAGATTTTCCTCTTTAGTGTTTTCATGCACACCGACGTTGGGGTTTTTGTCGCCGGCGGTGAACTGGGTAAGAGGGTGGACAACTGGCTGAACTGGCTGAACTACGTAACTAGCTAGCTGAATGTACCATTCACTACTGTACTTGGGGCTGCTGAAAATTTCAACTACGATATCGCGGAGTTCTCCATAATTATTTGCTGCTTTTAAAATTTGTTATCTTGTTTTTTTTTTTTTTTGATCATGCATCAAAGAGTTGTGTATGGAATGAATGATTCAATCAAATGCAAATAAGTGTATATACACCTATACTTCAATTTTATGTCTTGACAGCCCCAATACTTTGCTTCATCACAACTGCCTACATCCTGAGCGTATTTGCTTAGTTATTTAGCGCAACATCATTCGTCGAGTGGAACAATAAACAAGAAAACTATTAGTTCAAGCGTCTTGATGTTTTTACCGCCCATCACCTGAATGTGCGAAAAACAGTAAATCCGTGAAAAAAAAACACATCTTGTTGACTCCACTAATTAGATTTACAAACCGTTAATTGATCTACACTGCTTGTCTGTCTGTTGATGATAGATAACAGGAAACTCGTTTTACGCTAACTTCAGTATGTAATGTAATCCAAACGACTTCTTTCTTTATTGAAGTAATCCGACCAAATTAAGCGGCTAGCGTACAAGTCACTTTGAGATGCATTTTTATCAGTTCCACATGAGGCATTGTCCAGCAGATACTGACCCTGTTATTGTTTTGCATCACACCTGTTGTCAATCTTTTATTGTTAAACATTGAAAAGACAATCAATAAAAAAAATCTTACGCCGCAACGCCTTTTAGTTAAAAATTACCGTTTAAATGCCAATGTTCTTGGTAAACTTGGCTAGGAATATATCCATTCCCCGGTGGATGACAAGATTTCACCGGGAAACATTTCCCGTGCCAAATTATTTGACGGAAAAAACAATTGACTGCGCTAATTGAAAACTTTACAAATTTTTTTTTTTTCTCACACAATAAGTGCGTGAGTGAGTGCGAAGAAAACACTTTTCGTTTCTTTTTCTGGTGCGGTAATGTCTGTATGTAAAAGCAAAAGCAAAAATATGTTCTTCTGATTGATGATTATCCTCTCCTGCCAATTCACTTCACATCAACCTATCTGATACAGAACAATAGATTACGCTGTGATCAAATCTTATGAGTAACTTAACAAAAGAATAAATATTATTGATTGATTTAATGCAGCAGTCAAAACTTAATTAATTAATCTGCATTAAAGAGTCTTTCAACAGCATTTGAAGTCTCACTACTAACTTCCTTTCTTCCTCGTTTCTTTTTTTGGTGCTTTTGCAAGTGTCTCAAATTTTTCCATCACCCTTTGAGTCTCTTTTCTTTTTCACTCTTGCATTTTCACCAAGCCTAAGTGTCAAGTCATTTTAATCTTGTACTTTTTTTTATATAAAGAGACAAATCTACTTTGAATTTATCAATTATCAGATTTAATTTTATTTTTGATTTATTTATTGTTGTGTTCACTTGTGTCTCTTTTTTTTGAAGCAAGCAGGTCTATCTCGAATAATACCAGTATAAATCTATCTTGTATTTGGAACATACACTTTCAAAAATGTCTACATCATATGAAAGTGAAAAAAAACCAATGGAAGGTTCATTTTCAGATGAACCTTATGCTGTTGAAACAACAGAAGTTTCCAGTTCCAAATATGCCAACTACTACTCTGAAATTATGAGTATGTTCCATGGTGAAACTAGAGGTATTGAAAGAATCCCTGAAGAAGAAAAAACACAAACTTCATTATGGGAATGTGCTTCTATGTGGTTGTCAGCAAATATGGTTATTGCCACTTTCTCATTAGGTGCTTTATCATATGGTGTCTTTGAATTAGATTTCGGTACTGCTGTCTTGGTTATTATCTTCTTTAATTTGTTAGGTGCTGCTCCAGTTGCATTCTTCTCTTTACATGGTGCCAAATTTGGTTTACGTCAAATTATATTATCAAGATACTTGGTTGGTGATATAACGATGAGAATTTTCGCTTTCATTAACGTTATTTGTTGTGTTGGTTGGGGTGCTGTTAATATCATGTCATCTGCTCAATTATTACATATTGTCAATAACGGTACTTTACCTCCTTGGGCCGGTTGTTTAATCTTAGTTGTCTTGACTATCATGGTTACATTCTTTGGTTACAATGTCATTCACGCTTATGAAAAATGGTCTTGGATTCCAAATCTTGTCTGTTTTATTGCTATTATTGCTAGATTATCCATTGCTCATGTCTTTAAAGCAGGTTTACCAAACGACGATGGTACTTTTACAACTTGGGGTTCAGGTGAAACTTTTGCAGGTAATGTGTTATCCTTTGGTGGTACTTGTTTCGGTTTTGCTGCCGGTTGGACCACTTATGCATCTGATTATACCACTTATATGAGATCCGATACTTCAAGAACTAGATTATTCTTTTCAATTTGGGCTGGTTTATCTTTCCCATTGATTTTCACTATGATTTTAGGTGCTGCTGCAGTTACTGGTATCAAGACTAATGAAACTTATGCTAACTTATATAGTGAATACTCTATTGGTGGTTTAGTTTACGCCATTTTGGTTGAAGATTCATTACACGGTTTTGGTCAATTCTTATGTGTTTTATTGGCTTTATCAACTGTGTGTAATAACATTCCAAACATGTACTCAATTGGTCTTGGTGCTCAAGCCTTTTACAGTCCATTTATGAAAGTTCCAAGAGTTGTTTGGACCATTTTAGGTAACTGTGCAACTTTAGCTATTTGTATTCCAGCTTATTACAAATTCGACAGTGTTATGGAAAATTTCATGAATATTATTGGTTACTATTTAGCTATTTACGATGCTATTTCTTTATCTGAACATTTCTTTTTCTTGAAAGGTTTCCAAGGTTATAATTTAGATATTTATCATGATAAATCTAAATTAAATCCAGGTTTTGCAGGTACTTTTGCATTCTGTTGTGGTGCTGCTGGTGTTGTCATTGGTATGAACCAAACTTGGTATCAAGGTGTTATTGGTTCTAAAATTGGTGCATTTGGTGGTGAAATTGGTTTCGAATTAGCTGCTGGTTTCAGTTTCATTGCTTACAATATTACAAGACCATTTGAAAGAAAATATCTTGGTCGTTAAATTGGTTATAGCGGGGCTGTAATTACCATCAAAAAGGTTCGAATTTAATTTTAGTGTGTTAGTAGGTTTTATGTGTTTCTTTTTTTTTGACTTTTTTCTTTGCTTATTCTTTATTTTCTAGTGTTTGTTCGTTTATTTTAATCTATACAGTTTATGCATTCACACGCGCAATTAAAAATTAGGTGTAATCAGGGTGTCTTGACTTTGATTACTGTGCAATAAAAACACGCTATGTAAATACCCCATACTCAATACTTGATTGAAAACAAGTGAGTAAGGTTTATTAATTAATTATAATCCCTTTAACCAATTTCTTTCTTTGTACTCTTTGACTTCACCACCCTTAATAACGCCGCTAATAAACTTGTACAATTATTAGCAGTGTCATTTCTACATTATGCGGCTCACGGCTCTTGTTACAATTGGCTGGTAAAACGTACAATATGATGACAACAGTCACACCAGAGGCAAAGATTGAGCAGAACAATAACGAGTTTAAATGAACAAAAGGCGTTGCTTATTTCCCGCTTGTAATTGTAGAAAAGAAAATGTTACCTCCCGTTGAAGTTGAACAGATGTGCAAATGCTTGCTTGGTAGTTTGACTTCAGTCAAGCTCCGAGATTGCATGGCATCGCATCGTACAGCAAAAAAGAGAAAACGGTTTCCAGTCAAATAGTAAGTGGTGCAGGCTGAATCTGTTCAGTGTGCCTCGAGAACGGTTGGCTCAAAACACGCCACGCTTATTAATTATTACAAATTTGACTCCATCGATTGATTAAAAACTTGTAAAGTTTAAAAGTAGAAGTTACCAGTAGTTAAACAGTGACATTAGATGCACACCATCTGTGTAAATGCTTAGCGATGGCTTACTCTAATAAAATTTTTACACCTGTACACCAAATCAATTAAATTGTTACATGATGAATTACGTCAGTTTTGTTAGCTAATATGTTACGTAATCTGTAAATCTATAAAGGCAGTGGATTGAATGTTAGTTGTAGAGGCCAGATCAAAAAGACTCCATCTAATCTGTGCAACAATTATACGGGATACAGATATACTATCCGCTTTGATATGTAAATTACACACCCACTCACCTTAAACATGTCCTCGTCTTTTAATGAACAAAATGGACAACAATCTATTCAGCATCAAGTCACTTTTAATCCTGTTAGGAGACAGCCTGAGCAGCGACAACACCAAAATGATACTGAGTACTTACAACAAATGCAACATCAAAATCAACAACGTTTACACCAAGATAAACAGCAGTTGAAGCAGCAACAGCAATTACTTAGCCATTTAGAGTTGAAAAAACCTGAAAATTACTCGATTTTATACAAACTGGTTGACGACATTGTAGATATCTTGAATGAAAACAAAGTCTTAAAAGACCAGATATGGTCTGATATTGAGCAGATTTCGTTGAACTTACAAACACGGTATAACCCTCAAGTTATCAGCAAGAGTAAAGATGAACTACAGGATATTGATGATAACACATGCGACGGAAATGTCGTGCGAGATGTCGATGTAAAACAAGATTTATCACTCCATCAGGAGGTATTCAAGTATAAGAGCCAATTGGATCAACTAATAAACAAAGAAGATGAGAAATTTGCTAGTGTGCCCGATCAAACCAAAGATAAAACTTATAAACAGTTTAGAATCGAGCAGTTACAAGAGGATAACAAAAGATTAATGTTGTTACTAAGCAATAGGCGAAGATATAATACCGAACTTGTTAAAACTATAAACTCATACGAAGATGAGCTACTTAAGATTTTGAACCACCTATCATCCAATTTCATCAACGTGAACAAAAAACAACTAGCTAAGCAATATGAGTACGTTGACACCATATCGAGTATTAAGAAGAAGATGCATGAAAAGTTTATGCAGTTGGTTGAAATCGATAGTAAGATAAAGCAACTTTACAACATTCTTCAACCATTGGTGACGTTCATCAACGGCGACTCACAGGAAAACAATCTACAAGAAGCCGAGATTATAAGTCGATTGGTGTTAAATTCGTGATTACTATTGTGTCATTAATATCAATTGATTGCATCGCAGGAAATATATTCTTTTTTCAATTTTTTATTTTCTAAAAAAACCAACTACAGTCAATTTCTTTTTGTTTACCACCGTTAATCATGCTGCCTATATTGCCGTAATCCTCATCGTCAATCACCGGTAGATCGTCTTCCCATACCATCTCAATACATTTATTGTTAATCAAGCTATCTTTAGTTGTTTGCCATGAGAATCTAGTGTTGTTATTCCAACCAAACAGCGGATCAACACTTGTTTTCAACCAATTTGATGTCTTTGGATCACCAGGATAACCTGACCCCCAAATAGCTCCCTGTGAGGCATGATGTAAATTAAAATCTCGCGTCACTTTAGCTACAATTGAAGCTGTTGACACAATCGGATAGATACTATCTGCTTTTTTAGCCACTGTGATTTTCAATCCGGGGAACCTTTTCTGCAATTTGGCCTGATATGTAGTTGGTGGACCCACAGTATCAACATAAACTTCTTTAAGATTGACACCTTTATTTATCACCAACTGGATTAGTTCCATGGTTGTATCGTGCGCTTGTTCGTTTAAATTGTAATTCCCGATTTTTCTTGGCTTGAGCATACCACTAGAGATATCTCTTGCAGTCATCGTAGTACATGACCAACCAACTTGCTGAACTAGTTCGTCATTTGGATCAACTATCAATTTCATCAATGCGGTTCTTTTATCCTCATTCAGCGTCTTTGAGTCGGCAAATCCGTACTTTGACTTGAGCTCGTCAGAGTATGATTTTAAGCAGTAAGCGATCCCGTAAACCATTGGGCCCAATACTGGACCACGACCAGCTTCATCAACGCCTAGTATCACTGGCTCTTCAGGGTTCTCCAATATTTTTGATGGAACAAGCGACTCATGAGTCGATGTAGTTGTGGAAATTGGCAACGTCACCGATGGTGGTAGAAACTCAGTTGTCATGGTATGTGGTTTGTGTGTTGTTTAGAATTGATATGGGAAATATACTAGCTAATCATTGTATCCAAAGTAGCTGAAAAGCCTGTTTAAGTAGTATCAGCGTGAATGAAAACAGTAACAATTTGGACTAAACGCGTTAAGAAAAGGACGATCGTCGATCGACGCGGCGTAATGAAAAATGGTCATAAGAAATGGCTTTTACATAGGAATTACAATTGAAAAAGGAGTGTAAAAGCAAGATCGAAATGATTGTACAATATAAATATATATAAAGGAGGGAATGATATCCCATTAATCAAGCACCACTCAGACCGGTGATGCATGCAACTAAGAAATGAAAAAAATTCAGTAGAATAAAGGGTGGAACAAAAAAAAAAACAAAGACAAAGGTATTAAAAAGCAGGTAATCATGACAAGAAACAAATAATGAACACTACGGTGGGGGGATGAAATGGAGAAAAAAAACGCAATAACAACAACAACGTTTAATTTATCAAGTTGTCGCAATATTAGTCATTGGTTCTTCTTCGTATTCAACCTCGATTCTTGGTCTTCTTCTCTTGTTATTTTTGTTATTAGCAGCAGCACCTGATCTCTTCTTCTTAGAATCAGTACCATCCTCATCGTCTGATTCGTCTTCAGACTCGGATTCGGATCCAGATTTGTCAGAATCTTCACCTAGCCATTTTTCCAAGTCTTCCATATCGACCAACTCGTCTTCATCGTCTTCGTCAGCTTCGACATACTCAACTTCACCAACATCAGAATCGTCTTCCTCTTCATCAGAATCTAGCTCGACATCTTCATCAGATTCCAATTCAGATTCCATCTCTTGATTTTCATCTTCAACAGATCCCAACACTTTTTTCCATATTTTTTCATCCACATTTAATGGTTTATCACCATAAGCACCCGATTTCAATCTTTCTAACAATTCTTTTTCAATTGCCTTTTCAATTCTAGCAGCTGCTAAAGCTTTTCTCTCTCTAGTCTCTTCTCTTCTTTTAACTTTATGTTTGACACCAACATAATGTCTTTCATCTTCTCTTAATGCCAATCTTCTCTCTGTAATGGCAACTTGTGTCAATCTTGTCAATCTCTGCTTACATTTATGAATCAAAAATTTGTTCCAGTAAATTAAATGATCGTCAACCTGACTTAATGCTTTTTTATAATCTTTACTTAATTTGATTCTTTCCCATAAATTCTTAGGTGTATGTGCTCTTTCTGCCGTCTTCATATAAAGATACAATTTACCATCTATATTCTTAATTGTGGCATACCTCGCATTCGCAAGCGGACATGACTGTCTATTACACAACCCACTAACATTGTACTCGTTTCTGCAGAAATTTTGACCTTTTGTAGTCTTGATCTTGAACGCACAAAACTGCTGATTTATAACTTGCCAGATAACTTCGTCGGACATTGCTGTGTATGATAATGCGTTTGAATGGTTTGCTAAAAATGAAATTAAGCAGTATATTAATAACTAAAAGCTAACTGTTTTATCTCCTTTGTATTACTACACTTTTGCTTTAATCTATACTAGTAAGAGAATTTCAAGATAAATTTTCAGTATTAAAATTTTTTTTTTTTTTTCTTTTCTTTTTTTTTTCTGAAAAAAAAAAAAAATATTTATATGCGGTGTACGGGTGTAAAAATAATAATAATAATTTACAATACATCCCTGCACCATTACAAATAATAATTTCACCGCCGTTTATTGGCTTAATTTTGTGGAGAAGGCGTTAAAATGATGTTAGCTTTTTATTGAGTTTAGTAGGTAAAGACTATACAGATTGAACTGCTATAGGTTGGCTAAATAAGATTTGATCGGGTTTTGGTTACCGATTTTCAATCTGGGATCTTAAACTCATGTATTCTTGGTAACTAATTGAGCTCTTCAAGCCTTGATACCTAGTGAGCTCAATGTCCATATTGGCCCAGTCTTTGTAATTTGAAAAGCCAGCTTTTCTAACCAAATTTAGCAGAGTATCCTGTTTGGTCCATTCTTGCTCTGTAGCAACCTCTGGTAAGAAAGTGGCTGATCTTGTACCGTTGACTGAGATCCTAATACCGTGTTTGCCGAGCTCCCAGTTTAGCAAGTCCTGGCCCATGTTTTCGAAATTCGTGAGCAAAGTCACTGAGCAAGACAAGGACTTGAGCTCGCTTACTCTGACAGGACGGAATCTTGTGTCTTCCAACGCTGCCACGAGAGCGTATTCCGACACGCCTTGTGGTAGCGGTAGCTCGCCAAAATTACCAATGCAACCACGCAAGTCCTTATCTCCATGCGGTTTATCTGTGTTCCAAGTGACAAACAAAGGCGCTTTCTTGACACTGGTATGTGGAGATGACAAGTTTTTACTTGATAACTCACAACTCGAATCTTCTAATAACTGTTTGAATTTACTTAGCGGGATACTTGGCACATTGTGTAGTTTACTGTATAGCGCATCAAACGCAACTGCGGCATAAACGAAAAGCGAAATTGACGAAGCCGAAACTGACATGATTATGGGATGTGTGGAACTGATTTTAAATAATTGTACAATTGATCTGATTACTATTTAGTCAAGAAAATAGTTGCAATCTTATAGTTGCTTATCACTTGAGTCAAATCCGTTCTGTGTCTCGTCTCTCCTTTAAGTAGAGACGCACGGCATCTTATGTAAAGATGCATTTGCGTCTGCGTCTGCGTTTGACGTGAAAAAAAGCGAGAAGCAAAACGGCGATGGCACATTTCAAGATGGCAATCTTGGGTTTTTATTACTAATTAGATACCCTATTTCTTATTTGAATCTTAGATTTCCATTCAAGATTGTCAGTTTACGGTTTTATTACACATACTTTAAGCAACTCAAGAATGTCGTCTGCCATTAGCAAAACTATCAAAACCACATCAACATCACAATTTGTCACAGTCGCCGCTGGCTGTTTCTGGGGAGTTGAAAAAGTCTTTTCCAAGCATTTCGGCGACCGTTTCTTAGACGCTAAAGTCGGGTACGCCAATGGTACTACTGCCAATCCGGATTACAAGCAAGTGTGTACCGGAACTACCAACCACGCAGAAGCTTTACAAATCTCGTTCGAGCCAAGTAAAGTCTCTTACAAGGAGCTAATTGATTTTTTCTTTATTATGCACGATCCAACTACAGTCAACGCCCAAGGACCAGACCACGGTACTCAATACAGATCCATGATCCTAACGCACAACGAAGAGCAATCGAAAATTGCAGCTCAGGCACTAGAAGAAGCTCAAGCTAAATGGTACCCAAATCATAAAATTGTGACTCAAATAGAACCAATCAAATCCTTCTGGGACGCTGAAGAGTACCATCAAAAGTACTTGGTGAAGAATCCAACCGGCTACGAGTGTCCTTCCCACTTTATTCGTACCACTCCAAAAAAATAAATTGTTAGGGTGTGACGTGGCCCGTGGCCGGTCGGCCCTCTGTTGTTTCTCTTACTTGTATATATGTACCGCTGTATAACCGAATTTAATGTACGTACTCAAGAATTTTTATGCAATTATTCTTGCAGCTAAAGCATGTTGTATTCAAGTCTCTTGGGTACCCAGTATCTACCTGATAACTATTATTAAAATAGATCAGACTTAACTCCGAAATAAAGAATCAGCTGGAAGTCACGCGACTTTGTTCACCTGATTAATAATTATATGTACTTATTCTATACATCCGTTCACCAGATTGTATTTGGGGCAAAATGAGAGACAGAAACGTCCCAAAGCGGAAAGAAGACAGTTCATTGATAGATAGTAGCTTTGGTTGACCGATAAAAGAGTGATTATGATCAGTAAAGTACTTAGGTGTATATAGGCATCAGATTGGCCAATTGTGTGCTATTAGAGTAGAAATTTCAATTGTTGACAAGAGTTAGTTTTATTTTATTTTTGTTGTGGTTTTATTGTACTACATATTCCTGACAAAGCAGCTTATATTAAAACCACTTATTTTCAACCATGGCAGTTAAAAATGCAGTTGTCACTCCAGGTGAGCAACTGAAAATACTGGAAAATTCACTAGTTGTCATTAGACAACAGACGTTGTCGATGAAAAAATGTCTAGAGACGAAAAATAAGTTTATGGACGCTTTAAAACATGCCTCAACATTGTTGAACGAATTGAGAACAAGTCTGCTAACTCCAAAACAGTACTACGAACTGTACATCATGGTTTATGATGCAATGGAGTATTTATCCTCGTATCTTAAAGATAATCATCCAAACAATCATTTGGCCGATTTATACGAGTTGGTTCAGTACGCAGGTAATATCATTCCTAGACTATATTTGATGATTACCGTAGGCACGGTTTACATGTCGATTCCTGATGCTCCGGTGAAGGAGATTATGAACGATATGATTGAAATGTGTCGTGGTGTCCAGCACCCTGTAAGAGGTTTATTTTTAAGATATTTCTTAACTCAAAGAACTAAAGATTTGCTACCAACTGAATTTTCCTCAACAAGTGGTGGTGGTGGTCAAGAGAATGAATCTTTTCAACTCACTGGTGACTTGAACGACTCTATCCAATTTGTAATCAACAATTTCATTGAAATGAACAAACTTTGGGTGAGATTACAACACCAGGGTCATTCTTCTGAAAAGTTGAAGAGAATCAATGAACGTAAAGAATTGCAAATTTTGGTAGGTTCCAACGTTGTTAAACTATCACAATTAGAAAAAATCGATGTTACCTACTACAAACAGAAAATTTTACCAATATTGTTAGAGCAGATAATTCAGTGTAAAGACGTTATAGCTCAGGAGTATCTACTTGATGTCATTATTCAAGTTTTCCCTGACGAGTTTCATTTAGAGACTTTAGATGAGTTTTTAAATGCGACACTAAGTTTGAATCCTGAAACTAGTTTGAAAAAAATTATTTTGACTTTGATTGATAGATTGATTGATTTCCAAAAAAGAGAACCTGAAGATTTCGCCAAAATTTTTGAAAATTCAAGTTTTACAAATGATTTTTTCAATAAATTTTTCTCATTTATTAATCAGCTAAATGATCACAAAATTGATTTGCCAAATGAAGATTTCAGCTCAATTCTAGAAGGCGTTTGTAAATTATCAATCACATATTATCCTGAGAATTACGAAAACATAAATGCGATTTTCAAATTCGCTATTGATAAATTCAAAGAAACAAACGATACCACAATCAATACAATTGAAGTTCACTGGAAACTTTTGTTATTGATTCCAATCAACTATTACTCAAACATCAAATCAATCTTGAATTTAAATTCAAATTATCTAGAATTTTTCAATTTGCAAAAGAAGAAATTGAGAAAATCAATTTCCCTGGAGTTGATTGAAAAATTTTTAAGTGATCAGATTCAGTTGACTGAGTCGATTCAAGTTGAAAAAATTTTCAATTTACTCAAAGATTTAATAGTCATTGAAGATGATTTGACAGTCAAATCACTAGGGTTGAATAATGCGAGTACTAATAACAAGTCAAGTTTATTTGGTTCTGAAGATGCGATCCAAGACTCGTCAGTTGTTGATTCAATTGATATTGTCTTACAACAAGAAAATGTTGCTAAATTTATTCATTTATTCTATAACAAGAATCCATTCAAGCATTTCGAATTGCTAGTTGAAGCTCAAAGTTATTTAAAATTGGGCAAATTTAGAGTGAAGTACACTTATCCAACATTGATCTCAAGTGTCTTGAAAATCATTAGAAAGCTAAAATTGATAAACAAACTCACTACAAAAGAAGACAAGTTGAAAGTTGTGAAAATGTTTACATTTATTTCAAGTTTGGTTAGTGAAATGAACGAATACTCGATTAATCCAGGTTTAGTCTTGAATTTAAACTTGTTGACTGCTCAATTTGCCAATGAAATTGAGTTTGTTGATATTTGCTACGATTTCTTTATTGACTCGTTCATCTTATACGAACAATCGATCATTGATTCAAGATTACAATATCAATCATTAATCACTATAATAAGCAAACTAATTGAATCAACTTCAATGATTGAGTTGAATTTGGAAAATTTCAACAAGTTAATCACAAAGACAACTTTGTATTGTTCAAAATTGTTGAAAAAGACCGATCAATGTCGTGCAGTTTACTTGGCTTCTCATTTATGGTGGATTGTTCAAGAAGTCGATCAAGACGAAAAAAATTCCACTGGTGAAACTGATGATCAAGTCCATATCTCTTTGAAAAAAGACGAGAAAAGAGTGTTGGAATGTTTACAAAAAGCATTAAGAATAAGTGATAGTATCCTGGACGTCAACGCATCAGTCGAATTGTTTATCGAGATCTTGAACGAGTCCTTGTACTACTTCATCCACGGTAATGAAATGATCAACATCAAGTACTTGAACGGTTTAATCGAGCTAATCGACAGCAATTTCAAAACCGCTGAACATGACAAAAAGAGACTAGAGTCCACGCATAACCACTTTTTACGCACTTTGAAGTACATCGAAGAGCAAAAGGCCATTGACGACAGATTCCACGACATCAACATGGATTTGACTAGCTTCGACTAGCTACGAATAACTTTGAATACCCTCTTACCTGACATCTTCTTCTCTGTAACTCTGCTGCCCTCAAAAGATTGGCGCTTACCCTGTTGACGGGGCTGCGTAACGCTGAAAATTTTCTCGAAAATTTTTTTTTTAAAAAAATTTCACTTTTGTGCGCATTATAAAAAGGTGTCAATTTTTCCAACTATGTAAATCTTTGTACAACATGTTTCCTAACGTTTATTTTAATTTAAATCAGTAAAACTGATAACAAATGATCTATATGTGTTTGGTCCTTACTAATTAATGTGTGTTAACTTTTCTGGTTTACTGAGACTTCATTAAGCCGATAATTAGCATCATTATTTGAGATGGTCCTCTCACATATAGATAATTAAAAGATTATTTCTACTGTTTGGAAGTGTCAAAAGGTTAGGTTTACCCCCCAAATATGGATGATATCGCATAAGAATGTACTTTATTCTTTTCATATTTTGAAACTTTTTGGAAATTTAATTTAATATTTACATGATGAAAAGTGAGTTACACTTCTTTCCCAATCCTATTTCGACTATGACGACAAGGCTTAAAAAAGACTCCAGGATTATAGATATACTCTGCTTTTGCAAGCGTTGTATTTTTCTATAGTTCGTTTCTCTCTTTGAGCTTTCGAGTTCAGAGTTTGAGGGGCTTTGTTTATACTTGCCAGTATTATTACGTTTCTGATTTTATTTTAAATTTCCAAATTTCCTTGTTCTTTGTGATATCATTCATTGTTTGATTTTTAAAGTTTTAAAAGTTAATCTTTTGGCACTATTCAAAGGATGAAATGTTCTTTGTATGGCTTTAGTTGGATTTGTTTATTTTTTTCCTCCTCTCCTTTTCTTTTTTTGTCAATTGTTGTTTTAAAAATATTATATGATGAAAAGTTACCATAAACATTCGCAGTTTCCTCGGTAGATATACAACATCAAGAGAGGACGAACCCATCTATCCAATCTTGGTATATTGATGACCGCCCACACTTCCTTGGATGTCTGATTTTTATTTTTAAAACAACATTTGATTTTTTTTTCAGTTTGGGTTGATGTTTCCGTCTAGACGTTTCTTATTTCTAGGTTTACTTTGTAAAGGCTTACATTGGAATTTAGAAATCAAGAAATTAGAATGAGATTTTGTATAAAGTAACTGCTACTATATATTCCTTATTATAATAAAATTGTCCTTGTTATAATCACTACAAATGTAATAACATCACGTCTGTTTACAAGTTTCTTCTAACTCTTTGCTTATGTTTTCTGGAATATCCTCATCTCCAAGTCCCAACTCAGAGGCTACGTTTTCCAAACCTGAGACACCACCACCACCAGTACTACCACTATTAGTATTATTAGCTCCATTAAAATTCAAGAAATTCAAATCATCATTCACCAATTCCTTAGGTGGCATTCCTAATTCTTGTAACTGCTCTAGTTTTGTATTGACAAACTCCTTGTCGCCACTTGAATCTTGGAAATTTGGATCGTTGAATTTGTTGATTATTTCTGTAATTAACTTGTATTGATTCTCATAATTCTCGAAATCTTTAGCTGTTGTAGTTTGCTTGTTGTTTGGATCATTGAGCCATGCAGGATACTTGAGATATAAATCATTCAATGGCTCAAACAAGATATTCTTTGACGATAACTTGTCTAGCATATCAGTTAGCAATTTACCAATGTCTTCCATACCACCACTGGTACCTTCTTCGCCATCACCAGACAAATCCAAGTTCAGATCTAGTGACTTCAATAGTGTGGTTAATAACTGGTCGTCTTTCTCTTCCTCTTGTAGCGATTCGTCAACTTGTTTTCCAGACGTTTTCAATCTATTCATCGTCTCTGAAATGACACTTTGAAAGTTGTCTTGTTTACTCAAAGTTGGCGTGGTTGATGTTGTGGTACTAGATCTTGTTCGTTGGTTCGACGTGGCATTGATATTATTATTGTTTGAACTTGCTTGGAAAGAGGTTGATCTCTGATTAACTGTTGTATTTGGACCGCTCTCGGACTCACCAGTACCTGATGGATCCTGTAAATCGTTTAAAAAAGACGTTAGATTTTGCGATAATTCAGGGTCACAACCCGATATCTCTTTCAACAACGTACTAAACAGCTCTTCTTCGCTTTTTCCTGCAAACTCAGCATCTTGCTGGTTCTCGTTGTCTTGTTGGCTGGTCTCATACTGCGAGTCAGATTGTGTCTCGGTTGCTGTACCTGTGCCAGTGCTCACGGACTCTTTACCAGTACTCACTGTAGCCCCTGGTGGCTTGCTGAGAATTTCATCATCGAAATCATCAAGAACATCGTCCAAATCGTCAAATTCGTCGTCTTCCGAGTAGTTATCATGCGCTGACATTGGGGTAAATTTTCAGTTGTAATCAAAAAATAACCGGTATGTTAGTTGTCTACCAGCAAACCTCTTCCAGTGTTTCTATAGCAGATCCCGTAATGGTGCACTATACTACCCTATTAAAACGTAGCAAAACTGTATCTTGTCGTAATCTTAACTATATCCCCTATCACTCCATTCAATCAATTGGTCTCTTGTTCATCTTGTGTTTTTTCATGTGCTCCAGCTTTCTCTTAACTTTGCCGAAAACGGTTGTTTGCACGGGATCAACAATGGCAGATTGAATTATGTTTTGTTTTTTCATTACAATGTCTTTTAAATACGGTGAAGATGTGTACGATATAAGTGATGGCCAAGGGCAACGTCTGGAGTGTTTATAGACAAGGATTTATGACACTGGAAAGTGTGGTTTTTGAGGTAGTCTAGTTAACGTTTGAGCTGAAATGTCGGAGAGAAATTTACTCACTGAGAGAATACAACAGGAAAGGTAAGTTAGTTAGTGGCATAAGAGTTTCAAAATGTTGTAGCTGTTTGATCATTTGGATAGTTAAATATACATCCCTTGTCTACTCATTTCAAAAATAGCAAATCTTGCTTGACTTATTATACTAACACTATATACACCATTTTATATTTCAATACAGAAAGAGTTGGAGAAAAGATCATCCTTTTGGGTTTTATGCAAAACCAAGCAAAGCTCCAGATGGATCGCTAGATTTGCTAACTTGGACAGCAGGTATTCCTGGTAAACCGTCCACGCCTTTTGAAAATGCAACTTTCCCTATAACGATCACTTTCCCTGAAGAGTATCCTGCCAAACCGCCAAAAATCAAGTTCCCAGCAGGCTTTTACCATCCAAACGTTTACCCATCGGGGACAATCTGTTTATCGATATTGAACGAAGAACAAGATTGGAGACCTGCAATTTCGTTGAAACAGATTTTGCTTGGTATCCAAGAGTTGTTGGACACACCTAATCCTAATTCACCAGCACAGGATCCAGCATGGAGAGCGTATTCGAAAAACAAAGAGGTCTATTACAAGAAGATTAAAGAGCAGACTAAGAAGTATTTGAACCCAGAACGTTAGCGTGTAGGTGTGTGTGAATGTGTGTGTGTGTGTTGAAGGGAGAAAGTTGCCATAGAACGAAGAAGGTGTCAAATGGCATAACAGCAGTACATATATGTCTTGTTTGTTGATTCAGATATATATTTGTAGATAGACCGCAATTTTGTTTGGTGTGGGTATTCAAAAGCGCAGCATCCTTTTGAGTATCTGGCGTTATATAGATTACATGAATCATCAATAATTAATAAAGAAAAGTTACAAAAATTCAAGTACAATAGCACAAGCTATATTAAAGAATCAAAAAAAAAATAAAAGTATAAAAAAAAATAAAAAAAAAATAAAAGGACCATAAAAACACATCATTACAAAAACATAAAGGAATGGCAACATAGTATACAAATTTCCAAAATCAAAAAAGAACCACAACTCTATTCGGTTTCCTTGTACTGAATGAATCTTTCTAAATTCATCAAGGTTTCTTGTGATCTTGCTTTCAAGTCTGGCTGAACGTTCTTGTCGATATTTTTGTAAATCTTTCTGTAGCTGTTCAGCACTTGATTTTTCAAAACATTTCCCAATTCGCCTTGATGGTATAAAGCACGGTTGTAATCGTAATCGTCGTCAAACAATTCAAAGATGATGTTGATTGACTCAACTAGCAATGATTCTAAGTAGTAGTTGAAATGTTTGCGAACCTCGACAAGCGGAACAGAACTGCTTAGGATACCAATTGGTTTCAAGATAGTCTGGTCAACAATAAATTTTGTCACTAAGCTTGTCACTGGTAAAACTTTACAGTACTTTCCAACTAGTCCCAATATATTCAACAGTGTTGTATTGAACTGTAACATTAATTTTTTACCTTTGTTATTCTCACTTGAGACTTCATTAGTTATTGAGATTTGAATCAATTTTTGGCATTTAGATTCGTCAAACTCCTTGACTAAATCTGGGTATAATTCAATAGAATTCAATGCAAACGTCAAATGATCATTGATAGTTTCCAACACATCTTGCGACAAGATGACGTTTGTGTCTGTATTCTCTAAAATTTGGAAAAGTTTAGGTATAACGAATTGATTCAAGTTTGACAAAAACTCCATGTATGAGTCGTTGATCTGATCTGTTGATTTGAAGTAGAAAGATAAATTGTTTAAACAGATTAAAATCTTGTTGTTTTTGAAATTGTTTGCAATCAAAGGTTGTAAGAAAACAGGTGCCAACTTGGTTGTATAAAATTCAACTAACGAGCTATGTGTATTGGCTTTCGATTTAGAGCTGACTTTACTGTTGCTGAAAAATTGTTCACCTTTTATTTCAATAATCGTAGAGAATAGATCTAATAACAAGTCGATGGTTTTAAAATTCTCTTTAGCCAAATTCAAGTTTTTCTCTTCATTTTTACTAACGTTCTCATTTCTCAATGGTAAGTTCAACTGTTCACTTGTGAAAGCAATGTCGATACTTTCCACAATTCCATACAATTTGTTCAGAATGTCAAATGTTTCATCATCTTGAGATAACCCATTTTGGAATTCCAACACCTGGAAATGTAAACCAATCAGGTATGTCTTGGCTAAAGTGCTGGATGACTCAATAGAACCCAACAATTGTTTCACTTGTTCGTCATTGGACAACAATTCGATAAATTTCGCAGAAATGGTGGATAAATCGTACAAGAATTCTAATGAGGCTAGTGATAGTTTAGTACTTAGTTTCAATGAGATGATTTCTAAGATGAATTTCAGAAAACCTGAATCTTGCAATTTTGGCAAAACGCTATCGTGGAATAATGAAATTGAAACTTCTAAAGATAATGATCCGGTACATGAGATGATGTTTTCAATGAAATCAAACAACAAGTTTTTCTGCTTGTCGTCAGTATTCGCCAAATGTGTTAATGAGACTTGGGCTTTTTTGTATGCATCTTCTAACAAAGTCCAGATATCGCTTCTCCATAAATAAACGCTCAAATCGTAGCCTTCTTCAATAATCAAGTTTCTAAGCAATCCAAAACTATCGACAACAACTTCGTCGTCGTCATCATGTAGCAGTTTAGTGGTTAAAATCTTAACCAAATCGTTTTTCAAAAACAATTGACGCAATTCAGCGTCGTTATCACAGAGAATAGTGATTGAGTTAACTGCCATTGATCTGTCATTGGCTGCAGGTGATGAAAGCTTTTGGATCAATGGTGTTATCTTTTGTAAGTTTTTAGCATCGTTTGTATTATTTTGTCTGGAGCTATCGACTGAGCTCAACTTGTTGGCTTTGTTTCTCTGTTGAGATAACTTGGATCTTTTCTTTAACTTGGCCATTTTTCAGTTGTTTTTCGTACTTTTTCGAAACTTAATCTTGCTTTTCTAGCGGTGATTTTTTCAAGTGAAGCATACTTTTATTCCTTGCCAAAGAAAAGCAGTTCACTTAAAGAAGTTGTTTTCCATGTTGAAAATTGAAAAAAAGAAAGAAAAAAAGAAAGAAAAAAAAATTTTGAAAAATAGCACCTCTAATAGTGGGACATAATCCCGTTTCTACAAATTTTTTCTACTCCTTACGTAATTGGTCATTTTTACTAGTTATTTGAAATCTGATTCAGTTTCATTATATTATATACATATGATATGATGGATGGTGGTGGTTATAAAAGGTGATTGATTATGTGCAGAAAAGTGATGCTTAGAGGTACTATATATCAAGTTAGTTGTAGTTCTACCCGCCTCTAGTCCTATTTGGTGTTATCCCCACCCTGGGATTTTTTCAACTCGTCAAAGTTAACGTCAATTTTGGCCTTTTCGTCAGCTGGAGCTTCCAACTTCTTTTGTAAAGCGTCCCACACTTTATCTCTTTTGACGCCCTCGATCACGGCATCCCCGTTGCTGTCGTATTCAGGAACAGCGATGTCTGTTCTCAAGTTGCCGTCTTTTTTCAACTGAGCTATCACCAGAGGCTCGAAAAACTTTGTACCGGTATACACACCTATCCCGGCAAAGAATATCACGGTAATCGCCTTGTGCACAAACGAAGGAGCCATATTTAAGTTAAAAGTGTTATGAATGGGATAGTTGTGTTATAGGTTAAAACAGATAGCTAGATCTGTACTAGTTAGTCACTGTCTGCTCAGTTAAATCAATAGTTACTTGTATATATTTCTCTCTATATATAATCTTTACTGTCTCTCTCTCTCTGCTAAACGTCTTTTTGGTATCTATACACGACCATATACAAATACACATATAACTACTCACCAGCCACAAATTATATATACACCAGCCACTTGTACTACTACACCGCCTTGTACTTTTCTCCAAATGCGGCGTAGTAATCGAGCATTTCCTGCGTAATGTTCTTGCTGATGTCCCTGAGCGCTGTCATAAAGTGCTCTTCTCTCACCTGCTGGCACTTGTTGTCCTCCATTATAGCTGTCAAACCGGCTTCTTGACATAACAAGACACACTCAGAACCGGAGAATCCGTCTGTGAGCTCGCTCAATTTCAGCAACAGCTCATCTTTGTTCTCTAATTGGAACTTGCTAGTGTTCTTCTCCAATATTTGCACTCTCGCAAATTTGTCAGGCGGTGCAACATAAACATGTCTGTCTAAACGGCCTGGTCTTAGTAATGCTGGGTCTATAGAGTCTGGTCTGTTGGTTGCACCAATGATTATAACACCGTTCAACTCTTCAACACCGTCAATTTCATTCAACATCGAGTTTAACACTTGTTTGGACACATTGCTCGATTCTTCAGATTCCCTGCTGGTTGCAATAGCGTCAATCTCGTCAATAAATACAATAGATGGTGCAGAGAGTCTAGCTTTCCTGAAAATCTCTCTAATTTTCTTTTCAGACTCACCAACATACTTGTTAAAAATCTCTGGACCTTTAATCGCTAAGAAATTTAATCCTGATTCGGAAGCTAGTGCTTTCGCAGTCAAAGTCTTGGAACAACCTGGTGGACCGTATAGTAGCAAACCTTTAGGAGCAGATATACCTAGTTTGGCAAATGTATCACTTGCCGTTAACGGCAACTGAACCATCTCTTTTAATTTCCTTTTCAAGATCTCTTGTCCTCCTATATCGTCCCATGTGACTTTAGGCATTTCCAAAACAATTTCACGCATTGCACTTGGTCTTATTTCGAGCATTGCATTTTCCACATCTTGGAAACTGACCTTGATATCATCCAGCAAACCACCACTGGTAGTTGTTGTACTTCCGTTATTTTCCTCTTCTTCGACAAGCAATCCACTCAATCCCTTGGACACACACTTCATAATAGCCTCACGAACAAGTGACACCAAGTCAGCACCAACATACCCATGCGTCTTGTCACTGATCATCTTGATCTCTTGCTGTGTCAACAGGTGTCTGCCATTCATCGATTCAAATTGTTTGGACAAGATATCGAACCTCGCATTAATGTCCGGAATCGGAATTTCCAGCTCTTGATCAAATCTACCTGGTCTTCTCAAAGTTGGGTCTATAGAATTGATACGATTCGTAGCACCAATAACCACAATCGACCCATCAAGATTATCCAACAATGTTAAGAAAGTTGCTATAACTCTAGTATCAACATCGCTCAAATCGTCGCTTGTATTACGGTTAGGAACTAATGAGTCAATCTCGTCAAACAAGATGATACTAGGCTGGTACTTGGAAGCTTCTTTGAAATACTCACGAAGCTTCTCTTCAGTGCCACCGAGGTACTTGGAAACAATCGAGGGACCATTGATGTTTATAATGTGACATCCTGCAGCTTCGTATGCGATTGTCTTTAACAGTAACGATTTACCTGTACCTGAATTCCCATGTAATAGCAGTCCCCTTGGCGGCTGAATACCAAAATTCTTGAAAATTTTTGGATACTTCAACGGGATCGAGATCGATTTGGTTAAATTATCAATCTCTTTACTTAAACCTCCGATTTTCTGATAACTGTACTTCAACTCAATTGGTTTGATCTCTTTGACTGGAATAATAGTTAAAGCTGTAGTCTTTGGATGGAATAAGTAAGGTGTAGTGGAAGTGAAATTTTCTGTTATTGTGTTGTGTTCCACCACACCACCACCAACTTCTTCAATTGACAGTTTGTTCAATTTATCAGCTAATGTACTGGATTTGTTAACACTGCCAATTCTAAATTTAGGATAAACGTTCAATCCGCTGTATAGGATACCCAAATCTGCAAGCTCGTTGACCAACTGGTCCTTTTCCATGCCTGTTTCCCCATCTCCTTGTGACAAACTCACCATCACTTCAACCTCAGTCGCATAAGCAGGCTGACTCGAAACTTTCAACAACCCAACTCTGTCACCAAACAAGTATCCTGCAGTCTTCAAGTACACATCCGATATCAACACCACGTTCAAATCGTACTTATCCTCGTCTGCATCTGGCCATGTCGACAGTATACCAACAATCTCAGTCAACCCTTTCACTATCTTGACAAAACAACCTTTACTGAACTCGCCAGTACTCAGTAGTTTCGGCGACACGTACAAATTGGCCACCTGCTTTAATGGGCTCTTCTCTTGCACTGTCGTCAACTGCTGTGGGTGCGGTCTTAAGATGAACTCAGTTGGCAGTTTTACAGCTTTGGTTTTCAAAGATCCACTAGCTGCATCATCGCTTTGTTTAGTGCTCTTTTTCGTGCTTGTGCTAGACGAAGAAGATGCCGTTTTTGGTGCCATTTTCTGTCTGCTTGTTATTGCTATAGCTGTTGTCCTATCAAAAGCAATGATGGATAATGAAAGTAGGATTGATTCAGTACAGACAAGTTTAAAAGGTAAAGTAGTGAAATAGTGAACCAGTGAAAAAGAATTAAAAAAAAAATTCTCAAAAAAAGAAAAAAAAAAAATAATTTTTCATACCGGGGGTGCATCTGTACCAGATTTGAATTGTATTTGAATCATTATGAGCTAAACTGTTATAGTTTGGTGGAACTTGCTTTAAAGCTTTATAAACCCATCAAAGATTCTAATCAGTGACGGTTTATTGCTATTCCTTGTACAGTTTCCCTTTGTCAAAACCAACACTATGCATAAAGATATTCTAAAATCAAGCCGAACAAGCAGCTCATGGTTCCTTACAAGACTTATACCGAACATTACCCGTATACGGACGCTGGCAAGGTGTCAGAAACACTACTCATCAATTCCAGCAGTCATAACGGCACCATTGTCTCCGGAACTCAGTCCAAGGTACAAGTACCTAAATGATGTGTATGCCCACAAAGTGACTGACTCGAGGATCAATATACTCAAGAGAATGATTCCGGCTGAGTACAAACTGGGTGATTTCTTACTATACTACTGCATATACAACAGTGAGAAGCCCACCAAAGTCGATCAATATGGAATTCAGGAGAATGAAATCAACGTGCACAGTTTTAGAGGCGAAGAAGTGAAAACGTGTTTAAAAGATCCATTGTTCAGTTACACTAATGTCGGTTTGGATTCTGCAAAAGTTGAGTTTTTCGGTAAAGCTTTACTTAAAAGCAGAGTTACCAATTTCTCATATCAGAGACTAATCGCTGGTGTAACACCTCAAGATGTCAACTTTGACAAATTTGACTTACTCGAGTTCATGTCAGACAAGTTGAAAATGAACCATTTTGTAGTGCGTACAAGATTCATAAAGCAGTTTTTACACTCCTTTGACTCGTCTTCTAAACTAGAACTAGATATCAGGAAGAACGAGAAAGTGAAGTTGACCATCAGATCAAGACACAAGGTTCTGTACAGCCTGATTGGTTTCATCTACTTTGAGCACGGCATTGCAAAGACAAATGAGTTTATAGACGAATATGTTATCCTGGGCAAAGATTCAACTACGAAGAAGTACACCCATAAAGGGATGAGTGAGATTTACGTCGAATGGCTAAGAAGCATGATTTGATGTATGCGGGGTTTTCCAATTAATTGTATAAAGTGTATAAAAGGTTAGCGGGTACTGTGGAAACGACAATTGACTACATGTTGCAATCTCCAAAAGGTGTGGGTTTCCAGTCATTGTAAGTTTCAAACAAATAAAACTGTTGTTCAGTTGGTTTTTCACTGGGCAAGCTGTTATTGTTTGATTTCTTAAGCTTAGTCTTATCGTTAACTTGCTCATCCTCTGAAAGTCGCTTCTGGGGTAAGAATAGCAAGATATCTTGCTGCAAGTCAGGTAAAGTGAACTGTTGCATTAGTTTCAAGTTTCGAGTTAATTTATCGCATAGATTAGTCGATTTCAATAAAGTTTCATTTGACTCTAGCATTAATTTCAGTAAATTAATGTTATAACTGGTATTTTCCTTTGATAGTTTAGTGATGAGCGAGTCTAGTGACGATTTGTTGACTAATTTTGTGAATTTTGAGTTTTTATCGAAATTCAAAGTATTTGAAATGAAGTATTCGAGCCATTTAACCCCTTGACGAATTTGATTCTCATTTTCAAACGCTATGGAATCTTTTGAATTGACTAGTTGTAACAGTTCCTCGAATAATTTTAAGATAAAGTCAAATCCGAGTTCATTTAGTATCGGTTTGTAAAGTAGTCTCATGCCGTTTATCTTTTTATCGTTCAGTTCGTCTTTCACAATTAGACAGTTTTCAAAAAGCAAGAAATTGATCAACGAGTCATCATCTGTAGATTTAATAAACTTGAGGCATTGCCAGTACTTTGTACCTGTTTCCGATGAATCACCGTATTTATAAATCTTGTTAAAATCCTGTTTGCGTATCTTTCTCAGTATTTTGAATTTTTTACCAAGTTCAGTGTTTAGTTCTTCTTCTTTACGTTTCTTTTCTGCCAAATCAGAATCTTCCTCATTGTCAAGTAAATTTGAGCTTCTACTTTCGAGCACTGGTATCCAGTAATTTTGTTCTAGCCAATTCAATGCATTTTCAGCACCATATCGTAGTAATTCTAACGATGGTAGTGTTTCATGAGTTCCAATGTGTCTTATCTCGACGAAAAAACTCGGCAATTGCAAAATCTCCGCCAATTTGTGTAAACTCATTGCAAAATTTGACTTTTGGTACGGATCTAACAAACCATTACAAAATTTCACCAAAGACATTGCATAGCTTAATTTAACAGCAGTGAAATCTGCATGCGGAACCTGCCTCAACTGTTCATCAAGCAACTTTGAGCTCGTTAATAAGTACGTAGCCTCAATAGAGTGTGGGATGTTGCCCTTTGTCACGTATGCGCACACTTTCTGAACCGCTCTCTGTCGGTTGTCATCCGAAATGGCACTCTTATCAGAGTTTGATCTACTGTAAAACCAGTCTTTGAGCTGGACTAGATCGTCTATTGATTTGTACGGAGTCAGCTGCGGTATCCTATTCATGGTGCGAGAGATGAAAATGAAGTGGTCGGTAAGAGAGTAGTGAGAGCGTACAAAGATCAGGTATCTGATAGTTGAGACAATCATAAAAGTAGAACAAGATCAAGATAAATGTACCTAATGGTAGAAACTAGACACTTTTCTAACAAAGAGAAAGTGAAATTTTACAAATAAATTTCAAGATCGACCTTAATTTTGTACGGCTGTGCTATTTTTTGTATTTCTTGCGTCGATCGGCGCGTGACAATAATTTTGTTGTGGTTTGTGGTAGGGGCAGTTTGGGGAGTAAGTCGGCAAAGTGTAAGTGGTAATGTGTAGAATAGTAACCATTGACTATTTGTAGTGGTTGTTAATGTTTGTTAATAAAACAAGGGCAGTATATGAATCTGTTTACGGATTACTGAGTGATAATATTTGCTATAAAGAATGAAGAAAGATTAAAAGGCAGGATTTCAATAACATTACAGTAGTTCAAGGTTTTGCAAACCTAACATATTCTCATTGTTTTAACACCAAACACACATACAATAATAAAAACCAGACTAGACAACACCAAACTACATTAAACAAACCATCAAACAGCAACAGCAACAGCAACAGCAACAGCAACAGCAACACCTTTATTGAAATTAACCGCTCATTAAATAAGTTCAAATAAAGTCACACCCCTTAATAAAAATATTGCACAGCCTTGACTCCATTTTTTTGATAGAAAGCAGCAAATTAGAAATTAGAGGCAAAGTGTCACTTGATTAACGATAGATAGACTTACTGATAAATAAATAAATAGATGGATAAATCAATTGATATCTATTCTACGATATACTATTAGATACCTCAATTTGATCAAATTCTTTTCTTTTAACCACCTACCTATCGTACAATGACTAGTTTTTTCATCTTGGGAGCAACAGGATTATGCGGGACTGCTTTTTTGAAAACGGTTAACCAAGCAAGCACGGTTGAAAAAGTGGTTACATTGACTAGAAGACAACCATCGTTGCACAGTGACAAAGTCGAGTCTATTGTCGAGCAGGATACAGACAAATGGCCGGTTTTAATCAATTCTACAATCAAAGATACATTGCCTCAAGGATCTACTTATTTCTCGTCATTTGGCACAACTAGGAAAAACGCTGGATCTGCTGATAATTTCATCAAGATCGACTATGGGATCAACATCGACGCTTTAAAAGCTGCTAAAGAGTCAGGCAAATTCGATACTGTCGTGTTGGTGTCTTCAATAGGTGCTAATGCTAATTCGAGTTTCTTATACCTGAAGACTAAAGGCCGTATTGAAGAAGAGTTGAAAGAGCTTAAATTCAAGAGAACTATTATCTTGAGACCAGGGATCTTGGTTGGTAACAGAGAGGTGAGTAAAGGTGCCAAAGACACAATTTCGTCAAAGATTGGTGGGTTTTTCAAAGGACATGCATGGTTTGAGAAGATTGCAGGTACACCAAACACAGATATCGAGGTTGCCACTACTGCTTTTAAATTGAGCCAGAAACCTATTAATGTCGATGGAGAGGTGCTTATCATTGAGAGTGCAGAAATAGCCAAGATTGCCAAAGACTAGTCAGTTATGAAGCAATAGCAACGTTTACATTCGATTCAACTATTTATAATATAGTATATATAACAATTTTTGAGTAATATAATTTTTGGGACTTCTTTAATTTTGGATTAAGATATATTTAGAAAAAACAAAAGATAGATAAATATACACTTGAGTGCAAGCAGAAAGCAAGATTGCCAAAATTAGTAAGTTTTAAAAGGGGGGTCTGATTAAAATCAAACCAACTTTTTATTCTTATCCATTTGTTTAACAATCTTTTTGAAACTCAGCTAGTAAATGAAAATATTTTTGCTTCTTTTTTTTATTTTTTATTCAAGAGTAAATAAAAATACACTTAACGGTATTTGTTGAAACCAATGTCGTTAGCTCTTTCTCTGAAACATTGTCTGCAGATGTTTAAACCGTATTTTCTGATTAAACCATTGTGGGAGGAACAGACTCTACATTGTCTTGAACCTTTACCGTAGTTTCTTGGGTGTGAGAACCAAACGTTTTCGTGAGCCATTTTGAATAATTCTGTAAAGTGGGAAGGGATAGGTTAATGTTAGTATGTTTGCTTGTGAGTTGCAAAGTGGTTTTAAAGAGTATTTTTAGTGAGCATAGTGAGAGTAGTACGTGGTGTCAAAATGATCATCAAGATACGTATGTGAGGCAAAGTTCGCTGATGGTGTTTTCAGTGGTGTAGAAATAATCAGTTTTATTTTGTCAAGTACAGTTGGGTGTCTATGGTGAAGAAAAAGTGCTCAACATTTGTCATTGCTAATAAGCACACACTGTTATATTTCGTACAATAATCTCATAACTGGTCATCTTGTCTAATGGTGAAAAGGTCCTGTGTACGGTGTACGGTAATTTAAATAACATTCATTTCTAAACCTCTTGATCGTATCTTGTTAAAAGCATGTATCTTCAAACATGGTATATACTACAGTATTTAGTGCATCCAAGCTGAGTTATTAACTATTGAACTGCTGTAATTTTCTTCCACATCATTATGTCTATTTCTAACTGGTACTCTCATTTCTTATGTCTTCTTTCTCTTCTCTGCTATCTACTCTGTTCTGTTCTGCTGGAATAGCACTTACATTAATTAAGTATTTGATATAAAGTGACTTTGGTGAACTAAGAATTATATATTAATATATATATAATCACACAACCACTACTTGTATAATCTATCACTTTTAACCACTTTTACTAATTTCAATCGAGAATAGCGGTATAGAGTATAGAGTACAGTAAGCTACTAACTACTACCTACTACTACTACTACTACTACAGTGAATCGTTCAACCATACAATACAAAGCACAGTAAACATCACCATCATACCGTGAACCATTCACTACACATAGTACTACTTACTACTTACTACTAACCACCAACTACTAACACTTTCTCTTTCTCACTTTCTCACTTTCTTTGTGCAGCGCTGAAAATTTTTTGGCTGACAAGAGAGAATACTGCCAAAATGGAATTATGGGTCAATATATGGAGATTTGCGGCTTTGAAAAAAAAATTAAGGAAATTTTTCACAGTCACAATTTTTAGTGAGAGAGCGCGAAAAGAGAGAAGAGTTACACACCTGGTGCGAGGTGTGTATAATTTGTTATCAGCCGCACATAGGGTAGTTAAGACCTACAGATAAACCACGTGATGTAAAAAAGCTATTGTAAGCAATTATCTAATTTGCAAACACCACACCCGTGCACCAAAATATTAAAATTAATTGACATAATTTATGACATAATCATACTTTTTGAAAAAAAAAAAGAAACGAGAGAATTTTTTGAAAAATTTCAAAATTTTTTTTTTTTTTTTTTAAACTTTTCACTGATTTGATTACTGGTTACTACTACTGATCAGATAGACAAAATCAGTTGGTTGTTATAGGTGAGTTATTTGAAGAAAACAACGGATACCTTCTTGAGTCTAGTTATACCTATCCAGCCTTTTCACCATTACAAACGCTCATTACATCACACAATGGCAGGTCATAGAGCTACTCTTAAGAAAGCCAATAAAGGTTTCAAAGGTGGTCATGCGTCTAAAAGAGCACTAAAAGCTGCTAGTAAAGGTAAAGTGGAAAAAACCAATGCTAATAATAAAGCCATCAAGGTGCAAACTAAAGCGCAGAGAAAGCATTTGGCTGAGCAATTGAAAAAAAACAAAATACTTAAATCTCAAAGTGACAGATCCTTGTTCAATGATCCAAATGTCGAAAGAATTATAACTATCTTACCATTGACTTCAAACATCTCATCACTAGATATCATAAATAGGCTTTTATCTGCACTAGATGAGGACCTCCCACTTATAACCGAACCTGTTTCTGTGACTTCGGTCAGAGTTAAAAGATTCAAATCCAATTTGAAAATCATTCTACCTGATATGTCCAATTTCATCTCGGTGCTAGATGCTGCCAAAGTGTCAGATTTTGTCATTTTCGGTTTGAGTGCAACCCAAGAGGTTGACCCGAAATTCGGCGAGCAAATCATCAGAGCTGTTGAAACACAGGGTATCTCAACCGCGTTTGGTGTCATACCAGATTTAATCTCAGCTTATCCAAAGAGAAACTTGCAATTAGATGTCTTGAAATCCCTAACTTCATACTATAATCACTTCTTCCCAAACAACGAAAAATTATTCGCTTTGGAAAACTTGTCAGACTCTTCTAATTTGATCAGATCACTATGTCAGAAATTCCCAAAATCCATCACTTGGAGAGACTCTAGAGGTTACTTAGTCGCTGATTTCATCGACTATGTCGAAACTACAAACACAGACGGCACCCTAATAGTGGAAGGTGTCGCCAGAGGTATTGGATTCCACCCAAATAGACTCATCCATTTGCCTGATTTGGGCGATTTCCAAATAAGCAAAATTGAGAAAATCAATGACGTGAAAAGCAATAACGGTAAGTTGAAAAACGAAATTGAAATGTCTGATTCAGAAGCCAATGTTTATCTGCCCGATGCAAAACAAGACAATTTGGAAAGATTAGCCTTATCTAACGGTGACGATGAAGCTGATGATGAAGAACTTGTAGACTTGGATGATAACGACCACCACGATTGGTCAAGCGGCGATAGAATTAACGGATTTGGCGATGATAATACACAAAGAAAATTGAAACTACCTAAAGGTATTTCCGAGTACCAAGCTAGATGGTTCCTAGACGACGAATTGGAAGAACTTATCGAAGAAAACGGTGTTGAAGAGGATGATGATGAAGATGATGAATTCGAGTACCAAAATGACGAGGAAATGGATTTCGGTGATGAAAAATCTCAAAATGGATACACCGATTCTAAGAGTACCTACGCACCATCTGAAATGCACGTTGAGCTTTCAGCAGAAGAGGAGAAAAGACAATTAGACATTTTCAAACAAAGAGAAAGAGAAGAATTGGAGTTCCCTGATGAAGTCGAACTCACTCCTGAACAATCAGCAAGAGACAGATTAGCACGTTATAGAGGTGTCAAATCACTAGCTAATTGCGAATGGGACGCTGACGAGTATGACGACAAGAGACCAACAAATTGGAACAAGTATCTAAGAGTGAGAAATTATAAAGCAGTTAAATCTAAAACCATCAAACAATCAAAATTGGAATCTGTGATTTCACCAGGTGATAAATGCAGAATCTACTTATCAGTCCCATCATTCATCAAACAGAAAATTCAATACCCACCAACGATAAAACCTTTTGTCTTATACTCTTTACTACAACATGAAAATAAACTATCAATTTGTAACTTCTCTATCCAGACATGGGAAGACTACGAGAAACCAGTCAAGTCAAAAGAAAGCATGATTGTCCAATACGGTCCAAGAAGAATCATGATCCAACCATTGTTCAATCAAGCTACACGTAATGCAAACAATGTTGCCAAATTTGAGAGATTCTTACATCAAGGTAACATTTCAATCGCCACTGCTATAACGCCAATCTCCTTCACAAACGCACCAGCACTATTCTTTAAAAATGGCGACAATGGTTCAATCGAGTTGCTCGGTCAAGGCTCATTCTTAAGCCCTGATCACACAAGAGTATTAGCTAAACGTATAGTCTTGACCGGTGAAATTTTCAAAATTCACAAAAACGTCGTCACTATCAGATACATGTTCTTTAACTCCGATGACGTCAACGAGTACAAATCCATTCCTATCTTCACCAAAATGGGCAGATCCGGTCTTATTAAAGAATCATTGGGTACTCACGGTTACTTCAAGGCTACTTTTGATGGTAAATTGAACGCCCAAGATGTCGTTGGTATGGCTCTGTACAAGAGAGTCTGGCCAAGAGAATGCATTGATCAGGCTTTCTAGAGTAGAAAGACCTGGTTTTCCCATTGATCGATGTATAGTTGTGTAGTTGTACAATTACGTTAATGAATTAACTCTCAAAAGTCAAATAATTTTAAATTAAGCGCTGAGTAAATTGAAAACTCGTTGACGTCAGAGATTACGCAATCATCCTAAATGACAAAAAAAGAAAGAAAACGAAAAGCTCTGATTAATAATTGCTTACTGTTGGTACATGATTCAGATAATCTTCATTAAAACATATATTTATAAATACTTTTCTACATCTCTTTTTTTAATATACCTGTAATCATTAGACGAAAACAAAGCTTCGATAGTGGCAAAATTAAAATAAAAGCGAAAGAAAAAAAAAATGTCTTACGACTTGCCTACACATTCAAATAGATCAGATACATTCACCTGTATCTCATGCCAAATTCAATTTCCAACTCCTGAATTGCAGAGAATTCATATGAAAACGGAATGGCACAGATACAATTTGAAAAGAAGAGTTGTCGGGTTAGATTCTGTCACTGCTCAGGTATTCCAGTCCAAGATTGCTCAACAACAAAAGTTGGATGCATTGAATAGTAACGAAGACGAGTACGGGTTCCATATTCACAAGAGTCGTAAAAATGAGTCAGGATTCAATAGACAGCTTACTAAAAAGGACTTGAAAAAACTGGAAAGAGCTCAAAGAGGAAGAAAATTAGGCTCTAATAATCACGGAGACGCTGTCTCATCTTTACTCAGAGACGATTTCAACAATTTCAAAAGATCCGCTAGTCCTACACATTCAGTCATTTCAAATTTGAGTGAGTTCTCTTTAGGTACAGTTAATACCGATACTAATAGCTCAGCGTACGATACTGATGATTTGCATTCTGAACTATCCAAAAGCGAGGAATCTGAATTGAATGAATCTTCAGATGTTGACGGCGAAGATTACGATTCATCACAAGACGAAGACGACGACGAAGAAGAGTTGAAACCCGTGGAGTTACCACTAACAACTTGTTTCTACTGTGGTAAGGATAACACAGACTTGGAAACGAACGTGAAACATATGTTCTCTAAACACGGGTTGTACATTCCTGAAAGATCATACTTGATAAATACGGAAGGATTACTCAGATACATAGCCGATTCAATCAGTTTAGATTATGAATGCTTAAAGTGTGGATTTTTTGGGAAAAACTTAACTAGTATTAGACAGCATATGGCTTCAAAAGGTCACTGTGTCCTACCTTATGAAACTAAACTAGACAGGGAACTGGTTAAAGAGTTCTACGATTTTAAACCAATGCAGTCGGAAGCCAAGAAGAATGCATCAAGTAAAAAAGTTGTTTTCAGCGAACAGATACTCGGTGACGAAGAAGACGAAGATGAAGATGATCAAAGTAGTGATATCTTTTCTGATGAAGAGAACAACAGCGCTCAAGATGAGAGTGATTCTGAGTATACTACAGCTACTGTTGATAAAACCGGTGTTGAACTGGCTTTACCTAACGGAAGTAAAATTGGACACAGATCAATGGCACTGTATTATAAACAGAAATTCCCAAGACAGGATAGAGAAATTGATGAAGGTGAAAAGACAGTCGCCGTTGTTTATTCTAGATCTCAAGAATTGAACGCATTACAAATAAGAGAGCAAAAATTAGAAAATAGAGCTGCTGGTGTTCATGATACAAGAACTAGATCTAAAGCTTTAAGTCAAAAATTGAAAAAATGTAATAATTTGGCTAATTATAGACCTCAAATGTTATGATTTGAAGGATTTTTTGGGGTTTTTTTTTATGTTTTGTTTTTATGATTATGACTTTCAAATTTGATTGGTATTTACTTTCTGGGGATTTTTTTGTTTACCGTGGTTTTTTTTATTCAAAAATTTTAATGAATTTTGTACTCTTCTATCTAGATTATAAATTTGGGTTTATAACAATCATTTATTACTTGATATTTAGTATGAGCTTTTTTTGTTTGAACGTCCTGAAAATTTGGTAATGTAATCGAGTGATTTTTTAGGAGTTGATAAATTTGAGCTAGCATCAACAGGCGAACCTAAACTTAAATTGGAAGTTTTCAAATTGAGTTGAGAATTAAAATTATGATTCAAAAAGTAATCATCGCCCCCATTTTGTCTGTTTTGCCCATTATTAAACTCGGTAAAGTGGAAATTATTGTCCCCAAGTGATTTATTATTACTATTGTTTTTGAATGATTTCGATTCATGGATTTTTTCTTGCAACTGCTTGAAGTACTTTAATAAGTTTTTATTCTCGGAATCGCAAGATTGTTTTGAAGAGATAGGTGCTGATTTTGGTGAAACTTCACGATCTCCTGCAATAGTTGTTTGGAAATCATTTTCATTAGTAGGCGGAGTGTTTCTGGTAGGCGTTTTCAACTCCTCATTCTCAACTCTCTGTTCATAGTCAACCGTTTCGTTTTCCTCTTGCAGATCTTGCCCCTCTGCCTCATCATCATCCTCATCATGAGAATCTTCGTCAAGTCCTAAATGAATGATTGGTGTAACTGAATTTAATCTATTTTGTAAAGTTTTAAAAGCCTGTGATTGGGGTAACAACATTAACAATCCATAAAGACATTTGTATAGATAACAATTTTTTTTCGGATTCAATAGATCTAATCTCAATTTTGCAAAAACTGGAGATTCTAATAACTGGATCAATAAATCAAGCTGAATAAACAAATTTAACGAAATTTCGTAGTTTGCTAAATTTGAAACAATCTGGTAACCCAATTTATAATTGGAAGTTAATAAAGTTAGACACAAGACAGATGGCGAATTGAATGACCAGCATTGAAACAATGTAACGAATAATTCTTGATCTTTGGACTTGATAAGTTTTCTCCTCAAATCAGCCAACTCAGGTGCTATGATCAAGTTATTGTTTAAAATCTGAATCATTATTGACAAGAACGTCAAATTTGATTCCTCTTTTGACAAGACTTCTGAGATTAACTTGTAAACTCTTTCTGAATTCAATGATTTACTAATAACTCTAATGATAAAATCGGCTCTGGTATCTAATAATTTTCTATCTTTTTTGAAAAGATTTAGCAAGTCATGCATAAATGATTGAAAATATCTATCGTCACTTTGATTTGATAATTTAGACAACAACTCCAAGTCTTTGTTAATCACTTTGTCTGAAGGATCATTCAATGCTTTAAGTAAAGTGACAAATGTATTGTCTGAGTGTTCTAAAAACTTTATAGGATTTTTCTCATGCAACATAATTAACCAGTCTAAAGATCCTAATCTAGTTGATTCCTTTTCATTCAAAAATTGCAAAGTTAGTTGATTAACAATCAACGTATAATTAATATCATTCTGTTCAGTGGCTACCAAATCCATGAGTTTGGAGTTGAGCTCTATTGCCAGTTCTTTCAATTGTGCATTTTGATGTGCTATAGTGGTCAATAAAACTGAAAGTAATTTAGGCATGAAAATAATAAAAGATTTGGGAGATATATCAAGAATAGTTATTAACCATTGTAATGAAACAGATTGGATTAGTTCCTCTGGTAAATCCAACGATGTTATAAGAATATCAATAATCTTTGGATAATCAATAACTGTGTCTTGTCCTGGTATATACTCGTCATCTTCATCATAATCATCAATTGGATCATCCTCATTATCTTGTTCGTCCTTTGGCGCTTCGTTGGAGTTTGCAACTTGTTGATCTTCAGCACGAACATCAACTAAGGAGTGAGATTGAGAATTTGACGATTTGCTACCTTCTCTTTTAACCAATTTCTGTTGTTTTCTCTCTTGAACAAGTTTGGCAATTTCAGAGACTCTTTTGATTTCAAGTAACAACAATTTCAAGAAATTCTCAGTAACCACTCTAACATCTTCTAAAGGTGCGCTCAAATATGAAAGCAAAGCGTCTAAAAATGATGGTAGATATGAAATCAAGTCTAAACCTGGTATAGAATCGAGTAGTCTTAACCAAGAAACCAAAAACATTCTAGTATAAGGATTTGTTGCGTACATTCTTTCTTTCAACAAGGGAATAAATTTAGGTAACGAAAATGCTTTTGGAAGCTGTGATTCATAAACTTGTAACGTCTTCCCACGTTGATCGAGCAACCGTGGATTTTTCAACTCAACAGGTTTAGCCAAAATTGACACATAAGTTGCAGCTTTTTCGCTAGTTATATCTTTGATCAATCTATCCAAAATATCCGCTGCATTCTTAACACTCATCTCCACGTCTGCTACTAATCTACATAGAACGTCAAATATCTCATTGAAGTAGATCAATATTTCACCTTTGGAAACTTTGGCTATATTATACAATGCTTCACAAGCAAAATATCTCACCATTGAATCTTGATCTCCAAAACATGCCAAAACGGGATGCATGATACTTTCTAAGTACTTTGGCACTTCATTGGGCCCCAGTGCAATTGCAACAGCAGCCAATCCTATTAAACCACCGTATCTTGCATTAGGTTGATGAATAGCGTAAGCATAGTCATTTCTCAACTGTTTTATTATTAGAGCTAGCTTCTCCTCATCACCATCATTCAAACATTCCCTCACCACTCTTTCCAATTCTAAAGCAGCAGCTTTACGCTTGTCGTAGATCCGATCGTTTAGCCCACGTTTAATTGATTTATCTATAAATAGGTGTTAGTACATTGAGAACTATGTAATTTGATTAGATAAAACATACCCATTAGGTGCAATTTTTTTAGTGTGATTCCTACTGTTGTTTCTCAATTGACAGTAGCCAAATAAGAATGGGTTGTTAGTAACTTGGAAAAACGGGGGAGAAGACGACTATCTTATCCTATTTTCAATCCCTTGGTTATCGATAACACAAACAAACACAGATTCAACCCGTGTTTACTGAATATTAAGCGACGCAAAATACAAAACAAGCGCCGCGTCGATCGACCGCTCTTTTTTATCTACAACCAATACATTCGTTACCTTGTGGAACATTAAAGACATTCTTCACTTTACTAATAGTTACATTGAATGGGGTTCATATATACAGATGGGTTCATTTTAATCAAACCAAGCAGCACCAATAGCAGCAATTCAGGGCAAGAAAGCTCAAACTAAAGCACTGCGTCGTAAATTTCGTGATTCACTCTGTGAAACAAAAACACTTATCGCAATCAGCATCTTAGTGTGACAAGGGTAAGACTTGCCAGTTTAGATCGTCAACCGAGTTGCGTAATCTATTTTTGTAAGTTTTGCAAGCTGTAATAATATGAATAAAACACAATAAAAGACAAAATGATGAGATTGACAAGCCACATCATTGTGTAAAAAAGTACTCTACGTTAGTATGTTGACTCTTGAAGATTCCCGTGGTGGGACAATTTGACACCATCAGTGATTTAAAAATTGAGAATATAGACTAGAGCTAAACTTACATTTCCACAACCTTAATATTGGTATCTAAAAATCTGTTCAAACAGTCGTTGACACAGTTGGCTTCAGTGTTGTTTAGTTGGTTACCATCGATGGTGGTGATACATTTTTTGAAACACATGTCTGTGAAATTGGTGACCGAGTTCTGGATCTTGGCCTTGGAGGTTTCTTGTGTGACAAATTGAGTGATCTCTTGTCTCGAGCTCTCGTCTAATTGCTGTAGTAATCTTGGATCTAGTTCACTCATATTTGTCTTGCGTGCAATTTAACTATAAAAATTCCCGATACAATTATAAATATTATATTACTGTACATAAGTACCCCGTTCAACTACTTTCAATCAGCAAATCTATACATCTGAACCACTTTATCATCATCCTTCACCAGGCACAAAACCAACCATCCGTCAGAATTTACTCCCGAGGCCAAATGAAAATTGCAAAATTTTTTACAAGGGTGTAATTATATGGTGCACGGGTGGGTTCAAGACACTTTTTTTTAATAAGCGCCGTTGTTATTACCGGAAGAGTACCTGTTTGGTGGATTGTAGCTGCTGTAACCGTTGTCACCTCGACTGTTGTATCCACCACGTCCACCACCACGATGACCGTGACCACCCCTGAAATTTCCTCTATGATAACCTCCTCTGTTGTTACGTGGATCATTCTGATAGCCCATGCTATTTCCTTGATAGTCACGCTGTTCTCTGGGTCTTTGGTTACTGTAGCTATTGTAGTTATCACCTGCTGGGGCTCTTTTGCTACTTGCATATCTATTATCTGAATTCTGGCTGTACTGGTGCGTTCTTTGATTTGTAGCTCTCTGAGAATTATACTGCCCAGCAGGTGGTAAAGATGATGATTGTTGTGGAAGTTGTTGTTGTTGTTGAGAAGGAGGAGGGTAGGTATATTGCTGCTGTAGTGGGGGAATCGGGCTGGCTGTAACAGCACTCTGCTGGATAACATTGGTGAGGGATCGCTGTTTGAAAGCATTGCTTTGCTTAGCCTTTTCGTACAACAGTCTCTCAACCTCATCTCCGTGTTTCTCTTTCGAGTTCTTTTTCAAAGCGTAATCTATTCTTATAGGCTTATTTAAAATGTACTTTCCTTTCATTTCTTCAATGGCCTTGTCACTGGACTCAAAGTCTTGGTAGTAGAGTAACGCATGATTCTGATCTCCCACATCAGATTTGATAATTTTGGGCAGCCTGCGAAACTGTCCAAAATTTGAAAAGGTGTCTACCAACGTTTGCTCGTCAACTAAAGGATCCAATCTACCAACAAACACAACAGGACCAAAATCGTCATCATCCTCCCCTTGTGACCCAAATCCGTTCCCACTGCCGCTGTTACTCACACATTTGTTAACTCTCAGTGTCCTGTTGTATATTTTCAAACCATTCAATAAATTGAATATGTATTCCGCATCTTTGACATTGAAAAACTCAGCAAACCCAAACCCCTGATGTTTCCGCAAAATCTTATCCTTGGGTAGTCTTATACTTTTGACCGGTGCAAATTGGAGAAATAACTCGTACAAAAGTATTTCTGTTACCTGAGCATCCAAGTTGCCCAGGTAGAGTGATGTGTCTTGCTCTGTTGATATAACACCCGCTTCGCTTGTCATCGTCTTACCGCACTTTTTAAAAACACCACTCTGTGTTTCTTGTAACTTGTAACTCAATTATCAAGGAAGTACCATCCTTCAAAGCGGTTGTAATTTAATTTAGAAACCACTTTTATTTCCTCTAAAGTTAAAACAAATCCAAATCTATTTTGTCTTTTCTTTTTCTTTCCACTCAATAATTTCCGACGCAAATATTTGCGTCGATCGACGCGTGGTATCTCCGAGAATCTCTCGGGTATCGACGCGTGTCACCGAAACGGTGTTTTGGCTTGACTGGTTTAATTGAATAACATGCATTCATTTGAGTCAACTGATCATGACCCAGTATTTCACAATTCGAAACCAACATTGACTTCAACTGGTGCTAAATTGGGTGTAGGTTTTTTGATCTTTTAAAGGAACAGTATGAGTACATTGGCGGATGCAAGCAGGTCTGCTGAGAAAAGTGATGAAAGCTCAGATTCACATTCAGTAAAACTACCTGATGGTAATCCAACGTCCATAGATTCAACACAAAAGATACCGGAAAATCCTGGAAATGCTGATTCTGATCCTGAACACAAGGAGGTTCCTAAGTCTTCCGTTGCTGACCAAGAGCCAGTTACTGAAAGCACATCCGCATCTCAAGACACCAACTCTATGGATTCACTCGACACGCCGCTTGATCTGGCTAACAACGACTCACAGTCTATCGATGCTACATACATCAAGACTTTGAAAGAACAGATCGAGTTTAAACAAAACCTGATAAAAGCTGCTCGGATTCAAATTGCTAAATTAGACTCAATGTCCAGTACTAGCGAGAAAGAGCCCCTGTCCAGTACAGAGATACGAAAACGTCAGTTGCGATTAGAATCTATCAGCTTGTTTGAAACGTTGAAAAAACTGCCATATCAACCTCCCAGATCTGATTTGATTGGTTTCTCTCTAGCCGAGTCTTATTTAGTTAATCAGATTAATTCTCTAACTGAAACATTGACTCAATTGCAAAAGGAAAACGAATTGAATATGCATTCAACAGACCATTTACAAAAACAAACAATGCTATACAATGAAGTAGAAAAACAAATAAAGAGAAAAACGGAAATTGAATTAGCTAGGAGGGAAGAGCTGCTGAATTACAAACCAGGCTCAAATCTTGAAAAATTGTATTTGAAAAACAAAAAATTGTCAAATAGACTGAAAAGACTAGCAGAAATATCTAAAACGATAGTTGTTGATTACATATTGAAGACAGAGTTTGAGATTTTTTACAATGATGAAGACATAGAAAAGAGGAAAGGAAAGATTATGAATATGATGGAGATTTTGCTAAACAATTCATTGACCTCCTCTTCTTCCATTGATGGCAAACCAAAATTTCTACTCGTTGAAAAAGACGATCCATTTATCAGATACTTAGTGATTAACAATGTTGTAGTCACTGATCCACTGAGACCAGATAGAATCAGATTACGCGATTCTTTTACAAACGTTTGATGAAAAACTTGATAAATCACTTAAATTTTAAATTAAATGGGGAGTCTATTATTGCGGGTGTATGTGTGTATGTATGTGTGGATGTGCATCAAACTGCTATTCAACTTCTACCCTATGCTATTAACCCATTAGGTAGAGTCTTCTCAGTATTGACGCACAACTATATATATAACCAAGGTCAGCGTTTGATAGCTGTTTTTCCTGAGAACTAAAACAACCAATGAGATACCCACCTGCCATATGATATAAATCAACCATCTCAGCAGAGTTTAGTGAAGCATTCAGTCTCATGGATATTGCAGAATTTTGAACAGAACGATTTCCATGAAATTTTTTGATTCTTTTCTTACGAACAAGTTTTGATGGTATCTTGTAAAATGGCATACAAACACCAGAATGAAACTGTACTTCGGGATCTCTTGATGTGAATAAAGTACCGAAATCTGATTTTAGTGCTTCATAATGAAAATCAGGTAAAAACTTAGACATTGAAATATTTTGTGCTTGTCCCTCGATTCCTAACAGCTTCATACTGATCTTTTCATCACCAATGGGTTCAAGTTTGTTTTTAAATTTAAAAGACTCACTATTAATCTGATTTTCAATGGGGAAAAGTTTCGAGTTGATTCGAAGCGTTTCAGTAACTCGGACGTTCATAACATAAACACAATCAAATCCAAATTTTGTAAATAACAATTTAGATAAATACTGAGACGCTGATTTTGCTTTTGTACAAGATAACATGGTTTTCCAAACTTTCAAATCAATCATATCACCATAAGGTGCATTGTACTTCCCACTCCTAATATATCTGTCTTGCTGATATCTATTTCCCGAACCATCTATTTCATAGATAGATGCATCCACATCCGCATTACAACATGTTGCTCTACCATATTTGGTTAACAAAAGCTCTGACTCTTTGTCTCCTTCTAAAGATGAATATGTTTGCTTTATAGGTAATGTTTTAACTTTGACACTTGATCTTGAAACAGCGCTGGATTCCAAATTTTTTTTAATTGAGGGGAAAATATACGGATCATCCAAATATTTCATGATTTCATTCGATAATCTTTGTAAAGTGCTAACTGTGTTATCAGTAATTTTAGCTCTAGATTGATTGTCAAACAAAGCGAAAACCCCAATGACATCATTGGAAGCAGTAACTAAAGGCACTGCAATGTAATACTTGATCATTGGTGGTCCTTTCACCAAAGGATTACTTTCTGTTCTCCAATCATTTGAAGCGTCCAGTAATGCAAAGAATCCCGTTGATAAGATTGCATGTGCATCAATTGACATATTTCTATCACAAACTTTAACACCTAAATTATGCTCAAACTTAACAACTTGATTCCTAGTATCCATTAAACTGACGGAAGCACCTTGACATTCAAACAGTTTCATTGTTTTGGATAGCAAGGTCGTAAATTTTGAGGTGTCGTTCCAGTGAGGAAGGTTCATGTACGAATCGACTGCTTTTAAACGTTTTGCCTCGTTATATGCTTCAGGCGGTTTCAACATTTTAGCTTCTGAATAACATGAGGGCCGTGGAACTACAGAAAGGTTCCATTTGCCTTTACTGTAAGTTTCCAAAAACAATTCCTTCAATAAAGGAACAGAAGTAGTGGTGCTTTCACTTGATGACATTAGTGGCAGACTTTTTGTGTAATTTTGCTGCTCTTCATGCTGTTGTGGAGATTGACTATAGCTATAAAAATCTGGTGAATTTGGCGGGGGAGTTTCGGTGTTGAAATAGTTATAGCGTCTTTCAGAACCAGATTGGTAAATTTTTGAAGACTCACCTCCTAAGTATTTGAATTTTGGCTGAATTTCTGTTCTTGTAAACATTGTTGACTTGTGAATAAGCAGCTTATCAATAGATGTTGTAGATGACTCTTTATATCTCTTTTTTCTGTTAGTTTCGCCTGATTTACAAAGTTGTCTAAATTATTAGATTAAGCAAAGACGTTAGTAAGAAAAAATTTGACCAAATGTTAAAACTTTAAGCTATAATGTTTTGTATCAATGTAAATAAGCAAAAGATAATATTAGTGCTACATTTAAAGATGTACTCAGAATTCAGACTAGTAAACTATGAGAGAAAGAAGTAGGGAAAAAAAGTCCCTATTTGATTTTTTTAAAAACATTTTTACGCGCTGAAAAAAAAAAAAACAGGAAAAACAATGTGACCCCAAAAAGAGACAATAATATTCTTGAAACTGGTATACCTTTGAAAACTTTAGTCAAATTTTCGAGGACATTCACTTTCAATTAACCTACACAGATATTATAATTCAACTTATTCAAAATGACTTGCCAATCAAAATGACGAGTACCATCTGGGTTGACCTTCCAAAATAATTGAACAACTTCCCAAACCCTTCTTATATTAGCTTCTTTTCTGTGAGAAACGATTTTCAAATAAATGTGTTTCAAAGCTAGTCTATCGGTAGTTTCAGCAGCTGCTGCTCCAGCAATTAAGAAAGGAAAAGCAAAATACGAATCAAACTTTGTGTACAATAACTGTTTCATTTTGTTAAAGAGATGTAGTAACAATCTTTTAACTCCATAACTTGCAGAGGATATCTGTTTGATTTTAATTTTCAAAAACAAAGTCAAAGTGATTTGCATCAATTCAAAATATATCAAATGGTGAGATTTCTCTTCTGGACTCTCAAATGAGTTTAACACTGATAATGTTGGTAAAGTTTGATTTATTCTCTCGGTTAAGTTTTTACAGTGAAGCTTGATCCAGTCAAGGTATTCCAGTTGTGCATCCTCATGCTCATTATATCGATTTGAGTCAATAAGCTGGAAAAGTTCATCTGAATTAGCATGCTCAAGATAATTTGTAACGTCGCTAAACTCTTCACTGAGTTTCCTTCTTTTTGATTGGGCCTCGTCATAAAGATTATTAATTTCTCCCAATCTAATGTACAACCCCACACATGTTCCCATCAATGGGTCAACATACTCAGGTTTTTTGTTGTTTGGTGAATCTATTGTTTCGAAAGCGTCCTGCACTTTTGAAGAAAGACCGTCGTTCGTAGGTGATTTTTCGGTTGATTCTGGATCAAACATTTCCTCCACCTCGAGATTATCAAAACTGTGTCCTAAAGCTTTCTTGTACTCAGATAAGGGGAAAACAGTACCATTACTATGATCAGTGGTGACTTTAAACACATCGTGGTAAATGAAACAGTTTAGCAACCAACGGCCTTCAGAGGAATTTTGAACTTGGCTCATTATATTCATCAGCCCAAATCTTTTAAAAATCTTGTGTAGCTTGTTGAAACTTTCTTTCCACTCTTGAGTTTCACCCGTGGATGAAGCCATCAACACGTGACATGTTAAACAGACAACTACTGGTATAAGATAATTATTAGAGTCTTTATCTGACAACAACATTTCAACCATTTGGTCGCATAAAGTGACTGATTTGGACAAAAACTCTTTCGATAGTTCAATATTACCATTATTTGAAACTAAACAACCCCATCCACACAAGGCATAGAAAACAGCTTGATTTTTATAAGCTAAAGGTTGAAATAATTTTAAACACTGATTGAATTTCTCAGAAGACGAACTAGAAACCACCAACTCTTTCAAAAACAAACTTCCAGTCATCCCAATGTCCATCTCTGAGTATCCGTTCAATGGGTTGTTCGTCAAGGATATCAAGTCGCCACACAATTCGTACAGTTTTTGAGGCATTTCAGGATAATTCAACATGATGCCATTATACAAAGGGTTTGTGGTGGAAGAGGAGGAGAATCTCGGAGAATTTGAAAAGTTACTCCAAAATTGTTCGAATTGAGCAGCTTCCTTTGGTGAGTTGAACTGCAATCCATCTTCCCCGTTCACCAAACCTATTGGTGACAAAGATACAATCTTGCTTATTAGGTCTGCGTTAGGCGTGGAGGATAAGTCAACATCTGTATGTACAAGTGGTCCTGGTGTTGAAGTTGGAAGTAGTTGTGAACTTCTTTGTAGATCGAGACTAACACCGTATTCATCGTTATGGTGCAGTATCGTGTCGTAAAGTTCATGTCTCGTAGTAGTGCCGACTTTCAGACTTGAATTTTTCTTTGATATTGAAGTACTCCCTTCGACTTTAATAAAGTCTTGTTCGAAAGGCAGATTACGATTTTCACCGTGCTGACTAGCAGTCTTAGCTGTCAATTTCTCGGGCACCTCTTTGCCAACTTTGAATGAAAAATCGTTCAACTTGGCCTTTTTAGACCGAAATTCATAAATACACTCAACGTTTCTCTTCAAACAAGCTGAACATGAAGGTCTAAGTCTATCACATTTTTTTCTTCTTTGTTTGCAACAATTGCATCTTCCATGAGATCTAGCCGATTTGACCGTCACAAACTTGAAAACTTTAGGATCCGACAACTTGGTCGCTATGGTGTCTCCATTAGACATTATAGAGTGTTTGTTTTCTTTAGTCAAACACTGGTTGTTATCAAATACAGTTACTAACACTATCATTGGTCCAGATGTCTTTATAACTCTTTCAGTGATTAGATCTGCTTCAACTCCAGATTTGAGTTTCGCACGTCCACACTCACCCCTGGTATCGCAAAGTGTTCCTCCATCTTGATCACGATCACCATCTCAATCACAATCTTTACTTTCAAATTTGGACTCCATTAGGCTTCATTTGCAATACATTACTTGTTGGGCAGTAAATTAAGGTCAGTTACTTGAGTCCAAAACTATTCATACATAGAGTGCACACGACTGCACTCCGGTTAAATTGCAACGTTAAACGAAACTCTAGTGAAAATTTACCATCTCATTAAATATATCTCTACTACACATGGGCTATAAAACACTCGTAACTGATCATTCTTTTGTTGAAAATGATGAAGGCACTGCAAGAATATGGGAAAAACAGTAACAATAGATTTTTCAATGCAGTTTATCTGTAATATCATTTCTTCCAACTATCATTTAAAATCCTCCATTTTGGTATCTTCATCATCTGCATTTTGTTTTGCATCGTCTTGATTATGTTCTTCTGTATCAGCTTCAGCTTCAGCTTCAGCTTCGTTTACTGTTTGTAAATCACTTTCTTGAGCAGCTGGTTTAGTATCTCTCTCTTGTCTGGCTCTCTCTTCTTCTAATGATAATCTTATAGCCAACGCCAATTCTGGATCCATATCTGGATCATCAAAACCAAAGTCTCCTCCGGCACCACCCATTGCTGAAGATCCACCAAAATCACCGTGTCCTGCATCTCCTGAACCTTCTTCATGGAATAACGTAGATCTGTCAACTTGTTCGTATAGTAAATTAGGTCCTGGAGGTATAGTAATTAGATGAGAGCTATCGTGGCTATTAACGATCGATATGAATTTTTCCAACTTGGCCGTATTTATTTGTTCTTCACCGAAATTGATGAAATCCACTGATATATTATTTTTCTTTAATTTTTTAGCTAATTTTTCCAAAGATGCATCATCATGTTCAATTGGAGATCCAACAAAAACGATAACTCTTTGTCTTTGAGTCTTATTCTGTCTATTTTTCAAAGCTAAACAAGCAACTTGAATACCATTGATAAGATTGGAATATGATTCAATCTTAGCTTCATGAATCTCACTCAACATCTTACCGTAATCGGTAGTTAGATTACTCAACACTCTAGGAGCCTCTCCAGCCATACTCATGACACCCACTGTATTCTCAGGATTCGAATTGGTCTTTCTTCTGAAGATCAATTCAACTGTGTCCAATTGAGCTTGAAATCTCGAAGTTAAGTAGTCTCCGTTTCTCATATATTCCGAGTTGTCAATGACAACCATTGTAGCTTCGAGCACCATTGTGTCTATATATTAGTTTATTTCTGCTCTTTTGTTACTAACGCCACTACTCACAGTAAGACTAAATTGAGTATCTGACAAGCTATTGATCTTGAAATACCCCAGTTATTTCCCTCTTGTCAAACTTCAACAGTACTCTAATCAACATCTCTTCTTGACCACTCATTTGTCTCAATCTTGAGAATCGCCACTGAAATAAAAGAGTTGTGAGTCTGGTGCAGAGGTGCAGTAAAAGTTGTGTGTGGCTTTTTTTTCAAATCTTTTGTTTACTTTTAAGAAATGCTCTTGTGCTTTTGGTGTCTACAAAGTGATAACACTACAAGTTGAAAGGAAGTTCAACTGGTTGTTATATGTACAAAATCCAACTTTGAGAAACTTCATCAGCTACGAAAAAAAGACACAACACAGGATGGGTCAGATACAGGCGTTGGAACAGGTAAAAGACAAGATGAGTGCTAAAACTCCACTTGATCCACACAGGACTACTTCTACAGCATCACCACAGAGCGTAAGAAAACTTACAAAGAGACAAAAACAGCAGATTATAGAGAGGTTCAAGCAGGAAATGAGCATACGAGAGGCAGAGTTTGTGAAAGCTACTGAAAAGCATGCTCTTGACGTGAGCAACAAGTGTAAAAACAGACTGAATAAAGTGCTTCGAAAATTCTGGGATTTCAAAATCAGTGACATTTTGGAATTTGAACGGGAATCACCAGTTGATAAAATCAGTTTGATTGCAGTCTTGAAAGCACTGGAAGCGACCAAGAAAGATAGCAGTAGTACAAGCTGAAATTTGATCAAGGCTAATTAGAGTTTGTAGTTTCCAGGTGAGACCAAGCTTACTCATCTTTGGTTTTGATAACTAATATATGCATTATACTTATGAAATTCAAACTTACAATGTACTTCAGTAAAGACGACAAATTTTTTCAAAACACAATTTATTATAAAAAGTTACAAATAAAGTTTTTAAATTTTTCAATATTCAGAAAAATAAAACACAATAAATAAAATAAATAAGTATAGTTAAATGTGGAAGACAAAGGGGTAGGTAGACGAGATTCAACTAAATATCTTCATTCAAGTCATCCCAGAAATACTTTCCTTCCAATGTTGGTTTGATAACACCAACTCTAATAACGAAATCACCAAAATGTTCACCTTCATATCTTTCAACAGCCCATCTCTTGAATAATGGAACCAGAATATTCATCACATCTTCTTCATTAACATTTGTTTTGTATAATTTATTAACTCTATTACCAATATAAGCACCACCTAACATCAGGTTATAGTAACCATATGATTTACCAACTAATGCAACTTCAGCTAACCATGGTCTAGCACAACCATTTGGACAACCAGTCATTCTCATAACAATTGAATCATTTCTTAAACCAATTTGTTCCAATTCATTTTCTAATTTTGTGATTAATTCAGGTAAATATCTTTCAGCTTCAGCCATTGCTAAACCACAAGTTGGGAATGCAACACATGATGATGAAGATAATCTTAAAGCTGAATGATCAACATTATCTAAATTATATTGTTTCATTAATGATTTAATTGGTTCTAAATGTTCATCTGGAATATTTGAAAGTAAAATATGTTGATTACCAGTTAATCTAAATTCTGCACCTTCAACATTAGAATCAATCATATAATGAGCAATTTTATTTAAACCTGTCTTTTGTGGTTTTTCAACAGTATCTTCAATTCTACCATTTTCAATAAAACATGTAAAATGATTTAATCCTAATTCATCTTTAGTCCAACCGAAATAATCAATATTTGAATCAATCTTAAATGGTTTTGCATCTTCAAATTTATGACCCCATAATTCTTCAGTTTTTTGTTTGAAAATTTCAACACCCATATCATCAATTGTATACTTTAATCTAGCATGTTTTCTATTTTTTCTATCACCATTATCTCTTTGAATAATCATAATTTTTTCACAAACTAAATGAACTTCATCATATGGAACAAAACCAAACATTGAACCTGCTCTTGGATATGTTTTTGTATTATTATGAGTAGTACCCATACCACCACCAACTAAAACATTATAACCAATTATATTATTATTTTCAACAATTGCAATTAAACCAATATCATGAGCCCAAACATCAACATCATTATAAGGAGGTAATGCAATAACAATTTTGAATTTTCTTGGTAAATATGTTTCACCATATAATGGTTCACTATCAACAATTGCTGGACCACCAACTTGAATCTTTTTTGGACCACCTTCTCTTTTAATTTCATAATCTAATTCATTTAACCATAATTCATGATAAGCAGTTGTATTTGGTAATAAATGTTCAGAAATAATTTTTGAAGATTTAACTAATTGAGAATGTAAATGTTGATTACTTGGTAATGCAGAACACATAACATTTCTATTAACATCACCACATGCAGCTAAAGTATCCATTAAAGATTCATTTAAACTTCTAATTGTTTTTTTCAAATCAGCTTTAACAATACCATGTAATTGATATGTTGCTCTTGTTGTAATTTTAAAAGTATGATTACCTGTTGTATCAGATAATTCATCAATTTTTAACCATTGTTCAGGAGTTGAACAACCACCTGGTAATCTAACTCTTGCCATAAATGAATAAGCTGGTTCTAAACCTTCTTTTTTACGTTCTTCTCTAATATCTCTATCATCTTGCATATAAATACCATGAAATTTAGTCATTTGTTGATCTGATGCTGAAATTGCACCTGTTGAAGTATCTAATAAACCTTCTGCAATTGTACCTCTTAAATAATTTGAAGCTAATTTCATATCTTCATTTGTAATTGGAGCTGGTTCATCATTTGAATTTTCAATTGAAACACCTAATGATTCCCATAATGTTGGTTCCCACGAATTATAACCTGTATTATAACCATCAGCATCTTGATCATCACCAAGACCTAATTCACATAATATAACAGCACCTAAATTTTTTAATTTATTAAATAAATCAATTGAAGGTTTATTATAATAATGTTTATCTTCTTTTCTTGGCCAATATTTTGAATCACCTAAACCGAAAACTGAAAATTTAACTGTTGCTAAATCAATTGTACTTGATTTAATTGAATCCCAAAATTGTTTACCATTTGTTGGAAATTCACCTTGACCAGAAGTTGAAGTAATGAAAACAATATTTTGTTCTAATTGTAAATCATCAATTGAAAGATCATCCATTGAAATTAATTTAACTTTTAAACCTTTTGCTGTAGCTCTATTACCTAATTTTTTAGCTAAATTGGTTGCATTACCACCATCAGAAGCTGAAGCAATTGTTAATGGTTCACCACTTAAATTATCTAATAATTTATTAAATGCTAATTTTGATTCTTTATTAATCTTTTTATCAACTTTATTATTAAAAGATCTTAAATTATAATCTAATTTTGCATTTCTAGCAGCTAACATTGTTAATTTATTTTCTCTATCTAAAAATGATTTTAATTCATTTCTAATAAAAGAAGAATCCAATTTGAAATTATCTTGTGAATTTTCTAAAAATGGATTATATCTATATAATGGCCAATAACCTGTATCAACAGCTTTTTTAGTCTGTTTTAAAATTTCCAAATGATCATTTGAATTTGGTAAATAAGCTAAAACAATTGAAGCACCTTTATTAAATTCATTTGCTTCTAAAATTGCAGCTAATGTTTGAGTATAAGATGAATATAATGCAACTGATGAAACATAAGAATGATTATAATTCATTGCATATAAACCTGCATTTTTTTTACCTTGTTTTTTATTAATTGAAGAATCTGAATCAATAATTAATAAATTAATTAATTTACGATTTTTCAAAACTTCATGTAAAGTTGATAAACCTTGATCAAAACACCATTTATCTGAACCAATTAACCATGTTGATTTTAAAGTGAAATAATTTTTTAAAGATAAAATTTCATTAATTAATGAAGAAGGTAATGAAGATTCAATTTTAATTAATGATTTAACAATTTCATCACCATCAACTTCTTGTGAATTTTTAACTTTAATTAACCATTGAGTTAATTTATCATTTAAATCTTGATCATTGAAAATTGATAAATTGGATTCAATTAAATCAATCAATTTTAATCTTTGTTCTTCATCAAATAAATATTTACCATAAGCATATTCTGGAGATGAATTGATTAAATTATGATTCAAGATTGATGCATTTGGTAACACTTGTTTTAATAATTTAACATAAACATCTTCAGCAAGGTTATTATTGACTGATTCCAATTGTTCAACAGAATTAAAAGATTGACCTAATATTAAATTTTGGATTGGATTTTCTAATGAAGAGTTTGATAACAAGTTATTGATTATTGATTCTGCATTTTCAGAAGTAATTTTCAAAATTTGAGATGAGATAACTTTAACATTTTCATTTGATAGAGTTGGTAAAATTTCTAAAATGTCTAAAAATAAAGATTGAAATTGTAAATTTAATGATGATTGTTCTAATAATTGTAAAAATTGAACATTTTTCAAACTTAAAGAAGATAATAAATTTGAAGCATTAAAAGGTCTATAAACTTTTATTGAAATTAATCCAACAGATGAAGGTAAATAAGGTAATAATAGTTTTGAATTACCTAAGAATAAGAAGTATTGATTGACTCTACTAAACCAAGAATAATTTGAAAATTCAAATTCAGAGTATAATTTACCTGAAATCAACTCTAATGTAGTGAAAGCATCTTGTAAATTTTCACCATTAAAAGCATCAAAATGGGATGAAATTTTTTCAAAATTATAAATTTCAAAGACTTCATCATTTGATAATTCAGGTTGGTAAAAATGCAAGACTGAAGATTGAGAGTATTTAGAGATCAAATGGGATAAAATGGTGAAATCAACACTTTCTTTCAAATTGTTTGAGATCAAAATAGTGAAACCTAAATCTTTACAAGCTGAAACAATTGAGTAATCATCATTTGCAAGAGGAGAACTAATGATGAATTTTTGAGTTTTTGAAGAGTTGATCAAAACAGGTAAATTTTTCAATAGCTCGTTGGAATTCAAGTTCAAAACAGTAGCTTTGTCGTCTTGGACAAATGACAAGGAGTCATTTGAAGCGAGTTTTTCAACTTCTGATCCGAGATCTAAAGTTGCAGAAGGATCCACAACATAGACTTTCGAAGAGAGCTTCTCACTTAGAAGAGTGGAAATTTGAGTGACTATAATAAATAGAAGGTAGGTATGTTTGTTAGTTTGTTAGTTTCATGAACAATAAAATGAGAGATGGAAAAGGGAGAATTAAGAACACTTACTTGTAGCTTCTTGGGATAGTTTGGCCATGATGAAGATAGCAAAGAGAGAGCACTTGTCCAAAACTTATAAGAAGGTTTTAATCGTTAAACTAATTTGACACCCTAGCAAGCACTCAGCTTTATCGTATCTAGATAAGTAGATTCAAATCAATCAAGTTGATAATGATATAGTAGTAACTCACTTTTCAAGTAAAGGAAAGAAGAGTAAAGTTATACTAATGTAACTAAATACATGAAAAAATTTTCCCCTTTTTTAATATTTATTTTTCACTCTCCGCCGGTGAAGATGGCCTTTGAAAAAAAAGGGAAACAAGAAAATAGGCTTGATATCACCAAGAAGGAGAATGAGTAAGTGAATGAATGATTACTTTGTTCATACTGTGAGATGATAAAATGGGTTCTATTACTATTACTATTACTATGTATGTATGCGCTTAGCTATAGTATTAAATTATTAGGAGTTTGACAGACGCGCCACAGTCGGGCAGTGCAGGATGTAAGATCAGATTTCGGCTGGGAAATTTTTAAGAATGGGGAATGGGGGACTGAGCCGGTTAGTTGGTGTGCTGCTGATAAGGAGTCAAGTGGCTGGTGAGATTGATTAGCATGGTGGAGCGAGTGATTGGCTGCGAAGCAGGGCGAGTGTGCGTGCGTGATGAAAAGTGTGGAGGCTGGTGAGAAGAGAAGAAATGGGGTAGATATTTTTTTTTTTTCATTTGTGGCTAGTGCCCGCATCTATCAACACATCTTCGACCCTAGCGGTTGTCTCACATCACGTGCAGTAAGCCATGATTTGATTTCGGTTGGCTGACGTTAGTGCTGCCGTAAGCCGGAGTTTGAAATCTTATTCTCCCGCAATTTGCAAATATACGCAACAAAAATTTCATTCCCCGAGATTTATAGATGGATGTGCAAGGGTGTTATTAGAGATCAGTATTATTTTGGTGCTAAATAAACATTTACACCGCCTGATTATCTACATTATACATGTTTCAATAACCAATAGCTCAACTATTAAATGTAAAAGAGACAAACGTTGTATCAAGGAGTCATTAGGCAAGTGTTACCATACCAGACTTTTACAGAACAAATGAAAAAAAAAGTGAAAAAATTTAACGTAGAAAACAGTGTACAATGAAAAAACGGGATATCTAAAATAAATAATAGTGTCTTAGAAAGATAAAAGTGACGGGAAATGCACACGTAAAAAGAAAAAGGATGCAAAGTTATAATAATTAACAAGCTGCAATAAACACTAAATCAGCGTAAACTACACTTCTTGTAAAGCATTACTTTTCTTACAACTTTGTTGGATCTCTGTGGTTGAAACTTAAAATGACATCATCTTGTGGGAAAATAGTGGCGAAAACTTTAATTTCTTCACTCAATTCTGTAACTTTATGTTTAATATCAGTAAACATTGAAGCTTTACCAATCAATGCAGCAAATGTCATCAAGACATAAGTTTCACCTAAACAATGATGAGTACCAGTACCGAAAACTAACCAATTTTTCTTTGCATCCCAAGCTTTACCACCTTCAACCCATCTTTCAGGAATAAATTCATCAGGATTTTCATAAGCTTCAGGATCATGTAATGCTGGATAAACAGATGGAATAATCATTGAACCTTTTGGAACAGTATATGTATCTGAAACAGGATATGATTTCTTAGCAACATATGGAACCATAATAACTGGTGGTCTATATCTTAATGTTTCTCTAACAACCATATGTGTATATTTCATTTTGGAAATTAATTCACCAGAAAGTGGTTTATAAGGATCACCATTTCTAATTTCTAATTGTTCTTGTCTAATCTTGGCCATAACTTCTGGTCTATCAGCAGTTATTTGGAATAACCAACAACATAAAGATGATGATGCATCTTGTGAGGCAAACAAAAATGTGAAAATAGCTTCAGAAATTTCCTTATTACTAAATAATCTAATTGAACTCTTTGAATCTTTGTCATTCAGCATTGATTCAACCCAAGCATCCATCACACAATTTGGTTTACCACCATTTTTAATATGTTGTTTAGATTTTTCAGCACAAGCTTCAAAAATTTTCATAGTCATATCAGCAGTCTTTTTACCATACCAAGTTTTGGTGTATGGTAAAATAATTGGGAAATTAACTAATTCTAATGCTGCTGTAACTAAATAATATTTATCAGCAATATCTTTAATTTCAGCATCTGTGATATAATCACCACAAAAGGTCTTTAATGATAAAGCACACATGATTTCTCTAAAAGCTGGGAAAAATTTTTGTGGTTGGTCTTTTGATTCCTCAACAAATTTATTTAAATATTTATCCATGATTTTTTCTTGTTCTGGAATATAAACTTCTAATGCTTGTGCAGTAAATAATCTATTTAAACCTTTTCTATAATCGACATGTGCTTTACCATCTAAGAAAACCCAATTTGTTGGTCTTAAGATCTTAACGGCAACATCAACAACACATGGTTTAACAAAACTTGGTGATTGGAAAATCTTTCTAGCTAAATTTGTATCAGATGCAATAACAACAAATTTATGGAAAATTGAAACACAAGATAATGGTCCTGAATTCCATTTAGCTAAATATCCTTCAAATTTTGGATCTAAACTATCTAAAAATGGACCAATAATTGGCCAAAATTTCCATCTTTGACCAGCAATAGAACCTTTATTTATTTGATATGAAATTTGATCATATGTTAAAAGTAACACTAAAAATGTTAAAAATAACTGAATTTTAGATGTTTCAGTAAAATAGTTAACAATTAATTGTGTAAATGAACCAAATGATGATTCTTTGAATGATTCAATAGTTGAATTGAAAACCGATAATGAATCGGATGATCTGGTAATGAAATCCATATCTGTAAACGAGTGTCTTTGTGTTTACAAAAAAAAAAAGCTTAGTCTACAACTAATTTAAATGTAAGCAACAAAATTACCAAATAAACAAGAATGTTATATCGAGATGATTCAAACTATTTAAAAGATTTGAACTCTCTTAAAATCAAACCATCATTCGTATAAAGAGACCCGTTTAAACAACCAGTATGACATGATAATTGTTTGTTTGTGTATACACCTGTGAACAGAACTGAAAAACAATCAGACACTAAGAAAGAGAAAAAAACATACAGTCTCTAGTCCGTAATTACACGTTCATCAAATTGACAGTTGAAATTTGAATTTCATACGAGATAAACGACGGGAACGAGCGCAAATCGAGGAAAAGAAAAATTAAAATTTAAAAATGTCAGCGGTTAATTTTTATGATTTCTTTCTGAGCGGTTAATTTATTTTTAAATAATTAATTACAATTAATTATCAGCGGTAATTGAGAGTAGTTATAAGTCAAGTAAAATCAAAAAGGGTAAATTACAAAAAGTGAAAGGGTAAGTTACATAAAAGGAACAATACAATAAACAGAGGTGAAGTGATAATTAAAGGAGAAATTGAATAAAGTAAAGAAGAAACGGGGGTTGAATTGTAGATGCACTCGTACTTTATTTCTTGATCACTAACTCGTTGTTTATACAGCAACTGTCCCTCCAGACATAGGCCACCAACACAGTGGTTGCAAAAGTTACCAAATAGGAGTATGAAGTCAAGTTCAAAATGTCCAGTAGTTGATCTCTTAAGTAATCGTTGAAAATCTTGAATCTCGTTATAAACTTGTTAAAGATGACGAAAGAAATGAGGCATACTGTCAAGATCAATTTCAATTTGATCATTTTAAACTGCTCTAAGTCAATTTTCATCTGGTTGTAAATAGAGATAGACTGCTTTAGCCAGTATAAACATGTCAAGAAAATCAAAACAATTTGTACGTAGATTGCAATACCGAGAAAATTCGAAGTCTTGTGGTTCAAAAGCGAGTAAATTGTTGATTCTTGCAAATCGAAAATCAAAAATTCAACAAACAAGATAAAACAGGTTATCTTTGTTGCATATTTTTTCTTTTGCGAGTTGGATATCTGCTTTGAACCTAAAAAGAAAGCACCTGTTGAAATAAACATGAAATTGTAAATGATCCAAATGTAGAAAAAAGTGTTTAATGATAACGAAATGAAATAAATAATAGATGTTTTGAAATTATTTTCAAAATATCCTATATTGTTCAACTCAATCAAATACTGACTAGTTGCAAAATGGATTGAACCGGATAACAATGCAAAAATCAAGATTCTGATTTGTAATGGATACAAATTGGCAAGATTTTGAACATTTTTGAACCATCCACTTGTTGAATGGAATAAGTTGTTGTTGATTGTGTGATTTTTCAAGAAAATTGTAAAATAGTAATAAGAAATCGTAAAGACAAAATAAAGTAAACTTATTGTTAAATTCAAGTATAGTTGGTGGTAATCTGAGATGTGTAATTTACCAAAAGACTGCTGCCAATCAACAACAAGTGGTAATTTTTCATCAGCTTGTTTCCCACTTAATCCTTTCAAAGTCAGTAAAACACAGTAAATTGAAGTTTCCAAAACTTTAAACTCATGACTGTTATTTTCATCTAACATGCTAGCATCTAAAATCACATGCTCCAAAGATTTTTCATAATAATCTTCATGAATCAATTCTTGAATTGTGAATTTGTTACGTTTGTAATCTTCAATGTTTTCTGACTGAAATTCAGGGTACGTGCATAGTTTGTTTTTTAGTGAAAGTTCATCACACACTTTAACCAATGGTTGATTCTCGTCAAATTTGAGTTTTTTCAAATCGTTTGCAGATACTATTAACAAATCAATTTTCAAATCGTTGTCTTTAAATAATGACAAATCAGGGAATTTCAAAACAATACTTGGTGTATCTAGGTGATTTGAGATTCGGAATATTTTGGAATGTTCATAGTTTGTAATGTATGCGCAAGTTTGCAATGTTCTTGAATCTGTCAACTCGTAAAAATCTTCCAAAGCATTTACTGGAAATAAGCAACTTATCAAACTGAATGAAAAAAGTAATGTTGAAAACAGACTGACCATTGTTATGGTGAAAAATTTAAAACTATCAATTCACAATTGTTCAACTATGCAAAACCAGCATTCAAGTGTCTGACTAACAAAAAAGAAAAGTTATTGTTTCGACTTTGCTTATTTAGATCTAAGATTTACAACAGGTGAAAAATAACCACTTTCATTCAATGTTTGGTAGTTTACTTAATTTTTTTCTTTTTCTTCTATTCTTCAATATAAAGAAAACCCTTTCCAATGTCCTTGCACTGTAACGTTGCAAATCCATTTTTACTCGTTTGACTTAATTACCATCATCAGATGCAATTAACAATATAATAAATTTCTAAATATAGCAATTTTATTAATTAATTAAACTGCCGAAAAGGGAACTACTAAACTGTTGTTGCAAATTACACAGCCTTAACACAGCCCTTATGTCATGCAGCTATCGACGCGTTTTTAAAGCTTTATGACTGAAAAAAAAAAAACATCCCAACGCGTCGATCGGCGTGTGGTGGAAAAATTGGTGTTTGTTTCTTTTACAAGTGCTTATGATCTTGTCTTTACGGAGTATAGAATGTGCTGTGATGATATGAGTTTACAAAAGCTGTGTATGAAGCGATGGTACATTCTGTTAGGTTGATATCGGTGACAAGACAGCGTGAAGATTCAGAGCTTTAACAAGTAGTGTTGAGCAAGACAAATGGTGCACCTTTTCGGTTTTGGCAATCCGCTTCTCACCAATGAGAAGCCGAGAAATAGTAAAATTGTAACAAACTGTTTATCTAGATAGTGAGCCAGATAGTAAGCCACCTAAACTACGCTAGTTACCATAAATTCAATACAGCGGACAAGACAGATAGTTGATGTGGATATATGTAGATATGGTTATTAGTAATATATAATTTCTAGAAAACACAAGCTAAAAATAAATAAAATTGCAAAAACAAAAGAGAGGAAAAGATGTTTGATTAAATTAAACGGGAAACTGTAAAACAAATTAAAGCTAGCTTACTTTCTTAAAACAAAGAAAGCACCAACAGCAACAGCAACACCAATAGCGGCTAAAATGATAGGAACAGTTGAGCTTGCATCTGAGGAGCCAGCTTTAACTGAAGCTGATGAAGATGGCTTTAAAGCAGCGCCACCTTTCAATTCACCAACTAACAAACTTTCCAAGATCTCTCTAGCATCTTCAGAGTGTCCTATATCGTCAAATGGTTCGGTAGCATCAGTACCAGCACAATCTATAATAACTTCTTCACCACCTGGATGTTCGTCCAAGTATTCAGAACAGTCGTAGACTTTACCTTGATAGATTATGTACAAGTCATCTCTGGTATTGTGAGAAGCAACTTCTTCAGCTGTGAATTCTTTAGACATTGTAGTATGTGAGATGTGAGATGTTAATTGTAGAATGCAAAATGTATAATTAGCGTATTTGTACTAAAATGTGCAATTTATGAACAATCTATAGTGATTAAGTAAACGTGTATAGAATAAACCAAATATATGTTGTTACGATAAAAAAAAAAAGCACAATTTTAATCGTGTAAATAACTCTACAAAATATTGATACTACTAATCTACAATTTGAAAATGTCTCTGTATATAAAAGAGGTAGACAGATAGATAGATATATTCACACACAAAAAACCTGTATTATTGTGTCTCGTATCAGTATCGATCTATCGTAGTGCTCTCAGTACACACCTCAGCACAGCACGATAAACGTAAACGCTGAAAATTGAAATTTTTCTCGTTTACCAACAAAAAAATCAAAAAAAATCAAATAAAAAAATAAACGGAAATTTTAAAAGTAGTGTATTTATCAAATCAGCCTTGAACTTTTTACCCAATTGAGTTTAAAAGTGCGTGAGTTGCGAAAAGGGCGACAAGGAGTATTAGCAACGGTGGGCCTAGGCATGTCCTGGCGTGGCGTGGACTTGTTTGAAAAGACACGGGAGTCAATATGCCTGGTTAATGGATGGATACTAAAAAGTTGCTCTTTATATTCATTTCATTTATCTGACTCTCTCATTCTTTCACTACAAAGCATACCAGGTTATTGTATCGAACAAACTAGATGAAACTTTGATCATCAGTGTGCAACAATAACAAAATGGATCAAGTGTCAAGTGCTTTCAGACACCTTGCGTAGAAAAGCCTTACACAAGGGGAAATAAAACTGCGCCACAAAAAATTTAAACAAATTAAACTTACATAATCTTTTTTATTTCACCGCCAATATTTTTTTGATTAGCAATTAATTAAGTAAGTCAAAATCGTATTACATAATGAATAATGTAATACGTTATCACGTAATCTGTGACATAATAGAGATCTCAATCTGACATTTTTTGATTATGTGCACGGCAGATTTTTTTTTTATTTTTTTTTAATTTTTTTTTTTTTTTTTTTATTTTTATTTTTTTTTATCAAATTTTCCTTTTTTTTTTTATTTTATATGATACCTAATGTAGTATTTGAAGCTGAAATTTTCCGATTCAAGATACTTTTTAGTTTATAACAGCGATCGATTGGGATTTTTGAGTAAATAATTTGAAAGACTTGTATTTACATAGCTCAGTACACTTAAAATGGCTCCAAGATCAAAGACTACAAAATCGGCATCTCAGCCATCAACACCAGTTAGTAAAAAGCTTTCATCTAGATCTCCAATTTTGACCAGAACAAGAAGCAAGATTGGTTCAAAGCTAGAGAAGGAGTCTGTCAAAGAAAATACTACACCAAAGGGTAAGAAACAACTTAAACGGAAAATAGTCGAGGAAGAACCAAAGCAAGAAGAAGAAGAAGCAGAAGAAATTGAAGAAGAAGAAGAAGAAGAGATTGAAGTTCCATCTGATTCTTCATCTGATGACGATGAAGACGATGATGCTGATGAATTGAAAGGTTTTGAAGATTCTAAAGAAGAGGAAACCGTTGTTTCATCTACTAAAACCGATTCTAAATCCGCATCTAAAAAAGATGGCAGCAAGATTTCAACAAAGCAAAATATCCATTCCATTACTAAACCAATAATATCATCATCCAACTCATCATCAAGCAAAGAAAAATCTAATTCTAATTCTAAAAGAGGTGTTATTTATGTTGGAAGATTACCACATGGGTTTTATGAAGATGAATTGCGTAAATATTTCAAACAATTTGGTGAAATTACAAGATTAAGATTATCACGTAATAAGAAAACAGGAAAATCTAAGCATTATGCATTTATAGAATTCAACGATTTAGAAACAGCAAAGATTGCAGCTGAAACTATGAATAACTACTTGATTTTCAATCATTTATTGAAATGTTCTTTACTATCAAAAGAAAAAATTCATGATGAATTATTCCAAGGTTCAAATATTAAATTTAAGTCGATTCCATGGCAAAAAATTTCTCAATTGAAAAACGATTCAGTGAAAAAATCTGAAAAATTGAAATCTCTACAAAAGAAATATTTGTTAAAGAATAAGAAAAAGCAAGAATTGTTGAAAAATTCAGGTATCGATTATGATTTGAGTAGTTTATAAATAATGTGTATTTAATTGTATTTCTTTAAAGTTATTATGATTGTGTTATCAAGTGTAAAAAAATCCAAGAAAATGTAGTAAAAGAAAACAGTGATACAAATCTCGGTTTTCTCACCTACAGTTGCGGATTTAGCAATTTTTAAAATCTTATCTGACACAGTTCAACAATAAGATGACTTGGGTATTGGAGTATACATACAATAACATTTCAACTTATTCAACATATACACAGTATCATCATGCCTTCATTTGATCATCCAGTTTACAAGAAATTGGAAAATTATAAATTTTACCTCTGCTCCACATCTCCAAGAAGACTGGAAATCTTGCAATTTCTTGGATTCGATAATGTTATTGTGAAACCATCCAATTTTGAAGAAAACTTGAGCAAAGATGATCATTCAATTGAAGAATATGTGTTGAATACAGCAAAAGGTAAACTTTTAGCAGTTTGGGACGAATTGGCCACTGGTAGTAGTAATTCATCCAGTGATGAAAACTTGCTACTAATTGCATCCGATACAATTGTGGAAAACGATGGTGTAATTTACGAAAAACCCAGGGATAAACAAGATAATTTCGAAAGTATTAAGAGAATGAAAGAATCAGGTAAGCCAGTAAATGTGCTAACTGCTGTGTGGATGTTGTTATCTGACGAATCTACAAAGAATTCAGGTTCAAATTACAAATTGGTTTCATTCATAGAGAAAACCGAAATCAAAATGAACCAGAATGTCTCCGATACATTCATCAGATTGTACAGTGACTCTGAAGAAGGATTACAAGTTGCTGGTGGTTTCAAGATACAAGGTAAAGGCTCCTTGTTTATGGAATCAATCACCGGTGACTACTACAATGTTGTTGGATTACCATCAACCAAGACTTTTGTCCAGATATGCAACTTGCTAAACTGCAATGTGTAATCAAGTCTTTATTAAAAAGAAAGTACTGATAAAATTTATTCACATATACCATGAAACTATATACAATAACAAACAAAGTAAATAGTAAAATTTGGACAAAAAAACAAAGTATGCTCGTGTGGGTAAAAGTAAGTCATTTACAAAAGTTGCTGCTGGTTAATAAGCAACCCGTAAAAGCTCTAGCATAAACCAATAAATGATTGCAAACCAACAAATGTCATAACTACCATGTTCTCGTACCAATTCAAACTATTACAATTCCCTATATCAATCATCTCACGCTGGAAAACCCTATATGAGGCTCGACAAAATGTTCACGTATTTATGGGGAAGGTAATGGGGACAACAAATTGATCAAGTTTGGTCTGTTGGAAGAAGTAGCCCAACCGACATAAAGAATGAATGGAATCCAACCGTAATGGATAACATTCTTTGAAGTTTCAATAATTTTTCCAACTCTTTCTTTGGATTCTTCAGATAAGTTCAAACCGGTAGCCATCTTGAATGTGTAGTTATCTTTAGTTGTGATAATTAGACCAGATATATAAATAATGTAGCAACTACTTCAAACTCCCTAATCACAACTAAATGCTAAAATAAACCATTTTACCATACTAAACTCTTACCAAACTCAATTGTTCAGTTTTTCGCCTTGACAAAAGGGAAAAAAAGTGACCAAAATAAAAAAATGCAACCCACCTCTACACCAATCAAATTTTTTATTGACACGTTAACACGTTTGGCAGATGTAATTTATCGACGCGACGATCGACGCTTTTAATTTTCACCCGCTTTTACTCTCAGGAAAAGAGAAATCCGTTTTAGTACGGGCCAACAAAGAACGCTGTAAGCGGAGACAAATATACAGTAAAACTGATAATGAACTGATGATGATGATGCAGTTTTGGTTCAAGTTATTTAAATTGTTTCTTTCTTTTTTGATTGTTTATACAGGTTGTTATATTTTTTTCAATTCTGATACTAGCTAGATATTTTAATAACGCTATTCATTTGAACTATCTTGTTGATTCAAAAACGAAAAAGCAAGTCTGGAAGCGTAAAGTTTTTTTATATTCTATTGATAAAGAGAGTAAGGAGACGCAACTGTCTAACTAATCTTTTCTTTTAACTACCACCAGTGTTTTCAATTTCTTTTTCAACAGACAGAGAATAAACTGTATAGATAAATCTATTACCAGCATTACCTCCCGTTCATTTTTTTCTTGATCTTTTTTTGCAAAATATACACACAATGTCTGCCATTACAACAACTTTTAGATTAGCTACAAAGACGGCTTCAAGACCAATCTTGAGATTTTCATCTTTCAACTCTTTCCAATATGCTTCAAAATTGTACTTATCATCAAAAACCTTCCCACCACATACTGTGATTACAATGCCTGCTTTATCACCAACTATGACTCAAGGTAATTTAGTTAAATGGCATAAAGCTGTTGGTGATGTCTTAGCACCAGGTGAATCAATTGCTGAAGTTGAAACTGATAAAGCTTCAATGGATTTCGAATTCCAAGAAGATGGTTATTTGGCTAAGATCTTAGTTGGTGATGGTACTCAAGATATCTTGGTTGGTACCCCAATTGCTGTCTATGTTGAAGAACAAGAATCTGTCGATTCTTTCAAAGATTTCACTGCTGCAGATGCAGGTGCTGCTCCAAAAGAAGAACCAAAGAAAGAAGTTGAAGAATCTACTGCTGCTCCAGTGAAGGATGAACCTAAAAAAGAAGCTGAAGCTGTTTCGAAACCTTCTTCTTCTTCCACTTCTACCTCTGCACCAACCGATAGAATTTTTGCTTCTCCATTAGCAAAGACCATTGCTTTGGAAAAAGGTATCTCTTTAAAAGGTATTAAAGGTACAGGTCCAAATGGTAGAATCACTGCTAAAGATGTCGAATCAGTCAAAGTTGCCGAACCAACTAAAACCGGTTCCGCTACTTCTGCTTCAACATCCGCTCCATCTTCAGCATCATCTGCCGCTACTTATGAAGATATTCCATTAACCAATATGAGAAAAACAATCTCTAAAAGATTATTAGCTTCAAAACAAGGCGCTCCAGATTACATAGTTTCTTCAACTGTCTCAGTTTCAAAATTATTGAAATTAAGACAATCATTAAACTCACAAGCCGATGGTAGATTCAGATTATCTGTTAATGATTTATTAATTAAAGCTATTGCAAAAGCAGCTGAAAGAGTTCCTGAAGTTAATGCTTATTATTTAGAATCTGAAGGTGTCATTAGACAATTCAAACAAGTTGATGTCTCTGTTGCCGTTGCTACTCCAACCGGTTTAATTACTCCAATTGTTTTCGATGCTCATTCTAAAGGTTTAGAAACAATTTCAAAACAAGTTAAAGAATTAGGTAAAAAAGCTAAAGAAAACAAATTACAACCTGCTGAATTCCAAGGTGGTACCATTACAATCTCAAACTTAGGTATGAATCCTGCTGTCAATTTATTCACTTCAATCTTAAACCCACCTCAATCTGCAATTATAGCCGTTGGTACAGTTGATAAGAAAGCTGTTCCTGATAAAGCTAATCCAAACGGTTTTGTCTTTGATGATGTCATTAACGTTACAGGTACTTTTGATCACAGAGTTATTGATGGTGCTAAAGGTGGTGAATACATTAAAGCTTTGAAAACCATTATTGAAAATCCATTAGAAATGTTACTATAATTTGAAAAATAAATTTTTAGTTCAACCGCTGGTAATCAAATCAGAAAATGAAAAAAAAAAAATGAAAAATTGATGAAAAAAAGTTTTTTATTTCTATATACTTATATATATATATACGTCGTTAAGATTGTCTTAGTTTATTCCTTTTTTTACTTCTCATCTTTGCCTTCCAATGGAGGTACTGTGAATAACAACTCAACTCATTCGTTATCCAATAAATCACTGTAAATCGTTTACATTTTTTTAAAGTCACTTGATAACGCCAAAATTGAGCCGCTCTTTGACTGAATTAATGACAACATTTTTTTTTTTTCTTTTCCTTTCCCTGGCAATAACAATCATAAGGAATAAAAAAGAGAGTAGATTCGTGATCTGTAAAGAAGTTTCAGTTGGTTGATTGGAAAGTACAACACATTTATCAGGAATTAATTAGAAGATTAACTTTGATTTTGCTATTTATTCATAAAACGCTTTCCTAATTTTACACCATTAATAGGTTTTTTGATCTCAGTACATCAACTTTGTCAAAGCTATTGTTGATTTGTCTATTGTGATTAATACCGATTTTAATTTTAATTCACTTCACAATGGTGTTGAAGCTGTTTAAAATAGACGAGGTGGAACTCACTTACTTGATCTTATTCTCATCGCTGTTAAGTATTCTATTGTTAATTGCGCTTGTTTTCATATTATATTATATTTTTTTCAAAGAGCCGATATTAGACTCATTCAGTGAGCTTGAGAACCACTCTATTCCTGAAATTTTACGATTTAACGAATCAAATTATAAAAATGACAGTTTGCTTAGCAAATTACCAAAAAGTGATAAACTCATATTCGAACTGTCCAAGAAATTTTATTTCTTAAATCCTCCAGTTTTGCAATTCAACAACTCACATGATGATATTGATACAACATACTTGTTGATTCGTGATAGAGGTATTTCATGCTTCCATTTTGAACAATACCAAGACCAATTATCAGACATGATTCAGGACATTGAAGATGAGGAAAACGGTTTGAAACAACAGCTTGAAGATCAAGCTAATCAACCACACCAGAATAACCTTCAAATAAATGAAGAATCAACGCCTCTATTACCGAATCTTTCAAAGAAAAAGTCTCATGGTGCAATAACAGCCTTGAACAATTACAGAGAGTTGATTTTTAAGACAACGCCTTACAATATCCAAGACTCAGTCGAGATAAATTTCACTTCAAACAGAACAAGTTCTGCTATTTTAAATTTACCATTACCTTTGAAAAATAGGAAAAATGATACAGTATATTTTGAAACCAAAATTGAAAAATTCAATCATGATACTACACTTATTGCTGTTGGTCTAGTTACAAAACCGTATCCTAACTTTCAACTTCCAGGTTTATCGCCATACTCAATAGCTGTACAATCCGATGGTGCATTGAGATTGAATAATAAACCTTTTGTTAATGATGATGATTTACCAATTATTCTACCTCAGATCGTTGAAAGAGATGTTATTGGGATTGGTTACAAATCTACAAATGGTTCAGTTTATGTTACTCATAACGGTAAGAAAATACTAGAAGTTGTTAAAAATTTCAAAGTTGAATTATATCCATGCATAGGTTCAACAGGTGGTGCATGTAAAGTAAGTGTGAATTTGGGTCAAATCGGGTTTGTTTTCATTGAGGCTAATGTTAAAAAATTGGGTTTTTGTGAAAATCAAAATGAAGGCTTGATCGGTGCTCCACCTTTGTACTCACCTAAAATGATTAAAGATGACATTTTGTTAGATCAAGGCGAACAGTTACCACCGCATTATCCTTCTGATGAAGACACTTTTTTCGGACCAAAATCACTAGTGGAGAAAAAATCAATTTTGAAAACTGGTAGTTCAAAACAACAGTTTTTAAATCAATTCAGTGATGATGACGGTGATGATGACGACGATGAAGATGGGGGAAATGACAAGACCAAATTCGGTGGAGTTCTTGTTGATGAATCATTACAAGAACAAATTCCACTGCCGCAGTCAGAGAGTATCTCTAGTGATCGTGATTTAACACCAGAATCTGAGCCTCCTTCTTATCAGTCTGAAAAATCAGCACCAGCTGACGATGAGGAAAGTGACGGGTCTGAATTTACTGAACAAAAGACCAACAACAACTCAACAAATACGTCGATTAATTTGCAAAATACCTCTTCTTTGTCAAATAGAACAGAATCACCTTCTATATTGGACTCGCTTGAATATGAAAGAAGAATTTACAACTTGAAATCTGCATCACCATCACCACTATTCAAAGGTTTAGAGTCTGTGACCAACTCGAAAACACATCCAAATAAAGTTTTACTGCCTACAACTAGCTCTTCTTCCAATTCACCTGAATTAGAAACAGAAGAGGGACCTCAGCAACAGCAACAAGCAAACCAGGATTCCGGGCTTTCCCCAGAAAGTTCTACGGTGACTGTTGGCTCTTCTCGTAATGATAAGAAACCCAAAAAAGGAAAATCAAGTTCTAAAGGAAACAAGAAGAGTAATAGAAAATCAAAGAACAAGAAAAGCAAAACAAGATTTTAGTTGAAGGGCGGATAACACCCACTTGCTACAGATCAGTCCATCTATAAATTTACAAGAGAATTAATTCCACGTCTTTGCCGTTTACTTTCTAGCTTTTCCAATATCCTTGCCTTTTGTTTTTTTTTTTGTGTATAATTAGTTTTTGTTGTTCTTTTTCATCTTTTTGACTTTAGCTTAATTTTATGGCCCTATGTCAGTCAGTACATCTCTTATGGCTATCATAGTAGCATTACACCTCTAATCGGTTACTCGCATCAGTTAGCTGTCAGAATAGGATTGTGTTCACTTATTTTCCAGATTTCGATTTTCTGCGAGTGATGAAAAATAACAGTGAAGAATCGGTGAATGCCTGGTAACTAATACGGTAAAAAGATTTGCAAAGAGGAACTTTATCAGTGTTATCTATTGAAATATTTGATTACAAGTGAGCATCTTATTTCAATAAGAGGTCAAATACGCATCACTTTTTATAATCATATCCTACAGTCATGACTCACATCAAGCAGATTGATCAGTACATTCAAAGATCAATCCAACTACTCAATGCATCTCCTAATGACACCACAATTTCCATAACTTATACCCATTCTAAGAAAAAAAACAGCAAAGTGAAAAACGGCGAATCTCCAGTCTTGGTCAAGAAGAATTTAATCAAGTTCAAAACTTACTGTCCCAAGACTGGTGTTACATTAACTTACAAGACGTTCAAGACTAAAGAATTTTCAAGGCTTTTGAATTTATTAGGACCAAAAGGTTGTTCAATTACAAAGACTGTCTATCCAAGTAGTACCAGTGAGTCAGATGTCAAGAATGAAAAGAAAATCGTGCAATTGCAAGGTTTGTCTAGTATCATGGCAAATGTTGAATTTCAAAGTGAGGAAACCACATCTACACCTGATGTTCAATCACAGCAGATATCAGGTACAGGTAATGAAACTCCTGAAGTGACGGAAGAACAAGGTGGTAATAAGAAATCCAAGAAATTTAAAAAGAAGGGTAAAAAACGTTAAGTTTGTGGGCTGTTTGTGTATTAGAAGTATAAATAAATTTTTAAAAGAAAAAATTAACGTCATTTAGGATCGAATTCGTAAACAGTAATATTATACAATTGAGAAGAGTGGAAAAAATAAAGGTGGGAAACTGAAGAGCAAACATAAACTAGAAAACAGTATTGTCAAAAAAGTAGGTAATGGAGAGGTTACCAATCACTGTTATCAAATCTTTTCTTATTGTTAGCTTGGTTCAACTGAGTCATAAAATTATTTGGCCTCAAACGTTCATACAACTCGCTTGTATCGCATTCTCTAACATCTCTTTGATCAGGTGCATTCGAGCAGTGGATACAATAACTTTTATCTTTGTTTATGTGTCCACTATCAGTAGGTTGGTTTTTATTTCTAGTTTCAGCTAATTTCTCAATCACGAGTTCTGGTATGTTTAAATTCACTATAATTTGGCCAGAATTTGGACTGTTTGCATCGGATTTCTTTAATTTTGCTTTTTCGATATTGGCTTGTTCTTTTTGTTTTTTAATTGATGTATTTAACTCATTCAATCTTGACTCTAATTGAACTTTTTCATTCTCAAGTGACTCGATCTCATTTTTCTGGCTAGAGACTACAGGTGAAGTTGGGATTGAATTAGTTTGTTTCTCTGAGCTAACAAGCTGTCTTTTCAATGACTGGCATTCGTCATAGTACTTTCTTAATTTTGTATTCAGTAGCTTGGCTGCTGATTCCAGATCTGCTACTTTATTCTTCAAATTTTCGTTTTGCATATTACATTTTTGAAAGTTTTCAGTCAGCTTGTCACAATTCTCTTCAAGTAATTTTTTTTCAAATTTTAGAGACTCGTTCTGTGATTTCAAATTTTGATTTTCCATTCTCAAATTAACTCTTTCTTTTAATAATTGTCTTGTCAAAGTATCTAAATCTTGTTTTTTATTCAAATCTAAATCTATTGGTTTGTATCTTTGTTCGTATAACTCAAGACTAGGATCAGCCAAAATATCATCATGAACCTGCGTTTTTTTCGCTTTTTGATTCTTAGATAAATAACGAGCCATATCATCATCAAACAATACATTTGTATCAATTTCTTCAGTATGTTTTAAATTAAAACTAGTCTTACGTTCATTTTCCTTCTTGATAGGACTCAAGTTGTAACTTCTAGGCTTGGCCTCAGACCGTCCAATCTCAATAGACAGATCATCCTGATCACTGTCAGAGCCATAAATATTGTCTTGTAAGCTTACTTTTTTCTTCATGTTTTTTCTCTGGTCAATCTTGTCGGTGAAAAACCTATGATACTTCTCGGGCACATTTTTTCTTAATAATGGTTCTATATCATCAGCATGATACTTGAGATACTCTTGATTCAGCACTTTGCCACGCATATTACCGTACGGTAGTGGAAGACCGGAAAGCATAGCTTTGGTGTTTGCCTTGTACTCATTGACTGAAAGCGTGTCAAACATGACTAATTGGTGATTTCTTGCGTCTGTGTCGGCAAAAACAATTCCTCAAAAAAACACGAGTAAGCTTGATATTCAAGTGGCGTTATTAATGATAAACAGATGATTACAAATTAAATAATTTCACCTTCTTCAAGCTGGTCGAATCATCACAGGCTTGTCTTGAAACTAAGACATGTTTCAATTTATGTAAACAAACAATATTTGTTTTTAATTAATTTCAGGGCGCGTAAATTTAATTCATGCGCCACTATCTTGAAATTACTACTGCGCCACAGGCTAATTACAATGTTATAATCATTTACAGTTTACACTACATACAAGTACAAGTGTGAGTAGTGGAAAGTAATATCCATTCAATCTAAAAGTTAACTTTTGAGTGTTTTTTTAAAATAAACAGGGTATGGTATCAAGGCAAAATCAATTATGCCGATAAAAAAAAAAGAAAAATAAGAACAATAGAGTCAAAACCTAAAAAGAAAGTGCAATTTTTTGAGCATGGTTGAAAACAATTATAAAGCCGAAAGAAAAGAAAAGGTAAAAGTTGTAATGAAAATGAACATGAAAATGAAACAGAAAATAAAAGGTGAATCATTTTCGGTTAAACTGGCAGTTTATCTGATATTTAATAGGGGGAAACCAACTAGTTAAAATCAATTAAATCAAGTTGGCAATTAAACCAGCAGCTAAAGCACCAGCAGCCAAGTTGTTAGCTAAACCAGCGGCACCACCAGAAGAGACAGTGATTGATGGAGATGAGACTGGGGCGGATGAGGTTGATAAAGTGGTGGATGGGGCTGGAGTAGAAGAGACAACAGAAGATGAAGATGAGGATGAAGATGTTGATGGAGCAGATGATGAGGATGGAACAACAACTGAAGAGGATGAAGATGATGATGATGTTGATGGAGATGGGGATGGTGATGGGACAACAACGATTGATGAGGAGGTGGATTCGACAGCTGAGGAAGTTGGTTCAACAGATGAGGAGGTTTCAACAACGGATGAAGAAGATTCAGCAACTGATGATGATGAGGAGGAGGATGAAGAAGATGATGATGATGATGAGGAAGAAGCAGATGATGAAGCAGATGATGAAACATCCTTGATTGATGCACCAGCGGCTTTACAAGCAGACTCAAATGAAGAGTAAGCTTCATCACTCAAACCGTTTGGACAAGTTGATTTCAAACAATCTTGCATTTCAGAAGATTCATTTTCACAAACACAACCAATTTGGTTTAAAGAGTTACATTTGGAAGATGATTTGACAACATCAGCAGCACATGCTAATAAACAAGCTGGTGGAGTTGCTAAAGATGGAGCAACAAAATGTGAAACAATTAAAGCTAATGGTAAAGCGAAGGATCTCATTGTAAATAAAAGAATGTGATTATTAAATGAAATATATACTTGATAGTTTTTTTAAGTTTAACAATATCAAAAGACAAATATAAAACTAATCTGTTTGATAAATAAAGATTAAACAACAAATAAATTTTGTTTAGAAATCAGAAATCAAAAAAAGAGAGACAAGTAAGAAAGTAACTAAGTAAGTATAACGAAAGCTGCTAACTGATACTAAAAGAGATGGGCAGAAAAAAGACAAAAATAACAACAAAGGCATGCTATACTGTGACATACATAATAAGAGTGGAATAATAATAGTGAAAAGAGAAAACAAACAAAGAAGTGAAAGAGTTTCACTCTTCACAATAGAGAGTTTCACCACCATCACCAGCTAACAAACATACTAACAAACAAACAAACGAGTATTACCACCTCCTCGGTCTGGATCTGGAAATGGATCTGGTCTGGACCGCCAGTTTCGCTGCATTTGAGAAGAAATCTGAGACGCATTCGCTTCCGTTTTAGTACTAAACAATAACAAAAAAAATTATTTGAGCGCGGATGACGTAATAAGAATAAAATAAGATGCTATTTTTAGAATAGCGGGTGTAGAGGTGTAAAGTATTGTATTTTTTTGCAATGCTGGCAGGGTAATGTTCACGACACTTATGTGTGTTGTGCCTACGAGTAAAAGACATAAATGGGGATTGGAAACTATTGGGTACTCTCAACTACATCGCTACAAGATTACCTTTATTTTAGAAATGGTGTTTGTAATTGCTCAGCATATTTCCTATAAAAGCCTGATATAATACTGAATTGTGAAACGTATATTTTCACCTTTTATGAGGTTTTCTTGATTTTAAAGATAGAATTATCGGTTGTTTGAGGGTAATCCTCTCAGTAGTTTAATGGTCATCTTGAATAAATTGACTACTGCTATGATATACATATTTACAGCCTAGTTGGTCTTGGAGTATGAAATGAATTGTTGCAATTTACCATCTCTTATGGCATCTCCCTTCCTTTTCCTCCCCCCCCACCAATCGATACGCCTGTGCCCCATGCAGGGATGTCTTAAATGAGCCGCACTTAAAGCAATATGATTTATAAAACTTTCTGAAGACACACACACACAAATAGTGAAAGAATCACATACATACAGATCAAAACACCCCCGGATACTACTTCAAGTTGCAAAATTCTTCTTTGTTGTTTTGTTGTTGTAAAATTTATTTGGTAGATTAGCACATATCGTGCCAATACAGTCTTCATACAGCAACTTTATATAACAACGTCCTGGAATATCCACACCACCGACCATGTCGACGAACATGTCTACAAAAAGACTCTTGAAGGAGATTGCAAACTTTCAATCGACCGAGACTGTAAAATTGGTTCAGCCAACAGAAAACATAGATCTGTTCTACATAGACTTGAAAATACAACAAAACCCGATTTACCCGGAAACCGATGTGTATCGGCTGAGAGTGATAACTGACAAGAATTATCCCTTTGATCCACCACAGATCCAGTTCATCTCGTACGATCCAATATCAAGCAAGCAGTTCCCAATCCCTCTTCACCCACACGTCTATTCTAACGGCCACATTTGCCTCAATATCTTGGTGGACGAGTGGTCGCCCGCCCAATCTTTACACTCGATCAGTTTATCTATACAAAGCATGCTTAGTGGTAATAAAGATGCAACAAAACCACCAGATGATGAGAGATACTGCAAATCAGCACCTTTAAATCCACTTCACACTAGATGGGACTATCACGACGACACTGTTTAATCAGGTGCCAGGTGTCATTTATTTTATAATGTGTATTACGTCTATTTTTCTTTTCTATTTTAAGTTCAATTCACCTCTTGGATTAACTTCAACTATCTACTTATACCACTTTTACAAGAATTATAAAACTGGTCTAGCATATCTAGTACAATTGTAACAGATAGTACAACTAAACTAAGCACCACACACAAACATACTTGATCACATGCCTTCTGTCGTGTGATACCAACAGAGCTCTCTTAAATTAAGTCACACGCTATCTGTCACATGACTATTTTTTTTTTTCGATCCCGGACTTAAAATTATTTTTTTGCATGGCAGTGCAAGATCGCGCGTATGTAAATTTGCCGGGGACATAAAAGACCCACAAGAGGAGAAAAACACAAAGGCGTTTTGCCCTTAACAGGTCTCAACATGGATTTTGACATTTTGTATGTATTTTTACTTGCAACGATTGACGGTTAAACTCTTAGGTTGTGAGAACCAACCAGCCTTGAGGTAATTGAAATCTGCTTCCGACTTACTTGTAGTTGATTGATCTTTTTACACTGGGACACTTTCCTTGCTTTTACATGTCTTTAGGTTTAAGTTTGTTTCGGAGATCTTTGTTCAGACGCACAGGGTTATCTTTAACTTGTTCTTTATCAGCTTCTTATTCAACCCTTCTTTCTTCACCACTATCAAACTCATCCTTACCAATTCCCAAAGGTATGTCCGGTTGAATATTGCACTAATATTTTTTTTAATTTTTTTTGCTCAATTTCTTATTTCTGGCTTTTCACTAACACATCATATCGGTTCTTTGTAAATTACAGGATTCAACACTCTAAAGTTTCACCACACCTACTCAAAAATGTCTTCAAATAACCAACCTTATAGAATTGTATCAGAAAAATTGGAGAAACCTGAAATTGATAATCGTAACTATAGGCTCATTGAATTACCAAACAAATTACAAGCTTTATTGATATCTGATGAAACCACAGATAAGTCTGCTGCTGCTTTAGATGTAAATGTGGGTGCTTTCAATGATCCAAAATCTTTACCTGGTTTAGCCCATTTTTGTGAACATTTATTATTCATGGGAACTGAAAAATATCCTTCTGAAAATGAATACAGTTCTTATTTATCTAAAAATTCAGGCTTTAGTAACGCTTTCACTTCTGCTCAACATACAAACTATTTCTTTGAAGTTACAAACGATGCAATGGAAGGCGCTCTAGATAGATTTGCACAATTTTTCATTTGTCCTCTGTTTGATCCAAGTTGTAAAGATAGAGAGATTAATGCTGTTGACTCTGAAAATAAAAAAAATTTACAAAATGATACCTGGAGACTTTACCAATTATCTAAAAATTTAACAAATTCAAACCATCCTTATAACGGATTCTCAACAGGTAATAAAGTAACATTGGGTGATGAACCTTTGAAGAATAACTTAAATGTCAGAGACGAATTATTGAAATTTCATAGTCAATTTTATTCTTCAAACTTGATGAGATTAGTCATCATTTCAAATAAATCATTGGATTTATTAACAAATTGGGCTGTTGATAAGTTTTCCTCAATTGTTGATAAAAATGTTCCTAGACCTTTTTATAAAGAATCACCTTTTGACACCGATTATTTCAAAAATGGAACTTTAATCAAAGCTAAACCAATTATGGAATCAAGATCTTTACAATTATCTTTTGCAATTCCTGATGCTAGCCCTTATTGGGAATTTTCTCCTTCTAGTTATTTGTCTCATTTGATTGGTCATGAAAGTGAAGGATCATTACTTTTCAATTTTAAAAAGAATGGTTGGGCAAATGGTCTAAGTGCTGGTGGTTGGAATATCTCAAGTGGGTTTTCTCAATTTTCAATTGAAGTCGAACTGACTAAAGATGGTTTAAATCATTGTAATGAAATGATTGTTGATATTTTCAAATATATTCAAATGTTAAAACTACAAGGTCCAAAAGAGTGGATTTTCAAAGAATTACATGATCAATCAATTTCAAGTTTTAAATTTAGAGAAAAATCAAGCGCCAGTAGTACAGCTTCAAGATTAGCTGGTAGCTTGCATGGCTTGAATTACTATGATACTAGTAAGATTCCAGATTTTAGTCCTTTACACAAGTGCCCAGTTGAATCACCAACTTCATCAAGTGTTCCTCCAGAATTTTTATTAAGCACTTCAATAATTAGAAAATTTGATCCTTCTATAATTACCAAATTTTTAAATCATTTAAATCCAGTCAATTTCAGAAGCACAATTGTTGCGAAGGAAATTTTCCAAAATGTTGATTCAAAAGACATTTTGAATGAAAAATGGTATGGTACTGAATACATTATTACCAAATTGGACTCAGAAACTTTGACCAAGATTAATGAAATCAGTTCTGTCAATGATTTAAATGCTATTGATAGTACATATCATTTACCTGAACAAAATAATTTCATCCCAACCGATTTCAGTTTAGTTGAATCACCTAAATCCGAGTCAGAGAAAATTGTTTATCCTAAATTGGTCAAAGCAGACCAAGATGCAAAAGTATGGTTTAAAGTTAATACAAAATTAGGGGGTCCAAGATCTGCTATCACATTTAAATTCAATTTACCAGGTTCAACTTCAACTCCATTAAATTCTGTCTTGTTAGCTTTATTTGTTGAATTATTAGATGATGAACTGAATAGCACCTCTTACTTGGCCTCAATTGCAGGCCTTTCACATCATTTTAATGTTGCTAGAGAAGGTCTAAGTCTGGATGTTAGTGGATTTTCTCATAAATTGGATAACTTGTTAGATAAATTAGTTGATGAAATGATTAGTTTCAGCAAAGACGAGACAAAATGGGATGAGCAAAGAAAAGAAAGATTTAATGTTTTGAAAGAAAAAATGCTGAAGAATTTGAAAAATTTTGGTTATTCAGTGCCTTACAATCAAGTTGGACCTTTAATTTCTGCTTTAATCAATGAAAATTCATGGTTGACTGATGATCAAATTGCTTGTTTTGATGCCGTTTCTTTTAATAATTTGAAACATTATTCATTAAATTTGTTCAATGCTTGTAATGTCGAATCCTTATACATTGGCAACTACAGTAAAGACCAAGCCATTCAATTAAATCGAAAAATAGAAAAGAAGATTTCAAAATCAATATCATTATCCCCTTCTCAGTTTACAAGAGGAAGATCTTTATTTTTACCAAATGGTAAAAAATATCACTACATTACTCCAAATAAAGACTCGAAAAATGTTAACAGTTGTATAGAAATTTTCATTCAACTAGGTGAAATTGTGGAAACTGAAAACAAAGCTTTGGTTGAACTAATCGCTCAAATTTTAGATGAACCATTCTTTAATAGACTAAGAACTAAAGAACAGTTAGGTTATGTTGTTTTTTCCGGTACAAGAGAAACAAGAACAACTTTTGGTTTAAGATTGTTGGTTCAAAGTGAAAGACATACCAACTATTTATTAAGTAGAGTTGATCAATTTATTGTCAAAATGGGTCATAGTATTGCTAATTTAACACAAGAAGAATTTGAAAAACAAGTCAATTCAGTTATTTCAAGAAAATTACAAAAAATCAAAAACTTAAAAGAAGAAAGATCAAGATTCTGGAATAGAATTGCAACTGGTTTTTATAATTTTGATAATCGTGAAACAGATGTTGAACATTTGAAGAAGTTCACATTGAAACAATTGCAAGATTTTTACAAGTCAAATATTTTGGATTCCAAGAATCATGGTAGACTGATTGTTCATTTACAAAGTCAAGTTGCGCCAAAGCAAAATAATAAAACTATTTTATTGCATGCTCTATCTAATTTCATTTATAATAAACCTGAATTTGATCACTTGGACATTAATGGAACTGATTTGGAGAAGATTCTTGACAAATTTTTACCATCGTCAGATGATGAAGCAGTTAGCGTTGATGATAAGTTAGTTGAATCGATTGTGGAGGATGAGTCATTTATCAAATTGATACCTGACTTCAACTACAAACAGGAGTTAATTGCTTACATTAAACATGAGTTTGACACAGATTACTCAGTAATGGAAGTCAATGATGAGAATGTTGCTATTGAACAAGTTGGAGAATGGAAGTGTAGCATTCCATTAACTAAAGCACCAACCGCAAAGATTGTGCCAAAGTATTTAGATGATACACTGTTAGAGTCAAAATTGTAAGAATGTGTTTTTTTTTTTAAATAGATTTCTTTTGCAAGCTTGATGACTTGATAGCTTGTAACCACTAGATTTTATTTATTTATTCATTTACTTATTTATTAATTTATTCTATTTATTTTCAACTAATCACCTCGTTTAGTTTTATTTACAACTCACTACGGCGTAAATTTTAGCGCATATTGATAACTTGTGCGGCTAAAACATTTTGTAAATAAATTTTAAATTAAATTGCATCTTCAGTTTGCTCTTATCTGCTTATCCATGGCCTGACATTTGAGTTCTAACATCGACTTAAAACTAATTGGTTATCTTGTAACGAAATTCATATTGATTTTTGCAAACAGCAAAAAGTAGTCTTACAACAACCAGTAAACTTTTCTTTTGGTACATTCGATACTACCAACCGCAGTGAAACCCCACACTTTTGCTCCAGGTGAACAAGTCATCTGATATGCAACATACAACCAAGATACATAAAGATTTCAACGCTCCCAGAGATGATGAAGTTCAACAATTTCGTGAAAGTGTAATCAACGAGGAACAGCTGTTGCTAACCCATACACCCAATTGCTATTCGTCCATTTCAGCAGACGATCAAAATGATTCCATGCTTGATAAAAGATGTACCCCAAGATTCAAAACTGCTTATATCTATCTGGTTGTTCTTATAACAGTGGTACTGTCTTTTATAGTATTGAATATAATATTTTTCCTTCACTATGGATTGAACTTTTACAATCAAAGTGTGAATTATGATATCAAGAATTTCACAGTTAATGAAATTAACAAGGAGGGTATACACTACAACCTAGTAGCTGATGTGTTTTTCAATTACTCTCAGATACAAAACAGCTATGTGCGTCTCTTAATGAGTACTGCAAGTATACTAGGTACCGTGACAATAAGACCCATCGGGATAATACCTATTTTTGGCAAACTTGGTAAGGATGAGTATGAGCATCTACTCGATTTGAGTTTCACGCATGATGAATTTCCAATCAGTCTAAAAAACAATGAACATTCAGTGATAAAAATTGAATCAACTTCCAAGCTCAATGCAACGACAGTTCCAAGTTTGGTCAACCAAATTTCATTTACGGACGAGGAGGTTGTTGATTTGAGTATCGCAACTAAGTTCAAGACATCTTTGATTACCCCGTACTTTAATTTAAAAACTTTGAATCTTGAATACACTGACAAGTTTTTGTTTAAATTAAAGGATTTGCTTAAAGGTCAATTACAAAATTTGCTTTCTATAAATAATCTCAAGCTTGAAAGTTCATTAGATGGCTCAGAATATCACGGGAGTTGCTCACTATTTGTCAAAAACTTGGTCAATTTTGTAAATTTGGATGTTTATCCTGTCGATTGGCTTCTCCATTTCCCAATATGTGACAAAAACACTACCATTTCGCTAGTCGAACTTTCTACGCAGTTTTTCAGTATTAAATCAGAAGAGATCATTAAAGTCCCTGTTGAGTTCATTATACCTAAAATTCCACATAAATTTACAACTAATTGTTCAGATGATACTTTATCCCCAATTAATCAGCTTGTTAAAAATTTCATGCAAAATGATCCTCTTTGTTTTTACGTTTCCGGGACTACTAATGTATTGAGTGATTTGAAGTGGCCGGATTGGATGTCACAGTTGTTATCAAATTTGAACATTAGGCTGAATATTGTTCCTCAAGATGTTTTCCAAGAGCGTTTACGGCCGAAATTCAAAATGTCAAAGTTACAGTCAGTTGGATTCGACGTGGCAAATGAAAAGATATTGTTTTTAACAGAATTTAGTGGGAAAATTAAGTTACCTTCACAAGTAAAATCAATAAACAACTTGAAGGTTGATTGCGTCAGAGGGTCGATGGACTTAAATCTCAATAGCTCAGATTTTGCTTTGGTGTCTCTACCAGACTGGCAGCAATTTAATTTTGACTCTAACAGTCAGAAGTTCGATTTAAGTGTTTCAAGTGGTGTTTTTGAAATCACAGATGAACAACAAGTAAGCTCTATTATTTATAATGTATTGCATGGAAATACGATACCCATTGGTATCTCTGCTGATATGGATGCTAATATTATTTCACCATTTGTGAATACCTCAATTGAAAATTTTAAAACCGACTTGACCTATACCTTACCTCCATTTACTGTGGGTGATTACTTTGAAAACTTAGAGATGAAGTTATTGCGGATTAACCTTGTATATAGTGATAGCAATAAGCTAAAATTGTTTATTTTGGTATCATTGTTGAATCCGTTTCCATTTCAAATTGACAACATGATAAATTTACTGACTTTTGATACTTATTACAATGGATCAATTATAGGGTCAATTCAATTGAGTCCATTCCAGCTTTTAGAAAATAAGTTTACAAATGTATCAGCGGTTATGAATTTTGATGCTGAAGGTGTCAATAGCAGGACAAAACTTGAAGAGCTCTTGGGTAGTTATGTTTCTGGAAATTCTCCATACATTGTTGTAACGGGAAATGAAAATGCAGTTGCAGGCTCAGCGGCATTATCAGAGATTTTATCTAACGTCAATGTGCCATTCAGACTTCCCCAATTTACCAATAATGATGATGACCAAATCAATGACGGATTAGAATTAGTCAAGATCAACGATGCCAAACCAGTGGGCTCAATGTTCTTAATTGATTCCACAATACACTTACTCACATCAGAGCTTGAACTAACAGTTTACAACCCAGTGGAAAACTCTGAAGTGCTTCTAGATATAATTGAAGGTAAAGCAGAATACGAAGAAACACTGATTGCCTACATAAGTAAAGAAGAGAGTCTCATACTACCGCCAGGAATCTCCAAAACTCCTAGAATCCCAATCTCGTATGCTAAAACTGGAATTGGAGCAGATTTGTTAAGAAAAGCATTGAATGGTGACTTGATTCTAGACACTCATGCCATGGTGAGACTGCACTTGGGCGAGTTTCAGCTAGAATTATTATATCACGGCAGAAGCATGGACACAAAAATCAGACTATAGTAGTCGACTCGGTACACTGTAATTGAAAAACGTATATACTCACAGGTATGTAATCACTATAAGTAAATAGTTCAAATGACTAGCTTTAAACTCACCAGAATGTATACCACCTTTTATCAGTAAATCAATCATATTACAAGAGTCGCTCAATCGAATCACCTTTGACCCCTCCATCGGAGCAAAAAATCCGGGTTATAAAGGTGAAATTTAAATTTGTGGAGAAGATACCAAATTAACCTCTAAATTCAGGAACATTAGTCTTTTTTTTCGCTCCGGGTCTTCAAAATGGCAGTTTTCAAAAAATAAACGCTCAAAACATGAGAGAAAAATAAAAGTGAGAAAGAGGAAGAGAAAAGAAGTAAAGCTTAAGCTGGAGTAGTCTATCATGTTTCAAGAAGATTGTCAGGAGATAAAGTGTTGAAGTATTTTCAAGTTTACTAGTAAATACTTGAATAAAAGATTTTAATCTATCTTTATACTAAGACACACTGCAACTTTTCTCTTTTTATACTTTTTTTTTTTTTTGTTTTTCGATTTTTTGATCTTTCTTCTCAAGTTGAGGCTAGCAATTTTCATCAATTAACGATACTTGGCGTTTAGGTTTTTTATTTTTTTACTTTTGTTTTAATATTTTTTTTTGGGGTTTTTTAAATACTTTGAGTTGAGTCAAGATGAGTGAAATAACTAATGATATTGCTGAAATTGAGGAACCAAAAATACCTGGTAACTACTCAGCGAGAAAACAAAATAGATGGATACCACCGGCAGGCGAGTTGTTAGAGTCTTCAGATTCAAACGACTCTATCAATCCAGCAGCCATAAACCACAGCAAGATATTTGCCAATGTTGATGAAATTCACAAAAGAATTTCAAAGTTTCACGTCTCGCCAGCCCAATTATATTCTACCGATTCAGGTAAGCTATACCATGCAGGATCGATTTGTCTTGTGCTAGTTGGACAGCCAGCTAGAGGTAAAACTAATTTATCTATAAGTTTATGTCGGTATTTAAGATGGCTAGGTGTTCGTGCTAATTTGTTTCATATGGGGGATTACAGAAGAGAAAACGGAACACCGGTTTCAATGGACTTTTTCGACCCTAATCCACGCAATCAAGAAGCTTTCAAAATCAGAAAGCAGTTGGCAGATAAAGTCGTTGATGATATAACGAGATTTTTTGAAGAAGATATGGGACAAATTGCTATTTATGATGCTGTTAATGGTATAAGTTCACAAAGAATTGAATTGGCCAAGGTACTCACCGATAAAGGAGCAAATGTTATTTTCATTGAAAGTCTTATTGATGATGAAAAATTACTAGATAGAAATATAGCAGATGCCACCAAATCTCCAGACTATACAAATTGGAATGAATCAGAGGCCATTGAAGATTATAAAAAAAGAATAGAAGTTGTTAACCAAGTGTACGAAGAAATGAACGAAGATGATCTTACATATATAAAATTTATTAATTTTGGTGAAAGATTATTGATTAATAAATCAAAGCACGATTTTATGACGACTAAAATTGTGTCCTTTTTGATGAATAATAAGATCAAATCAGGATCAATTTACTTTGCTAGATGCTCCAACAATAAGATTAATTTCAAAAGCGATCCACCAATCGATGAGAAAGGTAAACAATATGGTTTGAATTTGAAAGCATCTATTGTTTCGCATTATGAATCTAAAGGAAAAAAGTTAAGCGCTGCAAATACCGTTATTTGGACTTCAACTAGATTAAGAACCGCTCAACTGGCTGAGTGTTTTGAACAAGATGGAGTTCTTGTTCAGCATAGACCAGAATTGACTCAGCTAAATCCAGGAGCTGCAGAGGGACTTTCTGAGGAAGAGCTTAAGATCAAGTTCCCAATTGACAACAAAAATCACTTATTGGATCCTTATCACCACAGATATCCTAGAGCTGAAAGTTATCATGACTTGGCATTGAAATTGGAACCTTTGATTATGGAGATTGAAAGATCAACCAAAAATATAATTATAATAGCAGATAAAACAGTTATCAGAGTGTTTTATGGTTACTTGATGGCATCTTCTTGCTTTGATATTCCATTTATTGAATTCCCTCAGTCTGAAATTGTCGAAATCACTTATAATGCCTATATGAACAAAGCGGTCAGGATCCCCGTTAAATCAGCCTAGGTGGGTTTTGTCATCTTATATTTGACTTATATATCTATATTTATTTATTCATATGTAGACTTTTCGATATTTAGAATGGTGTTTTATACGTTATTTGTGTAATTTAAACATGCTTTAATTGAGTAGTTGCTAAGCGATAATTTTGATGATGTAAGCTCAACACATAATTTAAAAAGTGCAAAGATACCATTGAAATATTACTAAGTAACACAACCTTTTGATTAATTAATATTTATTGCTCCAATAGCTTGTATGCAATCGAAAAGTATTATCAATTGAAATTGCCACCTTCAAAAAATGTCTTCGGCAGTTGGAATATTGTTTACGTACTCTTCTAAGTTAACAGCGTTTGAATTTGGTACCACTTCTTTTGAAAATGTCTTAATTTTTATAGGTGGTTTGGGAGATAGTTTATTGACCGTTCCATATGTGCCATTGTTGTCGGAAAGACTCAGTGACATCAAGTGGTCTGTGATTCAAATTCAGCTTAGCAGCTCATTAATTGGATGGGGGGTTGGTTCGCTAGAAAAGGACGCTGAAGAATTGTCGCTATTAGTGGAGTACCTGAAAAGTGAGACAACTACACATGGATCTAGAAAAAAAATTGGTTTAATGGGCCATTCAACGGGTTGTCAGGATACTCTATACTATTTGTCAAATCTGAAGAAAGGGAGACTACTGGATGTGGATTTCGGTGTTTTACAAGCACCAGTATCTGACAGAGAAGCCATGACGTTATTCATGAAACCTGATGTTATTAAAGAATCAGTTGTATATGCAAAACACTTGCTAGATCAAAGTAAACCAAACGAACTAATGCCAATTGAATATTGTGACCAATTTTTTGGTGCCCCAATTAATGCTTATCGTTGGTATTCATTAGCAGCAAAAAATGGTGACGATGATTTTTTTTCCAGTGATCTCACTGAATTTGATTTCAAAAAATCGTTTGGAGAAGTTAACAAGCCATTACTCATACTCTACAGTGGTGATGATGAGTTTGTGCCCAAGTGGGTTGACAAAACTGCACTAGTCGAGAGATTTAAGCAAGCTACAGACGCCAAATACTGGTCACCATTGAGTAAGATAGTTCCTGGAGCTCTTCACAATTTGAGTGAAGAGTCGAAGGAAAACGCATCAGAGGTGGCTGTTGATACAGTTTTCAAGTTTCTTGAGCAACTTTGACCAATTTTTGATTGTTTCAAGGATACAGAATGATCGATAAAATGATGCAAAGTTACAAGCAGTAAGAGTTTTTTATTTATTCCATAGCTAAGGAGCACTATACGGAGCTTCAAGCCAAATTGAGCACATAATCTTTTTCCCTCGCAATATCAAACCAGTTGATACACAAGTTTCCATGTGGATTTCTCTTCCAGCATTCGTCAACAATTTCCTGAATCATTTTACCATTAGGAGAATAACTGTGCCTCTCAGAATAGTTTCCAAGAAGTCTCTTATACTCAACTTTATCAATTTCGTACACACATAAACAGCCAGCCACAATGTAGGCGTACCATAACATAACTTTGATTGGCCGTTTTTCGAAAAACTGTAATAGATTTATGTGTTTGACTAAAAAGACTTGAGAGTCTGGAACTATTGGCGGATGCATAAAAACGGTAGTTCTTAGTTCAACTTGTAATGTAAAGTGATAAAATTCATACAAAGACAATTGATCTTCAAAGTCTTTAACAGGAATTAGTCTGAGATCACTTTTAAATGGATGGGTGTCATATATTTCAGCATCTAATTTTTTAGCTTTCAAATGAAGAGTATTGAACTTTTCTGTATAGTCCCAATTAGCTATCTTTTTAGCATCTTGTAATAAAGCAAATCCTTCTAATGATTCTTTCCTCAACTCGCTCATCTTGGATAGATAATGAATAACCGCTCGAAGACAGTCAGTTGGAAGATAAGTTTCGTCTCTAGGTTCGGATAAGATGTTGAAAACAATATCCGATTTGAGTAATGGGCCTTTTAAAAACTGGTTCGAAGAATGTGTATCTAGCGTACAAAAATATTGCATTAACAGTAGTACCTGCTGATCTCTTTTATAAGTTCCATCTTTGTAGAATCTTAAAACAATAATTCCAGCCAATTCAAGAAATTCGTACCAATCAATTTTACTGTCACTTAGATCAAAGGAACTAGTTTTCCAAAGAAGTAAGCATGTTGTCAAAAGAGATACCATGCGTGGCTGAAATGTTCTGAAATCGTTCACGTCATTAATTAATGTGGATCTCAACCAGTTGACAACATTATAATCATATTCATTTTGTAAAATCATACCTATCATAATAACTGATTTTTTAACAATATCATTCGAGAATGCTAGAGAGAGATGTATATCCAGAAATTTGTTGAACTTTTCGTCTAACCGTCTTACTGAATCAGAAATTTGGAAAAAATTTTGCATATATTCGTATTCGTTCAAGCTTTGTGCTTGAGAGAGAATGATTTTTTGTGTATCATCAATTCTTATGTCAATACTGGTTATGTCGTTAATGATTTGATCTCGCTGAGTATGAGCTACTGATTGTGCGTCACAAATAGACTGCTTTTGCTGAATACTCTCCCAAAACCTTCTTAAATTATCAACTGCATTTAGCTCTGGATATTTCTTGAAATCAAAATCTTCGAGATTGGTTAAGGAGGACAATCCCAAATTAATATACTCAGAAAGCTTCAATTTTTGGTCAAGTCCTTCAGCATCTTGAGTATTCAAATTTTCATTCAAAGAAGAGTCATGTTTCGGAGTCACCATTCCAGCTGCAGGTATAGTATCAAGTGTGATTAGACTATTTGATATTTCAGAGTTCTTTTTTTGTTCTAGAGTTTCGTTTCTTAAATGGTCCAAAACATAAGTATAAGCGAGCGATTTCTGATTCTCCTTTTCACTGTTGTCATCAATTGTTGGTTGGGATGATTGTATCAAGTCTTTGGTACTTTTCAAACATGTATCAACCTCCGTTGAGATATTTTCCAAAACTTGGTGTTCGGATTTGGAAGATGCTGCGGTATCGACCTGTGCCTTCAATGGTTCGGAATTAGGCCAGATACAAGCTCTCTGTCTTTTGCTACATAAACCACATATAGGTTTTACTTCGTCACATTTTTTCCTATAATTTATAATTGTTAGATATAAAATTCACGAAGATGAAATATAGTATCAACGCCATGTTGTACTTACGAGATTTTGCGGCACCCTAAACAGCCATTTTTGGATCTTGCGCTTGAACCGACAAAACGGTATTTTATTTTGCGTACAGTTCCCTGTTTCATATCTCTATTTCAATCGCATAATTAATTTTGAAGTGATTACTTTGATATACTGGAGAACAAATGACCGTACATCTCTTTCTACTTCAACTCGATGTTTCACATCGAAGAGCCAAACGAGATGGAGATATTGTGCTTTCATTTCCTTTTTGAGAGTGCCGATCATTTTTTATCTTCGCGGATAACTTAAACATAGGTGAAATATTATCTAAGCGATCGGGTATTCATGATTTGCAAGTTCAAACGAAACTGAAAGCTAAGGACTCAACTCATGTCTAAGGTCCAACCATGAGTTTGAGCAACATCATGCCAGAAAACAAGCTTTTCCCCATTGGGATTAAGTTCCCATATTTCGTCTATCACAGTTTCTACTCTGTTAATTGTGCCTGCAAAAGGAAGAAAGTTTCTGTAAGTGGTTAGCAGCTTTTTGAACTCTTGTTTATCAGACTTCAGAAAACACATCGATCCAGTCACTAGAAACGGAAAAATGAGAGAGTTTTTTAATGCAGACTTAGTTAGAAGCCTTAATAAATTAAATTGTTTGACCAAAAATATTTGATTCTCGTAAACTATTGGTGAGTGGCCTTTTATGGTCATTCTTAAGTGTGACTGAATGCAGAACTGATAAAGTTCGTAAATAGATAAATGAATCTCGAAACTCAAAACATCTATCAATCGCAAATCTGATTTTGATGGATGTGTTTCAAATAGTTCATCGTCGTATTGTGCAGCTTTTGATAGCATTTTGTGAAATTTTTCAGTGTAGACCCAGTTGCTGATCTTATTTGAATGATGCAACAAGGCATAAATGTCATCTGCTTCTTTCTTCAACTCCACAATTTTAGAAATGAAAGGTAGTAGTGGTTGTAAACAGTCAAAAGGTGGATCGTTTCTGGTATCAGCAATTTTGAGTATGGTTGCATATGTATCTGAACTTACCAAATTGTCATGAACAAAGGAACAGCTTGAATGCACATCCAAGAACAAAAAATAGGACAACAAAAAACGTGTCTCGTAGTTTGCTGTCTCGTATTGAGTGATGAACCCTGCATTGGTAATCACCTTTTTAGCCAGGATTAAGAAATAGTGCCAATCTATGGAAGGGTGCAAGTCTACTGCTATAACGTTGGTTTTGTACGTCAATAAACAAGTAATCAACAGATTTAAGTAGTCAGTAGATTTGTTCGAGCCAATAAGCTTAGCGGATATTTCTTCTTTTAACGCCTCAACTTCAAGTTTGACGTCACTCATACTCAAAACTTTTCCCCATATAATTATTCCATTAATAACAGTCGAGTTTATTGCATTCACCACAGGAAACATAACTGTTAAAAATCTATTAAACCTTAAATCCTTCACAGATAATGATTCACACATATTTGTGAATAATTTGAAATAAATTAACTCCATCTCTGAAGCCTTGAAACTTTTTGAGCTGACAACTTTCAAAAACTCTTGAAGGTGACTACTAAGGTTAAATTCTAGTTTATCAGTTGATATTTCAGTTTGGCTGGAGGTAGGCGAGTTTGCCTTATCAACAGTGATTTTCAAAAATCTTTTTAGATTTTCGATTGCCGTAAGATCTGGATTTGTATTGTACTTTGTTAGTTTCACATCAGTAGGCTCCGTAGATAAACATGCATCAATTAAATCTAACTTTTTTGTTGAGTTTTTGACATTCTCTCTGTGTTTATTAAGTGTACCTGCCGCTGGAAATTTGGTGACTGTCAGTGAGATGCTGGACTCATTTTCTGTTTTTGAAATAGTTGTTCTTTTTGCTTTCAATGGTTTAGTAGGCCAGATGCATTCACGGTGTTTTTCTATACAAAGTGAACATATAGGTTTTCTTTCGTCACACTTTTTGCTGTATGTTGACTTTTCTTGAAATTAATTAGCTGTTAGTAAAACGTCATTGATCAATAAGAACCACAAACCACACTTTACCTTTTTGATTTGCAAGCAAAACAACCATTCCGTGATCTTGCTCTAGTGCCAACAAATCTGAAAGTTTTTTTAACACCTTCTGTTTTTTCCATATGGTTCAATGCTAACCGAAACTCCCACATTTGTGAAACAATGTTGAACTAATATAAAGTTGTCTTCTTTGTGATTTTTAATACAGCTCTTTTATCAACTTCTATCAGCAAGCCTCTCGGAAAAAGCCTCGGCGAGAAAATATAAAACCACTGGGGAACATGTAATTACAAAGGTACGGATAGAAGATTTCTACCTTCAAACCATCTCAAGCTGAATATATTTATGTAAAAATATAATATGATCCTTTCAAGATGATTACAAAGTACCTACATCTTGTATAGAATTGTATATTTTCTTGACTTGATGTTGAGGCAGATTCATACCCATCTTAAAATAATACCTAGAATTTGTTTTTTATTACTGTACGACGCGTAAACGACAGGAATTATAAATCATACATAAAAGCTTTCTGTGATAACTTGGTTGTAAGGCAACTCAAACCTTTAAAAATTTTGATTGATGAATATAATCATTACCTGAAGCACATAGAAAGTCGAGATGGGTCGTCATATGTGCTGTCGTAGTTTGGAGTTGCTTCTTTTTTTATATAGTTAAGCTGTCAAATATAGCTTGTGAAACTGTAACAAAAATGTCTTTCAGCTTCGGTCTGGGTGGTGCAGTGAATCAGATTCAACTTTTTTGAGATATAAACCAGTCGAGGTGCTTTATGTATCAACATTGGTTATGGGTGCCAGTTTACGTGGAATCAATCATTGAACCAATGAACAGTGCAAGATCGAATGTCGATAACACAGACTCGACTTTGAGGATTTCGTTGTTTTCATTGCACAAATTAATAGATGGAATATTGTTCAAAGAGACCCAAATTGGTCAAGTTTGACAGATTGAGAATTAGTTCCGTCAATCAACTTGAAAAGTGACTAGAAAAGTGAGTCAGACAATTATGTACAAAAGACTGTCCATATTCCAATTGAGTGTTTAATCTATGGTAAAGATAATAAATGACTATAATTGGTACCGATCCGACACATTTGATAAAAATTGAATTTGAGACTAACAAGTTTCATAAGACTCCTACCACTCTTTTTCGGTGATAGTACTTATATGCTTGCAGACAGACAATAAGCAGATTAGACTCGGTGATGATTCGGATTTCGGAGATAAAAATTTTCTTGATTTTCATTAGTGTCACACTGATTTTGATCTATACTGGGATCGGAGATAAGTGTTAACTGATTAGAAATCAATGTCCCCTAGTCTTGTCAGTTCATAAATGAAACCGGATTTAACCACTATATGACAGTAAAATAAAGTGGTACCTTAATATATCGTGAAAGGAACTCCACTTACACAGAATTCAAAACGAAAATTAGGAGCACTCGGGCCAATCGGAATGATCATAGTTTGATTTATATAAGGTACCCGATGTCTAACATAGTCAACTATTGAGAGGTGGCACCAATATTTTGATTCAGTTGGTTGAAGTCAATTTTGCAAGGAAAGATTAAGTTTGACTCTCATCAACTTCAAAACTCAAGAACTCCACTAAGACAAGAATTCTATTTTTTTCTTTCTCTATTGACATGTCTGTTCCAACTACTCAAAAAGCTGTTTTGTTTCGCAAATTCGGTTCAACAGATGTGTTGAAATACGAAGATGTTCCAACCCCAACCATTTCTGATGATGACATTTTAATCAAGAACGCATATGCAGGAATTAACTACCTCGAAGCTTATTTTCGTACTGGAACTTACCCAGTTCCAAAACCATACATTTTAGGAAATGAAGCTTCTGGAACAATTGTTCAAGTTGGATCTAATGTTAAAGATTGGAAAGTTGGCGACAATGTTGCTTACTTATCATTTGCCACATTTGCAGAATATACCAAATTTGATCCTAAAACAGGTAGAATTATCAAAGTTGCTGATAAAGTTACCGATGAACAACTCAAAACTTATGGTGCCGCATTGGTTTTAGGTTTAACAGCTTGGACATTAATCACTGAAGCTTATGATGTTAAACAAGGTGACTATGTTTTGGTGACAGCCGCTGGAGGTGGTGTTGGTTTAGCATTGACACAATTAATCACTAAGGTTAAAAAGGCACAAGTTATCGCTCTAGCTTCAAATGATGAAAAACTACACGCCTCGAAAACAGCAGGCGCCAAATTTCTGTTAAACTCAACCCTTGATCAGGAAGATTTAATTAAAAAAATCTATGAATTCACCAACGGTAAAGGTGTTCATGCCTCTTTTGACTCTATTGGTAAAGATACAGCTGAATTATCATTAACTGCATTAGCAAGAAAAGGTTCTTTTGTATCATATGGTGACGTTTCAGGTTCTATTAAACCATTTTCATTTGACAGATTGGCACAAAAAAATTTAAAGGTTGTAAGACCTGCTTTATTCAATTTTATTGTGACCCCTGAAGAATTTAAAGATTATGCCAGCCAAGTTTTGAAGTTTGTTGATGATGGTACTTTAAATGTAAACATCACTCGTGTCTTCCCATTATACGAGTACAAAAGTGCGGCCAAATTGCTAGAATCAAGAATGACAACTGGGAAGTTAGTCTTAAAAATCTAGGAATTCTAATCTGATGACCTTCAATTTGCTGATTTTATAATTCTTATTATTTTTACTTATAAAAGAAGTGAACATTTCAGTATTCTTAAAAGCAGTTCCGTTATAAAAACCAAAAAATCTGGTGCAAGTACCTACCTTAGAATTATTTGACAAATGAAAAGATTCAGGTCTGCTACAAATACAGATTTTTATTTATGCTGCAAATCGTTCTGTAAGCCAAGTAACTCATTATCTGTAAAATATTCTGTCTATAGCACAGGTATAGAAATTTAGATTTCGATTTCTTTATAATTAGTTTAAGTCTTCGCATATGATGTTGATAACTTTTATAGGTGTTTAAAAAGGGATAATATTTTAATTTGACTTTAAAAATAACGATAAAACAAGGAATTTCTGTTCCCCGACATAAAATAAAGCATTATGAGTAATGGTGTAAGGATTTAGTATTAATTCTTTTTGCTACAACAGTGTTAGATGTTGTGAACCACCGGTGATGCCTACAGTAGAAGTATGAGAAACTAAATTGTTGATAAAATTTGATTCATAATGTTTAACAAATTATTTTATGTAAGTTATAGAAACACTACTCATCGTGAACTAATTAATTCAATTTTATGTCGCATGGAAGTCTGGAATAAGTAGCAAAAACAAAAGTAAAGCGTTGAAAAGAACCTTAAAGACAGTAATCAACAACGTATTGTTGATATTCTTGGTAAACTTATACTAAAATTACAGTTTGCATTACTTTGGAGTTTCAACTTAAAAGTTCATAAAAAGTTTTTATATTTGAGCAGGTTACCTCCTCAATTCACGTCACAAAAACCTAGAAAAATATTCGTTCCTTGTAATTTCAATTACCCTGCAAACTATTTTCCAATCTGGCTTTTTGGCATCAACCGAGATTCTGCTTGAAATATGTAATCTGGATCATTTGGTGAAAAACATAACTTTATGTTTTGGGTTGAAAGGTTGATAGCACTAACAAGATCTAATCTGAAAATAATTCTTTATAGATCTATGTAAACAGATGACAAGAAATTTTGCTGATATGGAAAACAAGAGAGTCTCATTTTTAAAAAAAGCAGTTAAAGTTTGAAAAAATGATTTTATGAAGTTAGAATGTTGTATTCTTTTATAGATATAACACAATCATTTGTTTGTTTGATCATGTCATCTATGTAAGACGTTTGTGCTTCAAAGATACCTCGAATAGCTAGTTACACGTCCATTGTTAGTTGCTGCTTTGATGTTTTAATAAACTCAACAAACTAATTTGAACAAATGATTTTGAAAAAACTATAAGTTCTGTTATCTTATTTTCTTTTAAGTTTTTTTGATAGCTCTTGTATTTGAAAATAAAAAACTTGCTTCTTCTTTTTTGAACTATCAGGTAGATACTTTAGTTCAAATCAATCTAAACAGTTAGAACAATAGAACTTAGTTAAAAAATTAGCGTTAGCAGTTATGAATATCATTAGTACGGCTTGCCTGTTTTTATTTGTCTTTCTTTGTTTGATCAATATTTAGGGTAAAAAATCGTTTTTAGAGTATTTCTGAAGCATAATAAAGAAGCACCACTGAAATCGCAGTAGCAACGTTTTGACGAGTCAGTAGTACGAGCAAGAACTTTGTAATTAGCAATATGTTAATTTGAATTTAAGATTCGCTCATCAACTCTAAAGGTGTTATTTTTGATTTCAATTTATGGTTTGTGTTCCCGTTAACGGTTATGTCTAAATTTAGCTGTTTTATTGTTGTTATAGCGTAAATATACTGAAATCCCCAACAAAATGATTTATTACTATTATTCACCTGAAACGTGTGTTGGAATGTTGATCCTTTACTTCAATGATTTTTGAAAACAACATACAGTAATCTTGTAATATAATAGAAAGTCAAACAATAATAACGGCGAACGAACAATAAGAATTTTTCGCCAAAAAAAAAAAAAAAAACAAAAAACAAAATAGACATCAACTTGAACTTTTCATGTCAAAACCAATATTAAGGAAAAACGGTTAAACCTACCACAGGAATGTAACCAAAAGACCCGATTGCAAAAAAGTAAAAAATAGCATTGACACAGGTTGGACAAGGATTTAACAAATAATGAACACTTGTATGCACTTAAACAATTGAACAGTAAGTAATAACAATTTTGAAGCGTTGCAGATCGAGTTCAACAATAAAGTAACTGAATGTAAAAAGTCTCCGTAGTTAAGCAAGCCGGATATACTAGAGGGGAATGCTAGAGTGCAACTTAGTAGATTTGTAACTAATCCATTTTATATTTGCTCTTTACTTTCGAGTGTTTAATCTAGATATTGTGTAAAAAATAAAGGAAAACTTTAAATTTAATTACGTAAAGTAAAGATATTTTATTTACGTTTATTCTCCTTTTATTTCAACGTTGGGTTTTAAAAACTTGTGTACTCCAAGGTTATATTAAATTGAACTTTTTTATAATATTAGTAATTAAAAATTCAATGAGTTTTATCTCACGGAAAGTAATTTTTTTCTGGCTCAAATTATTGTTTCTGTATTCTGGTGAGATCAATTGAAATGAATACCGACCGCCTTAGTAAACTTTCTTCTTTATTAAACTGATGCGTGAACTAAGATTCAATCTGTTTACACACGCCTAAAAGCAATAATCAAAAGAAGAACAGCTTGCATTACTCTTTAGCATTACTTTCAATCAACTGTAAGGAGAAGCAAAGCAAATTCATAAACTAGCTTTTGCTGGTGATTGTGTACAAATATAAAACTGCGCCAAAACAGTTCTTCAAACAATAATTGTAAATAACCGAGAAGCAATAATATGAGAAGCCCAATTGCGAAAAAAGAAAAACAATAATTGTGTTTAACCCTTTAGGATGGACATAAGACCGTGACAAGTGGAGTGGAGTGGAGTGGAGTGGAGTGGAGTGGAGTGGAGTGGAGTGTGGAGTGGAGTGGAGTGGAGTGGAGTGGAGTGGAGTGGAGTGGAGTGGAGTGGAGTGGAGTGGAGTGGAGTGGAGTGGAGTGGAGTGGAGTGGAGTGGAGTGGAGTGGAGTGGAGTGGAGTGGAGTGGAGTGGAGTGAGTGGAGTGGAGTGGAGTGGAGTGG